>CM014079.1:4732396-5237396 GCA_004119915.2 Collichthys lucidus
TAATGTCATGTAATGTAGAAGCAATCCCGCCTCATCAGCCTGAATCACAAAGAAATCTTCCACCACAACCCCCCGAATTGAGAACCCGTGGAGGAGCGTGATTAACCCGAATGAAATGCCGGAGCTGTGCTGTCATTGGAGGAGAATCATCTCCTCATGCAGGGTCTGGCTTGAGGGCGGTATACTGAACTGCAGCAACAGGCCAGTAAGTATGGGTGTGTTCTTGGTGTGGGTGTGTTAATATTCAGACACGGTTTGCAAGTTTAACCATGCGTTACCACCCTTGCCAGCTGGTGTGTATGTGTATAACTGTTTACAAAAGAGAGAAAGTATAAGAAGATATGATGGGAAATGTTTTTAAGAAGTCGGACTCATTACAAACGCTTCATCAGCATTTCTAAAGAAATCTGGCAGCAGCTGTGACGTAACTTTTTTTTTTTTTTAAACACATCCGTTTATCATCTTCAGAAAGCTCCTTCTCGAGCCTGTATCTCCTTCAGGAACGAGTCCCCGCGTTGCAATTACCAAACGCCCCGGGTGAAAGATGGTGCTATAAACTGGAGCGATCAGTGTCGAGGCACATTTTCCTCCAGAGCCAAAAAAATAAAAAATAAAAAATACAACGACAAAGTGATATTATTTCCCGCCGTGATATACGATGTCGACTCTTTGTGCTTTCTTGTGCTGGCTTACTCAACTCTTATTGTTAAAAGTGTGCCAGTTACTAATTAATTAAGTTTTGTCTCACCAAAGTACGTTAGCCACCAGGCCTGGAAGTTGCAAAGCGATCCCCCTGGATGTGACTCGCCCTGGGGAACGGAGGATGAAAAACAGAGCAGGGAAACATTTTCACAAACCACCCACAAAAGCCACTGTGTGTATGTGTGTGTGTGTGTGTTAATAAAACCGGCTGCAGAAACTCACCATGACATAAGCTACGCTGTCAAAGAAGGCAGCTACAGTCAGGCTCAGGATCATTTTCTGCACGGTGGAAATAAGAAGGAATGGACATGAAACGGGATTCTCAAACAAAACATCCATTGTAAATATCCCCGTGCATTTATATTCACTGAGAGAAAAGGGCAAACTGTATATCAAATGATCACTGATGTGGCTGACAGCTTGGCACACGACGTCCCCGGTGACAACTCGGGGGGGGGGGGGGGGATATCAGAGCGGAGAGAGTCCCTTTAATTCCTTTTATACACACACACACAGACACACGCTGAAATCATTATATTTTATAAGGAATAAATCAATAACCTGTGCACTAAGAATTCTGAGAGGGTAGTTGCAATGCGGGCCAGCTGTCAGCCTGCAGATTACAAACTGTTGCTGTGGTAGGTACATAAAGAGGCGAGTAGACGCACACACAAACATGCAGCCCTTTAATCAATTTGTGTCCCGCCAAGGCCACAAAGGACGAGGAAGACGAGGAGACAAAAAAAAAAAAAAGAAAGAACACAGGAGGGCCGGAGAGCTCTAAAGAATATTGACTGATAGATGACCTTTGTAGGGGAGACAGAGGTACCGGAGAGGGTTTGTGTGGTGCGAGGAAGAGGAGGAGGTGGAGGAGGTGGAGGAGGAAGAGGAAAAGCAGTAGGAGGTGAGGCCGCTCTGTGTGACCCAGTCCAGAGGTAACAGGATCCATCTGGGGCCTAACGTTAAGCTGTCATTTACTTCAGATTAGGAGGAGATAACGTGGAAACCTGACAGACGTGCTGGACTGGTTTAAAAAAAAAAAGTCTGCACAAGCTGCACGCTCACAGAAACACCAGAAGCAAACTCTGACTCTTTACAATCAAAGATAATAACGTGGAGGGAAAAAAAAAAAGAGCATGGTCACGCAGAGGCGGGAAAAGCACAGGACGGCAGTCGTTATCACCAAACGACCACGAGTCAATTAACAATTGATTCATCTGTGCTTTTTAATTGGGTTCAATTAGGCCAAGACATGTCATGGCTAATTGAACATATTTCCGGCGGGCAATGAAGCAAACAAAAATGTGAAGAAAGACAACATACTGTATGTTGCAGCGCAGATTTACCTGAGCCAAAGAGTGATACCTGCGAAGCAGCCAGATCACAAACAGCATGAAAAGACTGCGGAGAGAGAGAGAAGACAGACGACAGTCAGACGCTGCTCGCTAACTGCAAGGGCAACCATTTTAGCAGGACAGGCCAACTGCTTGTTCTAATGATGATGTACTGTCCTACTGCACGCGAATGCATCATAACAGCACGGGCACGTATCCCTGCAGGCTCTCGTGTGTAACCTTTATTCTAGGCTGCTGATACTTCTTCAGCTTGCAGCAGCACCACGGATCCTCGTGTTTGAAAAGAACTGCCAATAATCTGTGAGAGATCTCGAAAAAGAAACCGTCTTTAAGATGCAGTTTAGCAAACAGCCACTAGATGTCGCTCCTAAAATCACCTCTGACTATTCGGAAAACCTCCAAGGCATCCTTTAAAAATCATAAAAACATGTTTTTTCCAGAGGACGTTGGCGTCCAAACATACTAATTTCACTAGCTCTAGCGTTTGTTTTCACGAAAGTATTGTTCAATTAAACTGATAAATTGTACAATAGTCTGCAGCCTTGGGCCTGGGTTGGAGGCAAATCATTAAATTTCATTAAAAAAAACAACATTTTAAGTTTAGTGCTAATGCTGCAGATATACGAACAGATATAGACTTAAACTGCGAACTAACTTTTACTTCCTTGTACGTACATTTCTGAAATTGCAGGGTGTGTTTAATACAGCGGAAACAGCCAAACAGAAACCCAACACGTATGCACAGAGATGAACACAGATATCATACCAAACACTGTAAACATCAGGCCATCTGTAAACATTTAAATCATGACAACAGCGTGAGATAAAAGTGGAATTTGAGGATATATTTACCATCCTCCTAAGGAGAAGGTTCCTGTGGCCCGTTTCACTGTTAATATCACCCCCTGTGAATCAGAAACAATTCATTACTCTGTGGTTCATGTCAATGAATAATAAAAAAACAACATATTAAAGTGTATAGATGACGTCTGCATTACTTACTCCGTGTGCACTATGTGCAAACTCACTGGCTTAGAAATGACCAGGTTGCCATTTGTTCATGCGTGTATTTTTTGTGTTTGTGTGCGTGCGTGCAGGAAGTACAATAAAACACAAGCTGCACACGCTTCACGCAACCCAAGCATCGGAGCTGGAATGTTCGGACACCTTGGTAACATCACCTCTGTGCACGTTTAACCCGTTTAAAAACGTGCAACAAGACTGTTGTTGTTGTTGCTGTCGAATGACAAGCCGAGCGCAAGGAAACGCGGCGAGGCAGATATGTGAACGCGGCTAGAACCTGACACTCTGCATATTTCTGCAAAGCAACATTCAAAAACTGATCTGAGAGCTACCTCCGAGAAAGAAGAACGAAAGGCATGAAAAGAATGAGACGCCGTCGCTGCAGCCTTTCACGCACAATGCCATACACCTGTTTTCTTTGGAGCAGTCGAAACAGAAGCCTTCAATCAATCTGATAGCCTGTAATTACCTCTGCAAAAACACTGTTACGTCAGGGTTTGTCCTATATACAGAAAACGGGGACATCTAGTGCTAGAAAAGCCACGAAATGTGACTGTATGTAAGTTTTATATAGCGCTTTGCGTTTGCAGTATAGTTCTGGATACGCTTTAAGTGCACAGAGGTAAAGTAAGAGAGACAGACTACTGCCATTGTCTTCTCTGAGGCCGTTTACCGCTTTATGACTGTTTTAATTACATTTGAAGTGATGGCTCCCAACATGGAACTGCAGGAGAGTTAAAAAGAGGGAGCAGAATCTGCACGAGTGATTTAATTACTCAGTTTTTTGGGATGGATTCTCCTCCTCGTGATGCAAGTCACACAAACCATGGCATGGTTTCCAAACACGCTGTCACGAGTTATAACTAAATAATGGAAAAAGCATGAGCCATGAGCTTAAAGTCAGAGCAGCCTCACTTCCAGTAAGTGGAGTAACTAGTGTCGCAACCGCTCACAGTGTAAAGAACGGACAACGTATATGTGACTTCACTCACAGGTTTCTGAAGAACGGGCAAAGACGTGGACCATCAAACATGCCATCTGAAACAGCACCCACCTGTCAATCAAAGCGTCTTAACCCTGCATAACTTTAAGCCTTAATATAATGTGAACAGGTGAGTTGTATATAAATTCACCCTCAGTACAGTTGTCATGAACGGGGAAATTAGCTACAGAGACCAAAACTGTTTTTTGTACCAGGCTGTAAACATGTTTATTTCTGCTGTGAAACATGGGGACTTATGGAGACTGACTCACTTCTGGAGCCAGCCTCAAGTGGACGTTAGAGGAACTGCAGTTTGACTTTATTTCCCAGCCACAGAGGTTGCTGCTTGGCTGCAACTTACAATAATCTACAGTGGTCCCTTGTTTATCACGGGGGATACGTTCTAAAAATAACCTGCATTATTATAATTATTCTACATGTTTTAAGGCCGTAAACCCCCTAACCACACACTTTTACACACCTTTTTACACACATTTTGTACAGTACTCCCTTAATTAATCAGGACGCAGAACACAATGTGTGTTCATACTGTGCAGTTCGCTGTAAAAAAAAGATGCAAAATTACACACACAAAGATCCGCGAAAAGTGAACCGCGTTATAGCGAGGGACGACTGTACTTAGAAATAACATGTTATTTATCAAGTTACACGTTGTGCAAATCCCAAGAACCTCGTAATAAAAAACATATAATATAATAAAACTGGTTTCTCTGACTCTAAAACCTAAAAGATATCAAGTTTATTATCACATTAGACAAAGAAACGCAGCTAAATCTTCAAAATTACGAGGCTGGAACTGAGAAAATTTGTATTTTTGTTCAGTTCCATTAAGGTCAAACTGAGTCAGGGTGCTGCTGTGGTGCTGGTTGGCTCACTGGAAAGTCTCTGCTGCACTAAATGGAACTGAACCTTGGTAACACCTGTGTCGACTATTACGTGTCAAAATAGCTGCTGCGACAATGCTCTATTAATGACACGATGCATCCAGGCCTCATAAACTTCAGTGAAAGTGATAGATCAGTAGGTCTGGTAAACATCTAAACTGTGACTGTCTATGTTTTAGTCCTAATCCAGATTAATGGATCAAACCTGACCGGTATAGCCACCTTGATCAATGTGGGCCATTTGTATCTGGGTAAGTCAGACAATGTACAAGACACTGTGATCGATTACTGGCAATTATGAGCGATTGCTTGTTGGTGAAAGAGCGATCTGGGCTCTAGGCAGGACAGCATTGCTGCAGCATTCTTCCCTTGATATAGTATAGTAGCAGCAGAGAGTAACCTGGAGCTTAACGCTGCCGGCACGCCGAGTTACATCAAGAATATTAACACGTTTGCTGCAGCAGAGGCTGCACTGGATCCAGGTAATCCTGAAGTCCAGGGTGTGGCCTCAACACCAACAACCACCTGTGAAGTTATTTTTGTCAAACTTCAGTGGAACCAGAGCTTACATGCCTCCCAAACAAAGCGTGCCGCGTCAGTGCTTGTTGTAGCAACCTGACAAGTGCAGCAGAGAAGTTAGGGAGGGTTGAACACCAGGCAGGCAGCAGTGTTTCCTAATGAGCTGCTGAAGGACAGAGAGGCTTGAGGAGTCGCAGCAGAGTCCAGACAGAAAGTGACAAGCAGCCGAATGAGCAGCTGAGCCACCTCTCTGCTGAGGGAGGAGCAAGTCCTCCTCATGTTTGTACACGGAGGGTCTGCAGGAGTGAGTTACTGCTGCCCACCACAAGCTTCACACACTTAGTTTAAACTGCAGGGTCACAAAGTTGGACTGGCTTTGTTTTGTGCTTTAGTAAAGGTAGAAATATCACACCGTAACGGTAAAGGCACCGTACCTACACAGCTTAGCTCAGTCCGGCCACTCAAGCTGCTTTTACACTTCATAACTAAATCACACACTGGTGGCATTAGCTGCTCATCTACACACCGATGACGCAGCCTTTAGGAGCAGTTTGGGGTTCGGTGTCTTACTAAAGAACGAGTCTAGACCTGGTCTAGTAAAAGACTAGTCCCTGTCAGTCTTATGTTATTATACTACTAAAGAATTATTGTTGATGAGTAGTTTGCTGGGTAGTTGAATCTATAACAATGCACAGAATTATAGAGAATCTGAAATCTGTAAAGTCACGTGAACTTTAAGTCTGTACTTAGGTAAAGAAATCGAGTAAATGTAATCAGTTACATTCTTGGTCTATGAGACTTCCCTGATATGAAAAGTATCTGTTGCAGTACTTCAATATTACACTGATACAAGACCTGCATTCAGAGTTTTACTCAGGTAACAGTGCAGGATTCAAAACCTTTTTCACGGCAGCCTCAGTATATATATATTGTAATGTGTGTGCACTTTACTGTCGTCCTGGCTGCACCATGTTCTATGTTCCACACAGCACCATAGTCTTTGTTCATATGTTGTAGTAGCGTGCACTTTAAAACTGTAGTTAACTGTAGTAGTTCTTGTAGTAGTAGCAGTAGTAGTAGTAGTAGTTGTTGTTGTAGTAGTAGTAGTTGTTGTAGTAGTAGTAGTAGTTGTTGTAGTAGTTGTTGTAGTTGTTGTAGCAGTTGTAGTAGCAGTATTAGTTGTAGTAGTTGTAGTAGCAGTATTAGTTATAGTTGTAGTAGTAGTAGTAGTAGTAGTTGTTGTTGTAGTAGCAGTAGTAGTAGTTGTAGTTGAAGTAGTTGTAGTTGGATTAGTAGTTGTAGTTGGAGTAGTAGTAGCAGTAGTAGTAGTAGTTGTTGTTGTTGTTGTTCTTGTAGTAGTAGTAGTAGTAGTTGTTGATGTAAAAGTAGTAGTAGTAGTAGTAGTAGTAATAATAGTTGTTCTTGTAGTAGTAGCAGTAGTAGTAGTTGTAGTTGTTGTTGATGTAGTAGTAGTAGTTGTAGTAGTTGTAGTAGTAGTAGCAGTAGTAGCAGTTCTTGTAGTAGTAGTTGTAGTAGCAGTAGTTGTAGTTGTAGTAGCAGTAGTTGTAGTAGCAGTAGTAGTTGTAGTAGCAGTAGTTGTAGTAGCAGTAGCAGTAGCAGTAGCAGTAGTTGTAGTTGTAGTAGCAGTAGTAGTAGTAGTAGTTGTAGTAGCAGTAGTAGTAGTAGTAGTTGTAGTAGCAGTAGTAGTAGTAGTAGCAGTAGTAGTTGTGGTAGTTGTAGTAGCAGTAGCAGTAGTAGTAGTTGTAGTGGCAGTAGTAGTAGTAGCAGTAGTAGTAGTAGTAGTAGTAGTAGTTGTAGTTCTTGTTGTAGTAGCAGTAGCAGTAGCAGTAGTAGCAGTAGTTGTAGTAGCAGTAGTTGTAGTAGCAGTAGTAGTAGAGAGTAGTTGTTCTTGTTGTAGTAGCAACAGTAGTAGTAGTAGTAACAGTAGTAGTAGCAGTAGTAGTAGCAGTAGTAGTAGTAGTATTAGTTGTAGTTGTAGTAGTACTTGTTACTCTCTACCTTCACACTTAGCTAGCGTGACTGTTTGACTTATCACGCTAACATAAGAAATGTTTGGTGTTTTTCATCACATTATTATGTTAATAATAATAATAATAATAATAATAATAATAATAATAATAATAATAATAATAATAATAATAATAACAAACATGAAGCCTCGTTCACTTACAGTAAGGACGAGCAACAGCAGCTGAAACAGTCAGTCAGTCAGCCTGTGAGCTTGTTAGCTTCACTGTAACGTTAACATGTGTCAGGCTGATCATTCAGGTGATCATTTATAACACCGATAACTCCTGATCGATACTGAATCGATACTGAATCGATTAGTCGCTGCAGTCGTTAGATAAACACACAGTTAGCAGCTAGCAGTGAAGCTAGTGATGCTAACTAGCCTCGCTAGCTTTAAACCAGTGTGGTTACTCACGCATCGGTAATCTTCAGAGTCTGTGTTGAAGAACACGCAGCGGGAGTCGTTACTTGTTGACTGTGTGTGTTCGCTGCCCATCCTGACACACAGGTGGTTTATTTACAGCACGGTTTGTTGTTGTTGTTGTTTGTGCTTTAGCTTAGCTTCTCCTCTGCTTCCGGTTTCTACGGTGCGCACGGAGGGACAAAAAGATGCGCGCGCACACTGCTCCCTCTGAAGGGTCAACAGAAACTCTAACTGTAGTTAACTGTAGTAGTAGTAGTAGTAGTAGTAGTAGTAGTAGTAGTAGTAGTAGTAGTAGTACTGTAGTTGTAGTTGTAGTAGTAGTAGTAGTAGTAGTAGTACTGTAGTTGTAGTTGTAGTAGTAGTAGTAGTAGTTCTTGTAGTAGTAGTAGTAGTAGTTTTTGTTGTAGTAGTAGTAGTAGTTGTTGTTCTTGTAGTAGTAGTAGTAGTAGTTGTTGTTGTTGTAGTAGTAGTAGTAGCAGTAGTAGTAGTAGTAGTAATAGTAGTTGTTGTTGTTGTAGTAGTAGTAGTAGTAGTAGTAGTAGTAGTAGTAGTAGTTCCTGTAGTAGTAGTAGTTCTTCTAGTAGTAGTAGTTATTATTGTTCTTGTAGTAGTAGTAGTTCTTGTTGTAGTTGTATTAGTAGTTTTTGTTCTTGTAGTAGTAGTTGTTGTTCTTGTAGTAGTAGTAGTAGTAGTAGTAGTAGTTGTTCTTGTAGTAGTAGTAGTTCTTGTAGTAGTAGTAGTTTTTGTTGTTGTTGTTCTTGTAGTAGTAGTAGTTCTTGTTGTAGTTGTATTAGTAGTTTTTGTTCTTGTAGTAGTAGTTGTTGTTTTTGTTGTTGTTCTTCTTGTAGTAGTAGTAGTAGTTCTTGTTGTTGTTCTTGTAGTAGTAGTAGTAGTAGTAGTTCTTGTTGTAGTAGTAGTAGTAGTAGTTGTTGTTGTTCTTGTAGTAGTAGTAGTAGTAGTAGTAGTAGTTGTTGTTGTTGTTCTTGTAGTAGTAGTAGTTGTTGTTGTTCTTGTAGTAGTAGTAGTAGTAGTAGTAGTTCTTGTTGTAGTTATAGTAGTAGTTGTTGTTCTTGTAGTAGTATTAGTAGTAGTTGTAGTAGTAGTAGTTGACAGGTTGACTGTACATAGTGCCATTTCTGTGTGATACTGTGATACTATAAATCAGTATTTTCACTTTCTACTACTTTAAAATTTGTACTCCACTACAAAAACTGACAGCTGTGGTTGCCTGAATTTTTACGGTATAACTTTTTCCTCTTATGACAGTAACAGGATATTAGTACTGTTGATTTTTTACGTTTAAGGTTGGTGTTTGATTTCATATTTTACCGTATGAATTTAACTTTATTCAGTATACATTTCCTTAAAATGTAAAATAAAGCCATGAAATATTAGTCTTTTACTGCAAAATTAACAATGTTGATTATATAAAACACAATTTTGTTCTGTATAGATTTTGTTGAATTGTTGCATAAATACAGGTTTTGCCATGAAATGTGACTATATGTGCTAACTTGACATGTTTTGGTTTCTGAATGGGCCAAATTTGTTTTTTCTTTGCTGTCTGTTCTTAAGTAAAGCTTTTTTATTTTAGCCTAAATGTATTCCTGAACAAAATAAAAAATATATAACAGAAGAAGTCTATTTTATAAGCATATTATCAGTATAAAATGGTGCAGAAGGTGCATACAAAAGTATTTGGAGGGATACTTCACCACATCATCTGACTGATACTTTGAGCCTGTTAAATACAATGCATTGTTACAAGATGAAGGTACCAACAGAACACAACAAGGATGAAGTCAACTTTATTTACTGATTTACTAAGTAGGTTTGCCTGCATGCTTGCACAGCTTATTTGTAATGAGATATTTTTATATCATACATCCTCCATCGCTGATAATCAAGTTTCCTGTGAGGCTGCAAAACTCCCTATGACCCAGAAAGAAGTTCCTATGTGTCATTCTTTGTAGGCTCCACCCGCATGTGTGACAGTGAACGCATCTCAGTGATGAACTTCTGGTTAATGATAAGATTATCTGGGTAGATATTTCTAGAAATACGTGACCTCATTTGAAGTCGGTTGCAGAAAGGTATGTTACCTTTGTCCTAAATGTGGAGAGCGGCGGCTGCATTTCCTGTAAACAGCCTGAGAAAAGAAAATATTTTCAAGGTGTGTCTCAACACACACTAATTGTTTGAATAAATCTTTCTATAATATGATACATAAGAGAGGTGTGCTCCGTAGCTGCATAATATTACACTACATCTAACGTCAGCTATTCCTGGTGGCCTTATGCGTCCACTAACAAGAGCTGTGAAGGAGTTTCCTCTGCTATTGTCTCTCCACTGAAAAGAGGGAAATTAACATCACCAGTGAGAGTGTGTGTGTGTGTGTGTGTGTGTGTGTGTGTGTGTGTGTGTGTGTGTGTGTGTGTGTGTGTGTGTGTGTGTGTGTGTGTGTGTGTGTGACAGAGTGAATGACAGTGGAAAGCGGGTGTGATGCAGCCTATTGACCTATTGTGACACAGAAACTCAGCTGCACCCATATTCCTCTGTGGCCTCTGAGGCTGTCGCTGTCAGTTACCCAAACAACAATGTGAGGGAAATCTGGCAGGGTATTACAATAAAACTAACACATGCATGTGTGTTCATCTGTCTTCTTAACATATATTAGTAGAAATATGTACATACCTTCGCTCTTTGATTCTGCAGTACATCTTACTAGTCTGCAGTGCTGGAAATATTCACTTCATACCAGCAGATTGTGAGAAATTAAAGCGAAAATATCTTTTGGATTTGTTCCTAACGCATGTCACATTTTTGAATAAACCACCTCTCGGGCTCTTTAGTTTCAGAGTTCAGGTGGTTCAAGGTGTTGTCTCACTTGAAACTTAACTCACAGGTATGTTGCCTGTCAACCTGCAGGCAAATTATAAATTATGAATCCAACTCTCACCTTTTAACACGTTTCTGGCGACTGTGCTACACCTACGCAGCCAAATGACAGCGTTCTAAACAATTCTGATTTCTGTTTGCCCCCATGGTGTGATGCCAATAATACAAGAGCTGTCATGAGCTGTCATTCACACATAAATGATCCAGAAAAATCTAATTATCCACTTCCAGAACAAAATGCCCGTCTGATGTTTTGGTTGCAGTAATTAAGCTTCATCTTGTCTAAACTAAAAACTCTTACAACATGTAATTGACAAGAAGAGGGCAACAGTTGAGACTGACGATGCAGCGTGGTATTTATGTGCTGTCTATGATTGGAAATCATTGCAGAAGATGACACCTGTTTGCGGTGACAGAGCTCGAGAGACGAGATACAAAAATAGCGTTTCTGTCCTGATGCTTTTATGTGTGGTCCAACATTTCTTCTCAGTTTATACAGTACAGCCGTGGTCCTTTCTGAATCACTGCCCACATCTCAAAATGTTCTCAGCGGTTTAAAGAAAAGAAAAAAAAACAAGTGACAACTGAGTCTGATTCTCAGGCTTCAGTGGCCCAGAAGAAAATAATTTCCACTTTCAACAGTATTCTTTATAGACAGACAAAGAAAGAAGATGTTTTATACCACACGAGCTGTATAAAACATGACTTTTGACACAGTACTGACGTGTCACAATGTAAAGTTGCTGCTGTGGTTGCGGTTGAGTTTCACTGTAATAATACGGTATAACTTTTTCTGCAATGACGGTGAAAGGATATTAGCACTGTTGAGCTGACGTTTAAAGTTTTTTTCCATCAAAAGAAACAGACTTTTGCCATATATTTGACATGCACCATATAAAGTCATTGAGTATTACAGTTTTTTACTGTAAAATAAACAGTCTCTAATATAAAACACTACTTTATTCTGTATAAATTCTGTTGAAATGCTGTATAAATAAAGGTTTTGCAGTTAAATATGACCGTACACTAAAAAAAAAAGTTTTTTTACTGTTACTGTGGTTGCCAGAATTTTACCGTAATAAAAACAATATAACCTTTTCTAATATTACAGTAAAAGGATATTAGTGGTGTTCATTTCATGTTTAAGGTTGGTACTTTATTACACATTTTAAATGGTCTGTAGTTTTTATGGTGAAAAACAGCCAAACTATGACACTAGACCATAAAATATGCCATTAAATATTACAGCGTTTTGCTGTACACAGAAAAACTTGTTTTTACGGTAAAAAAAAAAAAATCTGGCAGCTGTGGTTACCACAACAAATACAGTTCTTTTCTAATATTACAGTAGAAGGATATTAGTACTGTTGATTTCACGGTTTGTCTGTTTTATTCCATATTTTAACATATAAATACGTTTTCCTGTCTAATATACTATATAATATACTACTTTATTCTGTTTAAATTCTCTTAAAATGCTTCATAAATAAAGATTTTGCTATGAAATGTGATATAATGTATTATGGAGAACGAAAGCATGAAGTACATGAATTAGGCATGTTTTGGGCTGAATAGGCTAAATTATTATTTGTTTGCGCTGTCTGTTCTGTAAAGTAAGGCTTTGTGTTTTATCCCGAACACGTCCATGAACAAAAGAACACATAACAGATGAAGTCAGTTCATAGAAAAAGTTTATTTTAGAAACATATCATCAGTACAAAACGGTGCAGAAGGTGCGTACAAAAGCGTTTGCTTCTTTATGACAGATGGACGTGTCCATCAATGCCACGATAATAGAAAATAAATGACAACAACAAAAAGCGTCTGGCGGAAACCCTCATTATTCTCTATGTAGATGAATTATCAGCTGGTTCACTGACCATGTAGGACACAAGGCGATCATAAGCAGTTCTACAGTAAGCATCTGCCTCCTTCCATGCAACATAACTTAAAGACACGAACACGTTGGATTTAAAAGGTGAGCTGATCGTACACGGACACACGCACATCTGAACACACTGACATCATCAGCCTCACACACAGGAGGCTAAGTCTCTTGTCAGTATCCTCCCCTCCTCCCAAACTGAGGAGATAGGGAGGGCGGTTCAGACGGCAGGTCCCTGTGGTTCATGTAGTCCACCTCTTCTCCAAATAACACAACAACAGTTTGTCTCTCAAACATTCAGCGAGGTAATAAATACATTAAATAATTGGTTTTTAAATATGTTTCATCTGTGCGTCACAGCTGAACGATGCATGATGCGTATGCAACACTTTAGGAGTGCAAAACATGATGAGTTTGGTGTTAAATACGCAAAAGCTCTTTTCTTCAGGATCAACACATCTACAGTCAATCTCAACCACAGAGTAGACCAGGAGGCCGAAAAAAAGACAAGAGAGAAAAAGAAGTGAGCTGCCCTTTTCTCTACCATTCAAATGTTTGTCCGTAAATGTCATCAGCAAGAGAAGAAGCAGCAGCAAATAAGAAAAGACCAAATGAGAAAAGTAAGTCCAGCCAGTCTGATAAATATGAACAGTTTCAGAGTCTGCGCGCGCTCCCAGTTTACTGGCCCCATCCTCCGATGCCAATCTCCTTCTTGTAGCGCTTGGTGAGGGAGTTGGCCTGCAGTGTGAGTTTGGACAGCACCCCTTGCAGCCCGGTCAAATGGTACTGGAACTGCTTCTCCAAATCCTCGTCCTCTTCCTCGTCGTCCTCGGATGACAGCGACGACGCGGACGAGGAGGTGGACGCGGACGAGTTCATGCGGGTGATCTTCATGCTCCCCTTGCGCATCTCGTCTGCCGCCGCGCACCTGACGCCCCACTCGATGTCCCTGCGGATGGACTTGAGCAGCTGGTAGTAGCTGTACATGTCGCCCTCGTCCTCGTCCGACGATTTCAGCGGGCTCATGTGCCTGTCCTCCTCCAGCGGGACGTCCCGCAGCATGCTTGGCAGCATGATGGTCTGGTCCATGTTGTTGACGGCGCCGATGAAGCGGTTCATGGCGTTGAAGAGGGAGTTTTTCTGGTTGGGGGATGTTTCCTGGAGCTGCATCATCATCTTGGCGAGAGTTGTTTTTTTGTCTTGCGAGGATCCGAGTTTCTTCTTCTTCTTCTTCTTCCTGTGTGAGTGCCCTGCTTTAATTCCGGGCTTATCGGCTTAGGAGCGTCTGCTTGTCTGTAATGCTGCGCAGGGGCTGTCTTGTAAAATCAGGCGAGGCTGTTTGACTCCCCCTCTCTTGATGTTTGCCTGTGCCCTTCTCGTAGTTTCTTGTTTGTGGGATGACGACTCGCCGACTTAAATACAGATGCAGGTGGGTTCGCGCTTTGAAGGCGGTGCCACAACCTGTTTGGCAAGTTCTTCTACTGCAGTGTAACCGGACCCAAATGACCTGAAATAGCACACAAGCAGAGCAGAGAGTCAGTCCGGCACATTTTCTGTTAAAGGTGTGGCTTCACACTGACAGCTGTGGATACATTCGAGGCTACAGCTTTGATTTGTAACATAAACACAATCAGCGCCTTACCGTGCGTATTTACGCACGACCCCCACCTCATCCCAAACTTACCGCGTCAGTGTGCCGTGCTTTATTTTTACACTAGATTCCACTTCCGGTGAAAGCCTGGCTGATATTACATCACAGATTTCCACATTCTGTTCCGATGAGACAGACAGAGAGACTCAGGGTGAGGCCTGACCGAGCGGACCGGTTTCATGCATATTCATCAGCCAAGCCATCAGCCCACTGCTCGGTCTTCCAGTAAACCAATCAGATGACCCTGTGGGGGTTGTTTTTCTTTTTTTTACAGAGGCGGGACATGTCGATGTTTGACCAATGACAGGGCCCATTGGCGAGTGGCAACACGTGGCCGAGCTCTGGAGCTTTTGGATGATTGTTGATATAAGTCAGGGACCCTCAGTAACACGTCAATCAGGGACAAGTCCTCCAAGTACAGAAGTATCAGTAATATCTAATTAAAGTTTCACAAGTAAAAGTACTCGTTCTGCAGACAAAATATCCATACGGAGTGATATAACTAGTATATTATTAGAAATGACTTTATTGGGTTGTTTTTTGGTGTAGCTGCTTAAGGTGGAGATAGTTTGGACCACAGGTCGCTAAGTCAGGTAGTTTCCAACCTGGAGGCCAAAACAACAACTTTTCTACCACAAAATAAGAGATTTAAAATCATTATGATGCCACACTGACATATGATTATGAATGTTATGTCTTTCATTCTCACTCATGATGTAACTTTGTGCTCCGGCTACGTAACGCTTATGGTATTTTACTGAGAAAGTATTTTTCTGCTTTTCCCTCTGAAGTCGTCGCATCGACTCTCTGTGATTTACAGAGTTTCCTGACAGACAGTGAAATAAACTGCTGCCAGCTGTAGCTGCTGTTAGCTCAGTTTGTTGGCCGGGACTGTGAGTTCAGAGCGCCAGGGGAGCGTTAGTGTTTGTACCACACCACAACAAAGCACCCGGAAGCTGCCTGAGGTCCTTCTGGATCCATATTCGTCATATAAAGTATGTTTACAATACTATATTGCATGTTGTCATTCTGATTTTCTACACTGTTCACAAGTAGACGGGAGATCCCTCCTGAGGTTTGTTTTTTCACGTTAAAAGGTTTTTTTCTCTCATCCCCGAGGTCTCATATGCTCCACAGATTGTAAAGCCCAGTGAGGCAAATTTATGACTGCCTAAATAAATAAACGGACTTGACTTAAAACACGTTTAAATGAAACCATCTGAGGAGTTTGGAAATGTCTGGAATCGCTACCAACTCATAGACATCAGATGCGCGACAACAGGTCGTAACCGCTGACAGTATAAAGAATGGATATGTGACATCACACACGGGTTTATGAAGAGAGGACGAGATCAAAGCGTCCACGCTCTTAATCCTGCATAACTTTAAGTCTTAATATAATGTGAACAGGTGAGTTGTATATAAATTCACCCTCAGTACAGTTGTCATGAACGGGGAAATTAGCTACAGAGACCAAAACTGTTTTTTGTACCAGGCTGTAAACATGTTTATTTCTGAGAAACTTGAGAAGTACCAAGGGTTGAAAGAGCAGCTGAAACAGATGTGGAAGGTCAAGGGTTGCCTGGTCCCCGTGGTAGTGGGGGCACTTGGGGCAGTAACCCCCAAACTGGGAGAGTGGCTCCAGCAAATCCCGGGAACAACATCTGAAGCCTTAGTCCAGAAGAGTGCAGTCCTAGGAACATCGAAGGTACTGCGCAGAACCCTCAAACTCCCAGGTAGAGGACCCGAGCTTGACACGGATACCCCCCTGTCGGGGTGAGAAGGAGATTTTTTAATATAAATGTAAAGTCTTACTCTACAGCTGTCAAACAAAGTTAAAAGTATATTTCCCTCCGAAACAAATGGGTTAGGGAGTTACATTACTTAACTTAAAGTAGTTAAGTCATGTACTTAGTTACTTTTCCACCACTGGTCACCCTAAAAACATGTTTTTGTGCTTCTGTCGTTATCCTCACGAATATATTCTTGTTGCGATTACAACACAATGACAGTAATGAAGTGATGAATGAAAGTGTCATAAAAGTATATAGTATGTTCACTATTCACTGAGTAGCACACTAAGAATCCCTACAGGAATATTACCGGCCTGGTTATTTCCCCTCAGGGTAATTTTAGTCTAAGCCAGTTACAGTACTGACAAGCTTTTCAGATTACACTTAAAATCAAACTGTTGCACCAGCCACTATCCGGCAGAGACGGTGGACAGTTAATCCCCCCCCCCCATAACTAGAACTGTCGGTAAACAGTGGGGGGACTCCTGCACACAAATAGCCCACCATTAGCACATCATACAGTGCGTGCACCGGTGGAAGTGTTCGGTCTGAAATCCGAGCTTCGGGTAAACACTTCTGCTCAGGCTGCAGCTATAGCAACATGTTTTTCACTGCGTGGCCCGTCAACAAAAAGAAATCCACCTGTTGCAAAGTGCTAAATCAAAACACGTCTGACTGATTTCTGGCTCGAGTTTAAAATAGATCAAATTGCATGAAAGAATAGGCTCATAGAAATGATATAATAGGCGGAGGGGGAAGTAGGCTGGCATTAAAAAAAAAAAGGAGGGTTGATTGATACTCCAAGCCCATGAGAGAGAAGTCTATGGGCACATTTTGTTCTAGATACTCGCCAATGAATCACTGTTTAGAAATTGTTGCTCAACAAGAATGGGGAGAATGCGGACAGCGAAACCTGCTGGGTTAGTTTGTCTCTCTGTGTCTCTGTCCCATCCTACTTTCGTCTTCTCTCGGTTTATCGCTGATCTCTTTATCTTGTTTGTAAGGCTGCTGGGAACAGAACTCTCCTGTCCTGAAGCCGGGGGTGGAAGAAAACATTCATATAACAGCACCTTAATACTATGAATGCATTGTAATTAAAACCATGGGACAAATAGTCAGTTAGTTGAGTATCACACGGTTTAATAACCTATTTCAGTAAGCAGTATTTTAATGCTGTAGCTGGTTGAGGTGAAGTTTGACGGTATTCTGACGACTGTTATGCAGTTTAATCAAAAACAATGTATCTTTCATAATCATCTTATCTCGTCTCATAATAATCTTTAAGTGTTTCAAATTTTAACATCGTAATACAAAAAGCGTCAAACAACTAAACAGTAGCTCTTGAATAAATGTGGCGAAATAAAAAGTTTTATCTCTGTGAAATGTGTCAAATTTAAAATACGCAAGCTAAGGAGAAGTATTTCAGTACAGTACTTAAATATGATCCAAGTATTATATAAGATATCACTGGCACTGTAAATAGTATTTTAATGCTACACCTAGTCGAGCTGGACCTGATTTTACTGAAACTACTATTTGCATATTGTTGGGTTAGTTTCATCTTAAAGCAGTGCATCATGTCGTATAGTATATATTTGTTTAAATCTATGATAGAAGTGCTAAAGCAAAATTATGTTTTAGAGTCTTCAAGATTAAACTCACCTTTGATTTGATGACAGCTTTGCACATTCCTGCCATTCTCTTATGAGTCCGATTCATGAGGCCGTCATCATGAACGGTTTCCAATTACCAGGTGTGCCTTGTTGAAAGTTAATTAGTGGATTTTATGGCTGCCTTAATGTGTTTGAGATCATCAGAGATAGTGCTGGCATACAGTAAATACCCCTATTGGACTAGTTATCCTGACTATATGGCAAGAAATGCTCAACTAAAACAATTTTCAACGACAGTCCATTTTTATTTTAAGACATGAACTTTCAGTGTGTTTTAAAGTGCTGTCACAAAAAAAAACACTCTAATGAAACTAACTCTGCTTCAGGAAATGAAAACCAAGAGGTGAAGGTGAACGGATTGGTATCTGCATGTGTGGTTCCCACCGTGAAGCATGAAGGGGGGAGGGGTGATGGTGATACTCTTTATTCAAAAGTCACGACATCGTTCTTTAGTGGCGTGCCATCCCGCCTGGTTTGTGTTTAGTAAACTCTAGTAAAAGGTATACGCCTTTATTCCGAAATGTCTTGGAGAGGTGTAGCAGTATTACTAAAGTGAAGTACCACAGAGTAAAACGCAGTAGTACAGAGTACATTTTATTAATTTCCAATCTGGCCTCTCTCCCACTCAACCAGTCCTGAATCTAGCCGGGAAAAGGTACAACAACATCCCGTTAGGGGGTTAAAAAAAAGCAGGTCAGCAAAGCAAATGTGCACCACTGCTGAGCAAAGATCAGATAGGAACAGGAGCTGGTTTTGCTTTCTCAACAGGGCTGTCAATCAAGGCCCCACCTCACCGACTCTCTCTATTCTCCTGTGAGAGGCCCTTCCACTTGTCAGAGGACGCGCCGTGCCTGAATGCAACAATGAAACCTGGATCAGTTCGGAAGGGTTCTCTCGATTGTGTGTCATGTCAGAAGCTGAGCATCCACCGATTACGGCGGGTGTCATCATCATCCCACAAGGCTTCAAGGAGGGAGAGAGAGAGCAGAGAGAGAGAGAGAGGAGGAAGTGGTGGAGGAAGACGAAGAGGAGGAGGAGGGTGATGGAGGTAGAGGGCTGGGGTGCTGCACTATAAGAACAGGCAGCTTGAGTGGGAACTCTAGTACTTGTCATCACGACTGCATGTTACTGAAAAGTATGAGGCAGGGGTGTCTCAGTTCAGCGGGGAAGCTGGAGGCGAAGCAACAGCAGCAGCGATTAGAACAACAGCAGTGACAACTCACATCACAAACAGACGGGCGGAGTGGGACAGGTCTGCTGTATTACTCTACAAAAGGTAGTAAATGAGAGGTATCACCGTGGATAAGAAAAGAGCCGCTCGCTGTGTGTGTGTGTGTGTGTGAGACGAAGCTTGAGTGCTCCCTCTGCAAGTTTAAGAAAAAAATGAAATTCATAAATAAGATCACATTAAAGCAGTGAAGTAATTCCTGTCATAGATTTAATAAGATTTCTAATCTGATCAAATTGCCATTTGAAAACACATTTCTCCCTCACACACACCGAGCCACACGAGCTGCTTAATGTTGTGATTTGAATCTGGTAATCTTCGCTAAAACAAATTATGTTTCTGATGAGCAGCGCTCAGTGTAGCACATCACCACGACTATGCGACACAAGTCCCTCCCTGCCTCTAAACCCTGGACTTTCCCTTCAAACGGACCATAACAACAACAACAACAACATGCCCGTTCATCTGCTCTCCTGGGCGTTGGAGGGGATTTTATCAACCCGGTGGAATGAAATTCCCTAAAAAACAACAAAGTCAGGTTCCCATTTAAACTTTGAAACGGGTCAGTGACGTGGCACAAAATCCTCATATGACACACTGAGCTGTCCGTGAGCAAGTTACGCTGTGAGCAATGTAAGCAAGATGTTTTGAAAAGGAAGACGTGGAATAAAATGAAGGAATGTCACACTCATGCTGTTATACCAGCACAGCCGTGCTGATATTCAGTATAACGGCACGACCACAAGTGTGATATTGTTTTTTATACGATATAATAATAAATCTGTCAACAGTAAGAATATAACAGTTATATAGTTATAGTATGTTTGTTTATTTAATCTTTTTTATTTTTTTTTGGCGACACAAAATCGACTGGGACTATGTGGTTGCCAAGCAACACAATCATTTCCTGAACAGCAGCTCGTTAGCTTTGATCTGTAAGTCTAAATGTAACCGCAGCCCAGTTAATAGTTTTGACACTTAGCCAAGTCCGAGAGCAAGTTCAAAGCTTAATTTTTAAGCTCTCCTCTCATTGGTCGAGGTCGGCTGACGTCTACGAGCACACCTGGAGATTTGCACTAAAGTATCCCGGCTTCTTTCCTTCCCTCCGTGCTCTTCTGACGACAGTCAGAGTTTAATCAGTGGAAAAGATTTTCATTGTTACATTTTAAGATAGATGATGACACACGTGAACCGGAGTGATACATTTAGGGAACGGTCTCAGTGCTGTTATTCTCTATATCAGCACTCATGGAACAATTCTCGTCATCATCAAGGCCCTGTGTGTAGGATTTCGTGGAAGATGACTCACTTCCTCTGTCTGTTCCTCTTTCCTCTCATTCTTCTGCTTTATTCGGCAAAAAAGAGTCCCCTGGTTCTCGAACTGTGGTACCACTGGTAGTACTCAATCATTCAATACATCAATACTACAAGAATTCTGAATGGAAATACTTCCCCATAGCTCCATAGTCCTGTTAAGGAGAACATAGCAGGCATACCTCCACGATTAGTTGCGAGATAAAATGCGATGTTATTAAGTGGAGGTAAAATGAACGCTTCTACAGTAAAACTCTTTGACTCCAATTCGGAACTGTAAGCAAGAGACTTGCGGATCATGAGGACCCCTTTCTCGACCCAGGTAGCTCTGGTTCTTGAACCGGCTCTGTTCAGGATTCAACAACAGTCTGTCTGCAGACACAGAAGTGATATATGAAAAGTATCTTTACTCACTTACAGAACACAAAACAAACTAAGAGGCGGCTGGTGGTCCGGAGAGGAATACAAAATGAAAATGCAACAGAAGCAGGAACACAGGTGAGTTTTTCCAGGTATGCACAGACACCATCAGGTGAAACAAAGAAAGTGGGGATGACATGCAGCAAAGGGCCATGGGTCAGATCTGAACCCTGAACCGCTAACTTATAAATATAAATATGTACCAGAATATATATGTGAAACCAAATGTTGAGACTCTACTATCAAAGGCTCCTGTTTTGTGCTGGTACGTGGTACGTTTCTCAAATATTAGTGCTGCTCGGTGACGTGGATACGTGGATTTAAATCTTTCTTGGCGTGCTTTTGTCTGCTTAGAGCCAGAAACGGAGCAGAGAAATATAGTGATTGCATCCAGCCTTCTCTCATAATGAGACTGGCTGCACTTGAACGTGTCCGTGCGCTCTCGAGTCCCCGGTTTGTGTGTGTGTGCGTGTGTGTGTGTGTCCGTGTGAGTAATAGCGCTTCCCCGGTGGATGCCTCCCTCTAGCCTATAACCCATTAAGTGTATTCGGGAGGCGGAGGCGAGGAGAGGAGGGTGGGGAGGAGGTGGAGGAGGAGGCAGGGCGCAGAAGCCAGCGGCACGCACGCTCCATTAGCGGACCCACTGCCGCGCCGCTCTGCCGGTAATTTGCGTAACGAGGTTGGAGCGAGCTCGGTTAGCGCGTAACAGCCTCCCTTATCCGTCTTCTCGCAGCTTTTTTTTCCGGCCCTTGTTTCCGATGCAGACCCGCAACAGAGCAGGAGACGAGGCGGACGGAGAAAGGCGGTGTGTGTGTGTGTGTGTGTGTGTGTGTGTGTGTGTGTGTGTGTGTGTGTGTGTGTGTGTGGTGCTCCCACACATGCGGCTTCTCTCTCTCTCTCTCTCTCTCTCTCTCTCTCTCTCTCTCTCTCTCTCCAAAGCTCCGTTTTTCATTGATACCCAAGCGCCATCATGTGGACGACGATGGTACACAGTGATGTCATAGTGTACGCCAGCCTCACATGAGAGAAAGATGTCACAGTTTGAGCAGCTCAGCTCAGCTCAGCTCAGCTCAGCTCAGCTCAGCTCAGCTCAGACGGTCCATGGAGCGTGGTACTGGTCGCCGGAGAGGTTGCCAGTTGTGCCCTTGAGCAAGGACCCTCTAACTGCTCTTAGGGCGCCACTACATCACTCCACTGAGCCTGCAGAGTGTGTGTCGTGCTTCAAAGACCAAGTTTTTCACCCCCCTCGGTTTTGTTTTGTCCTTTTTTTTGGTGTTTTGCGTTTGACTTTGGTGAAACAAGCCTTGTCTTCGTGTCTTCGTGTCTTTGTGTCGTCAAACAGCCTCCAGTGCAGCAAAAAAAAAGAGTCCCTTTGTCTTCATCAATTGCTGGCAGATCCCTCCTGGTTTGTCTGTGTCTCAATAACAGGTTGTGGTCACACAGTTTGGATTATTGTGTCATTCTGTTGCTCACGGCGTCCCAAATAAAGACTCTGCCGTCTACTTGCACGTCCGTCTGTCTGTCTGCGTTGGAACGATGGGGAATTCTCTCCATCGTCTCCTGATTAAAAACTGGAAGTTTTCCATTGTTTGTTGTGTGTTTGTTGACTTTGAAAATGGTCTGTGTGCGTAAAAGGTTTAAAACTTCCTTTGGTCAGAGACCCGAACACAGCGTTCTTCTTAAGTGTATATTAAGTATCTGTATCTGAATATGTATCGCTGTCAGAACACACACTGTTGAGATGTGAGACGAGACGATATCATGATTATTGTGGACAAAAGATATCGTGATATAAAAATTCTGAGTCTGTAACCAACTGCACAAGACGAACAATTAAACTGAGTGTGAACCTTAAATTGTTTACACGATATAATCATGTGTAATAACCAAGCGGCATCTTCTGAAGCCAATGAAGAAGAGCCCAAAAACTGCAGTTGCTCTTGTCACCCACTTGAGGCTGGCTCCAGAAGTGAGTCAGTCTCCATAAGTCCCCGTGTTTCACAGCAGAAATAAACATGTTTACAGCCTGGTACAAAAAACAGTTTTGGTCTCTGTAGCTAATTTCCCCGCTCATGACAACTGTACTGAGGGTGAATTTATATACAACTCACCTGTTCACATTATATTAAGGCTTAAAGTTATGCAGGATTAAGAGCGGGGACGCTTTGATTGACAGGTGGGTGTGGTCACAGGTGGCTTGTTTCATCAACCAGGCTTCATTCAGCTCCACCTCTATAACCATTTTTAGATTAGTCTGGAGGCGGCGGAGGCAGGACCGCCCAGATGGAGACGACCAGAGCGACCACACGGAGCTTCACAACGGCACTTTGTCACGACTGCATCCATGTTTTCTACAGTCTGTGGTGATCCATCTGTCTGTTCTTCTTCTTCACTGTCAGTCACCTTCAGTTCAAACTCAACTTTATTTGTCACTTTAACCACGAGAAAGCAGCTCAGTGAAATAAACAGGGTGAATGCAGGGAGTTCATTCAGAGCACATGTTCAATGAAAACATGAAGACTTGCAGTCTGTGTAATAAATCCTCTTTATTGACTGAGACACAAACTAAATGTTGTCTCTTCATTGAATCTCACATATGTACAAGAAAAGAATGAATCATCTCCTTATTGATTCTGATCATACAAACTAAAGTCATCATGAGCAGTGATAGCCTCCATGGCTAAACAGACACAGGAAGGAGCGCCACCTACAGAAACTCAAACATTTACACAACCACCAATGAGAAGAGGGCAAAGTACCGCCCACGGTGTTTGATTGACAGGTGAAGAAATGCCACAACAATCAGCAACAATGATGGAAACAAAACAAGCTGAAGACATGAAACACAGAATTTAACCCTTCAATGACTTCTGTCTATTTCACTTTACACAACTCAGCAGAGGATCCAAGATAATGAAAATAAAGTCCAGCATAGAGAGGCTGAGTGAACGTGGTCTGGACTCTGTGGAGGAGAGTCATGGTTTCAGAGACGCTGTAGAAGGACAGAATACCTGCACTGTGATCCAGGTACACTCCAACTCTGGAGGACCGAGGACCTGAGACGGGAGTTTGGACTTTGTTGTAATAAAAGTCATAAGTGTTTGTGACACAATATAACATCCAAGATTTGTCATTGAATCCAAATCCACATTTATGTGATCTCCCTGCTCTGCTGATGTTCTTGTATGTGACTGCTACACCAACTCCATCTCCTCCCCTCTCCACCTCCCAGTAACAACGTCCAGTCAGACTCTCTGTGCTCAGGACCTGATCCCAGTCAGTGAATCTGTCTGGGTGACTAGAATAAGACTGAGGTTGACTCATTCTTGTCACTTTTCTGTTCCCCTCAGATAATAACAGCTGTGTGTTTGCTGTGTTTGGATCCAGTGTGAGTCCACGTGAATATTTTAAGAACTCAGCTCTGGTCTTGGGCTCTGGTTCTGGTCGTGACAGTGAAACATGGACTTCAGTGTCTGTCAGTGAGATGTTTGTCCGTTGGTCCCTCAGAACGTCCTGTAGTTTATCTCTGAGCTCTGACACAGCAGCTGTCACATCCTCAAAGTCCCTCAGAGGACGGATCTTGATGCTGGATGAGTCTGTAGATTGGCTGAGTGGTGACAGTGAGGGGTAGTTGTGTAGAAACTGGTTGTGGTCCTCTGTGTGTGAGAGCTTCTCCAGCTCAGCGTCTTTCCTCTTCAGCTCAGTGATCTCCTGCTCCAGCTTCTCCTGAAGATCTTTGACTCGACTCACTTCAGTTTCCTGCTGGGATCTGACCTGCTGCTTCACATCAGAACTTCTTTTCTCGATGAGACGGATCAGCTCAGTGAAGATCTTCTCACTGTCCTCCACTGCTTTATCAGCAGAGCCATTGATAGCCTCCACCTCCTGTTGGAGCTCCTTCACATCTTTCTCTCTGTCCTGGATTCTCTGCTGGATGTTTAGTCGACTCACCTCGAGCTCTCTCTGCCTCTCAGTCCTTTCTGCTGCAGCTGAGACTGTGTCGTGGCCTTTATGTTCATCCACAGGGCAGAGATAACAGATACACTGCTGATCAGTACGGCAGAACATCTTCATCACCTCATCATGACGAGAGCAGATGTTCTCCTGGAGCTTCTTGGAGGGCTCCACCAGCTTGTGTTTTACAAATGTAGGTGATTCATGATGAGGCTGGAGGTGTTTCTCACAGTAAGAGGCCAGACAGACCAGACAGGACTTCAGAGCTTTCAGTTTTCTCCCAGTGCAGACATCACAGGCCACATCTTCAGGTCCAGCATAGCAGTGATCAGTAGGAGCAGCTTGGAGTCCAGTCTTCTTCAGTTCCTCCACTAAAGCTGCTAACATGGTGTTTTTCTTCAGGACAGGCCTCGGTGTGAAGGTCTGCCTACACTGAGGGCAGCTGTGGATTCTCTTCTCATCCTCTCCATCCCAGAAGTTTTGAATACACTTCATGCAGTAGCTGTGTCCACAGGGAATAGTCACCGGATCCTTCAGTAGATCCAGACAGATCGGACAAGAGAAGGTTTCCCGGTCCAGTTTATTTCCTTGCTGCGCCATTTCTCCTCTCCGCGTCAACGACTGTCTGAGTTTGACTTCCTCAGAAATGAAACTAGTTTGAGCTCTGATCTCAACAACATGCGGCCTGTCAGCTGACACGTCAGCACATGTTGGTTCCACCCATCTTCAAACTGTAGATCTGAGGGGGAGGGAACAAGGAAACACCTGAGCAGAGAGGAGCTGGCTGTGTTTGAGAGCAGGAAGAAGAGCCGAGTCACTCCAGGAAGAGGAGCTTGTAAATGATCTGTAGAGTTCATACACTTTGATCGCTGTGAAGAAAATAGTTCATGTTAAAGTTTCACCTGGAAACGAGTCCAAAAGAAACCAGAAGACTTTTCTAAAACACGGCTGATCTGAAGGTGAAATAAAGGTAAATCCTCCAGTCAGTGACAATCATCAGCCCAACAACCACTAATAAAGGCAATCATTTCATCTTCTTCATCTTCAGTGATGAAATCCTCGACTGTCTGTAAAAGGTGAGCTGTCAGAGACGAGGACTACAAACACAGGAGCATCACCGGCTGCCATTTTGTCACCTTTGTTTTTTTCTTTGGAAACCAGTGAGTTCAAATGTATTACACACGTTTACTGTAAATATTATACAGCATGTAAAGTAGCTCAAGTTTGCACAACCACAAACCTATACAGCAACAAAACTGGCTCCAGAAGAAGTGAGTCAGTCTCCATAAGTCCCCATGTTTCACAGCAGAAATAAACATGTTTACAGCCTGGTACAAAAAACAGTTTTGGTCTCTGTAGCTAATTTCCCCGTTCATGACAACTGTACTGAGGGTGAATTTATATACAACTCACCTGTTCACATTATATTAAGGCTTAAAGTTATGCAGGATTAAGAGCGTGGGCGCTCTGTTCATTCTTTATTAGATATCAGTTTTTCATTTTTTAGAAATATCATCAACACGGCTGCTTTGTGACACCTTTATCGACAACTCAAGGGCATCTGGGTGAGTTTTGCTTTAAAAGGAAATATACATTTATTTTATATGTGTATAATATTCATCCTGTGAACACGCCTTACTGCATATGGTGCTCCGTTCATAGACAAACCCAGTAATCGACTAAGTGATCTACATTTGGATTGTACCACGTGACGTTCATCTCCACAGCGTGCTCATTTTTACAGTCAGATGAAGTCCGCCCACTCACATCTCCCCTTAACATTTGACCTGACCTCTTTGAGCTGTAATCCTGCAGCCAAAAATATGACTTATGTTGAATAATATGATCATTTTAAAACAATAAAAGTAATAAAACAGCTAATAAATCAATAAAATATCTCAGAAACTGACTAATACATCGACCCTTTGTAGTAACTCTCCTAGTCTGACAGTTTTGTTGCCACACTTTGTTGACTTACATGTAATGTAATGTGTTGATTCACTCTGTTATTGCACTACCTCTGCTAATGCTGTGATAGTTTTTATCTGCATTTGTAGGTCTATTTCTTATCTTTAAATAAAAAACGTCTTTCTGTTTTTATGGGGTGCCGTTTGTAAAGCGCCTCGCTCTGAAAATAACAGCAACATTTTGTCACATTTAGCTAAAAACAATGTTTAAAAAACTGGTTTGAATTTTTGAGAGTCACTTTTTTTTGCACATTTAGAACAATATTTGTGAATTTAGAGATATTTAAATCCAAATGTTAAATATAAATGTTAAATCTAAATCTAAATCTTAAATATGAATCTAAATGTTAAATACAAACCTAAATCTAAATCTTAAATATAAATCTAAATGTTAAATACAAACCTAAATCTAAATCTTAAATATAAATCTAAATGTTAAATACAAACCTAAATCTAAATGTTGAATCTAAATCTAAATGTTAAATACAAACCTAAATCTGAATGTTAAATCTGAATGTTAAATCTAAATCTAAATGTTGGAGCAAAATGTTAAATATATATCTAAATGTTAAATAAATCTAAATCTAAATGTTGGAGCAAAATGTTAAATATATATCTAAATGTTAAATAAATCTAAATCTAAATGTTGGAGCAAAATGTTAAATATATATCTAAATGTTAAATATAAATCTAAATGTTGAAGCTAAATGTTTCGGGTGAAACTAAATATTTAGCTAAAATGCAAATTCAAATGCCGGTAACCGAAAGTGCCAAAATAAAAGCTTGAGGAGGTCAGAGCGTGTTTATAGTGGCAAATAACGAATAAAACCCATCTTATCCGGAGAAATTGACTCTTGGACTATTTAACATTTAGATTTAGCATTTAGATTTTACATTTAACATTTGGGTTTGAATATTTAAAATATCTCTAAGTTCACAAATATTGTTCTAAATGTGCAAAAAAGTGAAAAAAAAATTCAAACCAGTTTTTTATACATTGTTTTTAGTTAAATGTGACAAAATGTTGCTGTTATTTTCAGAGCGAGACGCTTTACAAACGGCACCCCATATGTTTTTTAAACTGTTTTCTATTCATAAAGATCTCAGCACGGGATCGATTTCTTCTTTGCACATGTTTAACTACTTTGCACAGGTTTGTTTGAAATGCAGATTCAACTTTAACACATGTTTACTATAGTATAGGTTTTGTCAGGACTGTCTGACTATGACTCTGGCTGGAGGCTGGGTGTGTGAGTGATTGTGTGTGTGTGTGTCTTGGTGTGTTTTCATTTGTCCTTTACCCCCTCCATGTTTCCTGGAGCTGGTGGGCGTGGCCTCAGCTCACTGATTATGGCACACCTGCACCCCGTCAAACACCTGACCCCCATCCTGCAATTACCGCTCTCCAGTCCTCGTTGGATTGTTTGCGTACCTCAGTACATTTCGCACCAGCCTCCGACATTTGGTTGCTCGTCCTAGTCTGTGTTCCTGTGAACTTATTCTCCCTGCTCTGTTTTGCCCTCTGGAAGTTTTGTCCTGTTTTCCTTGGATCACCCGTACACCCTGCAAGTCAGCACCGACACCTGGATCCAACTCCGTCCTGCTCTGCCAGTCCCCAGCTGCTCATCCACAACGTAACCCAAACCCAGCCTCGATCTCACCCCCGCTCTCTGTTCGGTATATTCTGATTGTTTTGGCAAATAAACCATTGTTACTTCCTCATCAGCTACGTCTGCTTTTCTAAGCCTGACAAGTTTTAATGCACAATTACTGTTTGTTTACTGTGTCTCATGCTGCTACTGGATGCGGCATATTTAAAATGTACGGAGCTGCAAAAGCAAAATGAACAAACATGAAACAAAACAGTTATTCTGTATATTTATTGATAATAAGACCACTGATGGTGACTTAGTCAATAGTAGACAGCAGGGTGCAGTTGTTTTTGAGTGTCTGGTGACCCCATGTGTAAGCAGGATGGTATTACAATTTAGTATTTACAAGGACAATATCAGTTTGAAGGGGAGGGGGAAGGAAAGACGGGTTTCATACATTCACTAAATAAATGTACAGCTTTGAAAGCAAATAGGGTTTGAGAAGCCACAACCAAATACTGACCAAAACAGGATCCACGAATCTCTCTCTCTCTCACACACACACACACACACACCTTGTCATACAAGGAAAATACACAATCAAAAGGTTTAAGGAGTCACACACACGCTGCAAGAGAGATCACTTAGTGAAACTGTAAACTTAATGCCAAACCGAACCATGAGAATAATAATCATAAATATACAGCTAAATTGAAACAGCTACATGTTTGCACGTTACTCTCAACAGAACATTGGCCACAATAATTTTTTTCAGTGCAATTGTTTACCCATAAACTATCAAACAAATACAGATTAACAGCACAAAGTGCGGAATCAAAACGCTGACTCGACGTTTATACCGGTTAGCATATTATAATGAGAAACATTACATCATATAAATCACATTTCCAATAAATATCTACAGATGATGACGATGATGTTCATGGCGTGTTGATGCACTACATAGAATACTGTAAATACTAGATTAACACTGTTGGAGCCCTGCGCATGTCGATCCTTTCACACTTTTCTCACTCGTTCTTGACCCGGATTATTTAATACGACCCGTGCAGGCTGAAAATCGTTGAGTTTGTTGCACCTGTAGCCACATCTGACAGGTACGCCTCTACATCGCTGCAACAAGGTGAGATACTTAACCGACAGAGGTCAGCGAAAACGAGATTTTCAGCAGCTGCTTAGTCGGTCTTTAAAGCTGAATTGTAAAATTTAATTGCTTACTTTGAGAAAGACAAAAATCTGACACATTACTAAGGTGCCGGTCTGCTTCCAATGAACACGCCTTTCATCAGATTTGTTGGGCAGATCGGTCGGGTGTGTTGATTTAAACCTCCATTCCGACTTCTGTCACTTTTAGGGTACATTCAGACAGGATCGGGCGCGGCGCGGTGGTGTGTGGGTAACGTAACCGCTGTGAAACAACCAGGAAACAACTTTTTATTTAGCTGATTAACGACTTTATCGATGCCGGCGCTCGCTCGCTCTCATTCACTGTCTGTGTCTCTCAACCCGCGCCGACGCAAAGCAAAGGCCTAGATTGCGAGCTAGACTAGATTTAGAAGCCGGTTCATGGAATAAAAGTCGTAACACAACGGAGTTTCGACAGTCTCAGGGGAGAGACTATCTTCAGAGACATTACAGGCCGACTGTGGAGGTTTCACCGGACACCCCCGTGGCCAAAATGCACTACCCCCACTCGAATGAATGGAAAAACCTGCAGCGCCGCATCCTGTCTGGATGCACCCTCAATCTGACCACCGGGTGCAGCACGATGAATGCCTTTGCATTGAGAGGCTTCATTGCATGTTTTTTCTGCAAGGTTTTCAAGCCGGGTCTCACCGTGCATTGACCGTTGAGGGGCGGGAGGTGAGGACGAGAGTGCAACAACACTGAGGAAGCTATTTCTGCCTGTCAGCTGTGTCTCATCTTCCTTCAACTGCTCCAAACAATGAGGAAGTCTTTCAGACAGTCAGTGGTGTAAGTCCGTCTTTTGAATACACACAGTGTGAACTTATTGTCCCGATAGCGACCAAGATGACGTTAGAAAGCACTGTGTGGTGTGCGTTCATCTACTTTGTGGCAGATTTGTTCCACCTCAATTGTTTAATTTCGCTCACGTTAGCGTCATTTTAAGCATGTGGAGTAGAGCAAAGAGGAGGGTTTACTGAGGAAAGATTCCCATTTCGAATCCTAACTGATGATGAGTTACAATTTTAAGATGTAATGTATCTCATAATTTGCTATTTTAATTAAATGATCTGGTCAAAAAAACACCGTGCCTCGTCTACAGGTACAAATTCTCCCTTTTCTCTCCGTTGTCAGTTTCCCTATGTTTCATATAAACTTAAAATATTATCCTCGGTACACGTAATCAGTTCACAAAATGTCACAACCATAGGAATATACAATGGTGAGCGATAGCAAAGTCAAATGCAAAACTAAACCTATCTATTAAAGTATTACTTTCAAGCTTTAGTAATGTCATTCTGTACAAAGATGTGCAGTGGTCCTCTGATGACGGTCGGTGAAGCATGCTGCAACAGACTGAGAAGCCGAGTTGCACCCAATCACCTATCTGAGACCAAGACTGCTGTCAACTCCCGACGACTCTGGTGTTAACCCGCCCGTTGAAGGTCGCAGGCTGTAGTGATCCGAGATATGTGCCAATGAGCAACTTCTACATCAAGCAGCGGTGTGATGTGACGTGTGGTATAGAACGTTTTGATGCGACAGCAGTGAGTCAAGGAATGGTGCTTTACAATAAGATACATTAAGATATTACATTAAGATCACAGGCAGAGAGACGGAGGGAGGTAAATTCCGATACGGACGTGTGATAGTGTTTTGGGAATTTACTCTTGTCGTGTGTCGAGGCTCTTTGTCTTTTTTCTTCTCTTCATCTCCCTAAAAAAGACACAAAAAAAGAAAATTGTGTTTGTATGGAGCATGCAGTAACAGTTTTAACAGACAACATCACGTTTAATTAATTTTAGCTCCCCTCTGTCGGCTCCCGGTGCGTTTTAGGATTGATTTTATAATTTTACTGATCACTTTAAAAAGCCTGTCACCAGCATGCTAACCCCGTACAGGCCAGTTTGCCTTAGAGCCACGGGTCACTTCTAAACTGTTCCAAGGCTCAAGACTAGAGGTGACTTCGCCTTCTCCATCAGACTTGTTTGATTACTTGTTTGTATGTACAGTATGCTTGCGTATATACGAACGTCTGATTTGATTTAATATATATATATAATCTGGAAAAGTGGATATTTGCTTTTGTTTGTCTTTTTGCTTGTAACGTAAACTTAAAGAGTTTTTTCTGCTGAAAGGCGCAAAAACTAAATTTATTTGTTAGATTAGATCAGGGGTCCCCAAACTTTTTTCAGTGCGGGCCACATCAACTTGCCTTTCAGTAATGGGGGGTCAGTCTATAACTGAAATTATTTCAGTCCCACCAGGATTTTGCAGCCTTTTTTGAAATAGTTTTGGCCTAAAATCTCTGATGTTGCATCAGGTTTTCAAAAAAATTGCGGTGAAAGTTGCTTTTTACATTTTTGTTGTGATTTTGTTGCGGGAGGAAGTGAAAGTTGCGATAAGTTACGATTCGACAGTCGTGGAGAGGGCGCAGCGAGCACTAGGTCCACGGCCCCGGGAAGCGGCGAGGTCTGGGCAGGAGGGCGCTGTAAAGGTTGCGGCCGGAGCCGTGAGGCACCTTCACTCCCGAGCCTTTCCAAGCCGACCCAGAGCCGGTCGCGGCGCACCGCCACAGAGGAAATGCATCCGCGGATGCCGGCCAGTTTTGAAAAATAGGCCATGTTTAGAGGGATTGTTTGGGATCGTTAAGTGGGCCACTCCAATTGTTTAGGCGGCCCGGATGTGGCCCGCGGGCCATAGTTTGGAGACCCCTGGATTAGATTATACTTTATTTATCCCACGATGGGGAAATTCTCCTATTTGTTGCTAATACAGATTATGTTTCTGTTTCTTGTGAGTGTGCGTATATTTAAACATCTCTCACCTGCCACGTCACATCAGCTAGACCATCTCATATTGGTTGGCTGTGATGATCCTGGACAGACAGCAGGCCAGCAACATGCCAATCAGCTGAAAGACAGACGAGCAGACCAAATGTTTAGATTCTCAAAATCAAGACATCGATCGTGTTCAAAGCTTCGTCACATGTGCTCGTTTAGAAGAAGAACAAGAAGAAAGAGTCTGTGCATTTCGCAGGAACACGGTCGTCTATCGTCACAGCAGACATGTTGACTCGAAAACACAGGCGTTATTAGCAACATTAACGATGGCTCTGTTTTGTTCTTGTGACCCAGCATGCACAATAACAGGGCTTCAGCCCATGTTTTAATTTATTATTTAAACCACCAAAAAGGCCTCATTCTCTGCAGCATCCCGAGGTAAAGGGAATATAACGTGGTCACCTGCAAACCCTTTTTTAAAACTCTTACCTGTGAGAAAGCGATCCCGAATGTCACTCCTGCGATAATGGCCATGTTGGTCTCCATGAACGAGGTGACCAGCTCATAGCAGCCCTGAAACACAGGGGGCAGGTTAGTTCGCAGAGGGCACAGGGACCTGTTATATGTGCAGATTAGGGGCAAGATGGATATCTGGGAGATTATCTGTGGCGGTTAGTGCGTGGAAGAGGGAGGTGGTTTTTGAAAAGGTGAGTGAGAACCTGTCCAGTTTTTATAAAACCACATGAAGATCCTCGCAGCAGCAACAGTCACGGAGTTGGAAGATGCAACTGACCTGGTGGTAGACCTTGCTCGGGGCTAGAGTTGTATTGCGGAGGTCTTCTGGGTTGCAGTCAGAGGAGTTAACGCAGCAGCTTGCAGGGATGCCATTGGATGGGTAATACACACTGCCAAACCAGCTGGTGTAGTTATACACGCCACAGCAACGCAGCTAGAAATGCAGATAGCAGATCAGGATTAAACACCAGTCAAAATAATCCAAAAAATAGAGTCTGGGTTCTTTTCTGTTTGGCACCTGGATGTTTTTTTTTTTAGCAAACACTGGAGTAAAGAGAGCATTTAGTGGGGCCTATTTTCAGCTGGAGTTTGAATACATACTGAGAATTCATGGTGCGTCTGTGGGAATGAACTACAGTGCCCTTGTTCATGGTAATAAAAGAACACAGCTGGACAACACTGCAGCTCCGTGCACGGACAAAAAAACTATATAAGGCTTTGGTTACACAGGAATCGCTTCCTGTTTTTTTTATAGGATTTGCTGACAATAATAAAATAAAAATGCATTCAAGGTTTCGGTTTGCTCCGTTAGCTGCTGGATGATTTGGCGTCACGTGGACTCACCTTGTGCTGCAAGTTGTCGACGGCGCGGCTCGCCTCGTCCTCGGCGTTGTAGTTCAGGACTGCGTCGGTGTACGTCCTGTGGAAGGTCCCCTTTATCTGCGACATGCAAACACGCAATCCCACGGGTCAAGAGCATGTGAGTGCTTTACGCAGCTTTAAAAAAAAAAAAACTCAGTGTGTTTTGCATGCTCACCTCATGGCGAAACACAAATCCAGAGATCCCGGCCACTAACTCAGCGAGGAAGACGAGCGACAGAAACATGGCATACTACGGGAGAGAGGAGAGGGAGATTTGCATAGTTTGCATAAAAACCCTCTGCCTTAGACGTGTATCATTTGCCTATGTTTGCACACACACACACACACACACACACACACACACACACACACACACACACACATACACACACACACACACACACACTCAAGCGCACTCACTTGAGCACCATTAACCGAACAACATGCCCTGCAGCATCTATTGGATTTCTGATCCCTCTCCACAGGATAGAGGTCAGCCATTATTCCCTTTATCATGTGACCTAAGGCTAATTAATCAGCATCCAACAACACTCTTCTCTCTCTCTTGCTGTAATATATCACTCCGCCCATTCCTCTACAGCTCTCTCACCAGTTTCAGCATCCATGGGCTTCCTCTGCAGGTCGCGAAGCATCCGAACAGGCCGAAGACGATGATGACGGTCCCGGTGCCAATGAGGACGTACGGGGCGTTGGTGGAGTTGTCGGCTATCAGAGAGATGTACGGGCCCAGCATCAACTTCCCCCATACTCCCACTGCCAGCAGGATGGCTCCTGTTATCTAGAGGGTGGGGAGGGGTTGGAGAGATGGATGGATGTAGCAGAGAGAGAGAGAGAGCACGGGGGACAAAATGAAAGCAGGGAACAGGCCTTTATCTCTGCACCTCTGCGATATTACAATAGCAGCTTTTTAGCAGCGTGCCGAGGGGGGAGGAGGAGAAAGAGGATCAAGGTGGAACAAGAAAGCAGAGCAATTAGAGTAAGGAGGAGGAGACGAGAGACAGAAGACACAAATTTATCTGGAGTGTGGGATAGTGATCACCTGCTTTGTGAATATGCCTGCATTCACACACACAGAGCGAGAGAGGAAAAGAAAGGGGACACGTCAAAGAAGCTCTTTGATCCGAGGCGAGACGCTTCCTCCTGTTGCGCCTCTCTCTTAGCATTTCAAATGAAGGCTGCGGATAAAAGAGCGTGTTGTACGAGGCAGCTGAAGCGCCGTGTGTCTCAGCTGGGTATGTCTTGCTGGCATCGGAAAGCGAGCGGGGTGTGGAAACGGCTGCTGATGATCTGACTCCGGCGATGGCCAAGTCATCATACTACCCTCCATCCTCAACCAAGAGGAGAGGCCACTCGTGCTCCTGCTGCCAGGCCCTCTGGCTTAGAGAGGGAGCAGTCTGTGCAAAATGTCTCCGAGCAACCCCCGAAACCTCGAAAAACTGACGAGAACGAGCCAATGTGACTGAAAACAGCAGTGGGAAGACTCGTTCCACCTCAGCAGTTCAACAATGTCCTGAGGCTTAACGTCACGTTACATAAAAACACAAAAAAATGTTTCTTTGCATACACCTACGCTGCCATGTTCCCTCTCTGACTGAAGCTTAGATTAGTCTCTGCAGGTTAATGACCGTGTCAACATTTACACTTTGCCCCGTTGGCAGGGCATGTACAAACAATAGTTGGGCAACATTCCCCCCTTTGATTGTTGCATTGTTCTGGATTTGGTTGCAGTTGAACCAGCGCAGGTATCAGGAGCCCTGTTAGACTTGATTGTTCTCGTGCAAACAGCCACACACATGAATGTCTTTCTATATCAACACCATGACACGCGAGGACAATGAGTTAGTGCGGGTGTGATGATAAGAAGAGTTACGGCGAAAGCACACACAGAAGGTCAGAAAGCACGAGCTAAAACTATAGTTTGATGTTACTAGTTTAAGGTTTAAGGTTGTAATTAACAATTATTTCCATTATCGATCAATCCTTCGGTCTATAACCTGTCAAAAAATATAAAAAAATGCCCATTACAGTTTCCTAAAGCTCAATTTGACAAAGTTGAGAGTTAATAAAAACTAAGAAACCCACTAAAAATTTTTATTTCTGCTTCAAGTCAGAATAAATATGTGCTCTGAGTTCATCAGACCAAAGAAGAAAGTGTTATTAACCACCCAGCCAAATTTAAATGATTAAAAAGATGAATTCATCTCTGTCTCTCTGCTCAGGGTGGCCTCAGCGTGTCATCGAGCCGCCCTTTAAGGACCGCCCACAAAAATCCTAAAAACTGGTGAAAAACTGTTTGAACCTCTAACTCCACATTTCAGTGATACATCGTTTAAAGTCTTTTCACGAGTTTCCAGCAACTATTGTCCAACATATTTAATGTGTTTGGAAAGAAATCTCAGACCTGCATTTACACGGTCTTTAAAAACAACTTGAATAGCTGCACTGAATGTTGGTTTCTCACAGTAATGCTAATGTGTTCATCTCTTTGTCTCTATGGTTTAAACATGTAGCTGTTGGTCTCTGTTATATAAGCAAAACCTGTTAGAAAAAAAAAGGTTATTATTGACAATTTGTGGGCAGTTAGATGCGAGATGATAAATCCTCAGTGGCCACTAGATATTCTATTTAAAATCATCAAGAGTTCATATTTCCACATATTGTACAGTGTGTATGTATGTATTAATGGTCACATACTGAGACTGCATGATATCTAAATGAAGGCGTGTTTTGAAAGGTGAAAAGCCCAAAAACAAACAAACACGGGTCTCACACACAGAGACATTAGATACTGATGTATAAATAGTACGTGAAGATCTCTGAAAGGTCGTCAAATCCATGTCGTCATATCACCCAACCAAACTTTGGAGTTTTCTCAATTTTATCTACAAAATGTCAGAAGATTGGTGTCAAACGTACGACCAACAATCCCGAAACTGAACATATTCAGTGTACTATCACGTGCGACAAAGAAAAGCATCCAATCGTCGCATTTGTGTCGCAGGAACCATCAAATTTTTGTGTTTTTGGTGACAAAACAACTATAACAATTCCTTCATTATCAAAATAGTTGCTGATTCATTTCCTGTCAGTCGACTAAAGGATTCATCGACTTGTCGTTGTTGGAAAGGATCCCGTCTTCCTGAAGGACAGCTGGCTGGCTGCTGATCTGATTCGTCATCTACTGTTTCATGCGACTGTCATTTAAGATGTCAGTCCACAAGATGACGATGTACTCACTGTTTATATCGTTTATATCAGCAAAATGTCTGCCCGCCCTAACAGCTGCCGCCGCATACAGATCGAGGATCATCTTGTCGATGCTAAAGTGTTCACTTTTAAAGCCAGCAGGGAAATCAAGTCCAAGGAACAGGGGCAAGTCATCTAGACTTCATGCCTGTTGCTGAATCCTAAACAGCTTCAGACCCCCTTTTCGCCTCCTCCTCCTCCTCCTCTGTAGAGCAGAGTAGGCCCCCTCCCTGCACGTTTTGTTTGAAATTCAATGCCAGGCTGGCCAGTGCAGAGTTTAAAACAGGTCACCCCTCTTCCCTCCTCCTTCCCCTGCCTAATAAAGAAACAGAAGGTGCGATGACAAAATATGCTGGCGAGGACACCACGCAGACTCCGCCACCTGCTCCGCATTCAACCGTCCTGTGTGTGTGCGTGCGTGCGTGTGTTTGCGCGTGTAAAAGTATGGCGACGTAGCAATTCACACGAGACATTATTCGCCACGACAAGCTGGTGACGGTGAAATCAAGGGGCCCGACAACCGAGGTTAGCTCCGCTCTCACATCGAAACTCTGTGCCAGCGAACCTCTCGCCTGCTTCACCCTCGGGGGTTGAAGAGAGCCACCGAGCTGTGAGACTCTTCTGCATTTTAGACATCTGAAACCTGATGCTGTAGATGTAAGGGAGCGCTGCTCACGGCCCAATCCTGACTAAATATAAAAGTTCATATCAGTGGCAGCGGGACATGTCTGCAGTGCTGGGAGACACACAGCACAGCTCTTCTTTTTTTAAGCCTTTAACATAAGGGCTGATTTCAGTTCTCAGTTTCCACCTCCTGCACCACCTCCTTATTTAAGATATTTTCACTTCCTCCTGTCTGGAGCGAATGCAGGGGAAAGTTCACATTTTGGACAGATACCTTTCTTCCCTGGTTCCTTATATGTGGCTGCTATCAGAAATGAGCATATAACCCACAATAATGGTACACTAAGTTCTTCAAACCGCTTGTTAGTGGGTCACACAGTACTGTGGTTACTGTATCTTGGCTAATAAGCGTTTTTTTTGCACGTATGTTTGAATGGTAAACAAAGGCATATCCAAACCAAACAGGCAAGAAGAGAAACTATTTCACCTCAATCTCAACCAAATTTATTTGGTTTGAGAGACGCTTCCTCAAACTCAAAGGACGCTTCCTACAAAGAGCGTTGATTACAGTGAAAACATGCACAGTTATTGCTTGCTTAGCATTGTGAATGCAGCTTCTTATGAATTCAAATCAGAGCGAGGCTTTGCAGCTTAAGACCTCAGCAACAATCCTCCAGAGGTATCGATTCAAACCCTTTGGTATAATTCGAGGCTTTTGTGGTGCTGTGTTTTGTTTGAGTATAATTTTGCAGGGTGTGTCTAATGTTTTTGCTCCTCTATTGTACAGTATGTAAATGTGTTGGACAACATATGAAGTAGATCTGCACGCATCCATCTAACCCCAACCGGCTACAGGTGCAGGACACAAAGGACGCAAAAAAATGCTGTCGTCATAAAGATTTTGTATTATGCAATCAAACTCTTGTTTTGCATCAATAAGCTTGCGAGATTTAACATTTGTGGACAAAATTGAGAAACACTGGCAGCTTTTCTGCCAATCATCTCGTCATTTATGAATGCCTCTATGGTCCAAGCTTCTCAATTGTGAGATTTTTGCTGCTTTTTCTTATTTATTTAGATATATTTGTCTGGTCTGACAAAAAAAAGACATGCAAAGATGCAATCTTAATAGATTGTGATGTATTCTTTAAAACTATATTCTTAACTTTTGGCAGGGATCAAATGATCCTTGAAGGACACTTCAAAGGTGTATATAATTTATTATTAATAACTATATACATTATTCTATATATTTCTTCTTATTATCAGAGTATTTTCCTATCCACCTTGTATATGTAGTCTCAGTTTAAGGCAATGGATTCTTTATTTCAAGTAGATCTTTATCATTTATTCTATATATTTCTTATTTATGAGTATTTTCTTATCCATCTTGTGTATATGAGCTGCTGTAACAAGTGATTATCTTATTATACAAAGGTACCACATAGCACAGCCTGAAAATTCACTTTATATTCACTGTTTCCTGTACTCTCTTATTCATGCTATATGTTTCAAGTTGTTTAAGGCAAGATATATTCTCAGAGTCCATATATGTGTTTTATATCTGCATGATACAAAGGATCCTTTATTTCAAGTGTATATCTTATCTTATTATACAAACCTAGCACTGCCTAAAAATTTGAAGCCAACATAGAAAGAAATAAACAACTACATCCTATTGATTGTTGATTGTTATTTTTGTTTGTTTGTTTAAGTCTCAGTTTAGTATATAGTGTATATAACTTTTTATTTCAAGTATATCTTAGATTTCTTCTATATATTTCTTATTGTATTTTATTTGTTTTTGCTGGTTTTATATGTTTAAGTCTCAGTTTAAGGCAAGATATATGTGCATGATTTTATATGTGTATGACACAAAGGATCGTTGACGGGTGTATATAGTGTATGTAACTTTTTATTTCAAGTATATCTTAAATGTCTTCTATATATTTCTTATTTATGAGTTTTTTTTAATCCACCTTGTGCATATGAGCTGCTGTAACAAGTGAATTTACCTGTTGTGGGATCTCTTATCTTATCTTATTATACAAACATAGCACAGCCTTGAAATTTGGAGCCAACATAGAAACAAATAAACAACCACATCCTGCAGTACTATTGTATTTTATTTATTTTTGCTAGTTTTATATGTTTTAGTCTCAGTTTAGGGCAAGATGTATGTGCATAATTTTATATGTTTATGACACAAAGGATCATTGACAGGTGTATATAGTGTATGTAACTTTTAAATCAAGTATATCTTAGATTTCTTCTATATATTTTTTATTGTATTTTATTTATTTTTGCTGGTTTTATATGTTTAAGTGTCAGTTTGGGGCACTTTTTAAACAGGTGCTCCTGCAGGAATCAATGGGTCCACTGGGGTACGGTAAACGGTGCAAGGTCCCTTTAACGATCTATTGCAATCAAGGACTCCACGTTGTACAGTATATAGGAAAATGTGTTTTATTACAAAAAAAAAACGGGCCTCATCATTCACGCAGGCCCCGCAAACGGACGCGAGTTAAATGGTTGCGGTGGTGTGTTAACACCCTCCACCGCAGCGCTGTGTGACGCCCAGCAGCCTCAGTATATGTAACCCCAAACACGCGTTATATCACGACGTTATTATTAGAGGAAACACTGTCGAGCATCGGGCTGGAAAATAAAAAGATTAAAACATGAATCCGTCGATGCTGCTGCCAAATGTCCAGCCCTTCATCACGCACATAAAAAACAAAAACACGCACACACACACACACGGTGGATCGGGATTTTCTGCATGTTATTTCTCACACACATGACACAGAAAGGTTTACATACCCAGAACACGAAGGAGTAAACGATGAGGAGCGTTTTGAGGCAGGTGATGACCGGTTTAGTTTCCATTATGGAGCTGTGTGATAATAACGGCAGTACGTTGGTGGTGGTGGTGGAGGAGGTGGTGGAGGGAAGGGGAGAAGAGAAAGCACCGTCTCTGTGTGTGTGTGTGTGTGTGTGTGTGTGTGTGTGTGTGTGTGTGTGTGTGTGTGTGTGTGTGTGTGTGTGTGTGTGTGTGTGTGTGTGTGTGTGTGCGCTGCAACCAACCACACGCTGATGCAGCCACGCAGCCTCACTGGAGCAACGCATCGAGAGCAGTTTACATCATGATTAAGTGTCAAATCATCAGCGTGCTGGTGATCACTTATGTAATTAAAAAAAAAAACAGGTTTATGATACAGGTGAGAGAGGCAGCTTTGTTATTATGCAACTAATACATTTAAAATGAACAAAGAGTGCCGGAAATAAATCTATTATAATATAATTATTCTTCAATTTTAAGTGTATTTTATTCTTAAATACACATACTGACACGTTCATACTCAAGATTCAGTCATTCATTTTCTGCAGGCTAATTTAACTTTATAGTTTTTAGTTATATTTCTTATTTCTATTACATATATATATATATATAGTTTTCTGTTTGTATCTTTGCACAGGTTTAATAAATTAAATTCAAACTATGACTTAATATAGCATTGTTAAATTACTCGATTACTTTTTCCTGTGTTATATTTAATTATATTTACTGTTATATTAGATTATACTTATTTATCACACAATGGGGAAATTCACTACACACACACACACACACAGACACACACACACACGATACTGTCCAACACACACATAGTGTATATATATATATATATATATATATATATATATACACATACATATATATACACACACACACACACACACACACACACACACACATATATATATATATATGTGTGTGTGTGTATATATATACACACACACATATATATATATACACACATATATATACATATACATACATATATACACACACACACACACACACACACACACACACATACATATATATATATATATATATATATATATATATATATATATATATATATATATATATATATATATATATATATATATATATATATGTGTGTGTGTGTGTGTGTGTGTGTGTGCATTATACAAATGATCTCTATATTTCAAAGGTGTATATATGTATTTTATTTGTTATTTAACCTGACCTGGGTCAATAAACACATTTGAAAACAAAGAGCCCCTCCAGACATCTTCTGTATTTGTGTTTAATATATATAAGACTTTTTCTTTAATGACATCTACTGAACCCTTCAGAATACAGTCCAAGAGTTTAAGTGCTGGACATTCATCACAGATGCATAGTGGACAGTGGTGGAAGTATTTAGATCTTTTACTGAAGTAAGCACTGCAGCAGCAGTATAATAAGTTAAATGTGATTAAAGTTCTCGGTTTGCAGCAGAACGGCTCCTGTGAGTGCGTTTTATATTTGATGGTGATTAGTAATGCATTAAGATGTAAGCAGCATTTTTCCGTCTGGGCTGGTATTATTTTTATACATTCGTAACATTGCAAGTATAGAGTGTGTCATCTGTAACCAGCAGTAAGACGTCAGATAAATGTAGTGATGTTAAAGCAGACGACTATATTCCCTCCCAGATGTTTCGCAGTAGAAGTATAAAGTACAGACCTTTAAATCGCACTCAAGTGCAAGTGTGTTTGAAGAAATTATTGTTGGACTCCCTGTGATTTCACAAAATCAGGCCCTCATGTAGGTCAGCAATGAATCTGAGATCTAAGGTGAGCTTTCAGCGGATGAATGTGCAAACAGCTTTCTAACTGTGTCAAACTGCACGTACTGTACCACGTGTGTCATTGTGCACAGCGAAGGTCAAGCAGCCGAGTGAAGTAACACAAAGAAAAACACATTTTGAACAGTGAGATACGTGTGAAGAAAACACACGTCAAAGGGCTCTAATGAATTTTAAATATTCTTAATTTTGCTGAGAACATCTTAATGGCATCACTGACGCATGTAACTATAATGACACGTTCTAATAAATCTAATGTTTGTAGTCCTGCCATGAATCATCGGTGGACCTGAGGCGAGCTGAATGATGCTTGGTTGCTCAAACAAGCCACCTGTAACCACACCCACCTGTCAATCAAAGCGTCCAGGCTCTTAATCCTGCATAACTTTAAGCCTTAATATAATGTGAACAGGTGAGTTGTATATAAATTCACCCTCAGTACAGTTGTCATGAACGAGGAAATTAGCTACAGAGACCAAAACTGTTTTTTGTACCAGGCTGTAAACATGTTTATTTCTGCTGTGAAACATGGGGACTTATGGAGACTGACTCAAGTGGACGTTAGAGGAACTACAGTTTTTTGGCACGTACGTCGTCTTCACTTCACAGACTGAACACTGAATTTTAAAGGATGAAAGTAAAGGGTCAACTCGGGTGTCACCAGTGAAGATTTCCCCAGACTCACTTCTGCCGATTTGAGTACGTATGGCTTTACCGTGTTGTGCACAGCACCAACAACAACAGACCAGCGGATTGTCAGTTTGTTGCCGTGCTGCAAATTCATCTAGGTAAATATTTAATCGCACTGAAGACAAAATCGGTGCTTTAAGAGGGCCACGTCTAACGGACGGAAGCCGTGTTACATGATGGGCGATGAATCATCACGCATGTTCTGCATTCGTCAGCCCAACAAAGACGGCGTGACAAAAAAGCCACCTGCAGCACAAACCGCTTCAGAGTCATCAAAAGACAAACGGTCAGCGCACGGGAGAGAGAGAGAGAGAGAGAGAGAGAGAGAGAAGAACAAAGACGCTCATGAGGACGAGGCACAGCCGGGACGATCCAACAGGCTGATGCACACGTGATGTCTCCACTGCTACATCTAAAAAAACACGGAGCGAGTCACAGTTATGGTGTGCAGACACAGGTTTAATACATCAAAAAGATAATTCAACAGCAATTCAAGGTAAATTTTCGTTTATTTAGTTTGCCCAGTTGTCATGGAGACGGGTCTGTTGACGTACAAGCTTAGCGATGTCAAGATCTGCTGGGTTTTAAAGTTAACCGGGTTCATTCTCAGCTCGGATGCCGACAGATCCATCTCTGTGACAACCGAGAAAAAAATTCAATCTGCCCATGCAGACGGCGCGACACGGAGACCTTGAAGGCGAGATACAAACTATTATTTCCAAGATTAAACACCTCGACAGACACAGTGGAATAATCCTGTCGAGATTTTAATGTGCAATACGATTAACGGGATTTATAGCACAGCCGGTGTGACGCTTGCCACATATTACCATGAAGCTGCGGCACACGGGCTGGAATGAAATGTCAGACCAACAGCAAAAACAATCGTCCGCGGATTCTAGTTCACAGTGTGTTCATCGTGCCGACTTATGTCTCTACCTGAAGCTCGCTGTGATGTGAATACTGAAGAGTCTGATGATCCTCCAACACGACATATAACACATCCAGCTTCTTCTTTAAAAAAAAAAAAAGCTTCACTACATTCAAGAGAACTAAAAACCCAAGAAAACAAATATTAAAAACACAAAGAATATAATCAGTCGCTACGTAACACAGACGCTGCGGTTCTTCAAGTGTGTTCAGTCAGTAGTAAGGAAATACATTAAAAGTGCTCAAACATAAAATGTTTTTAGGACGTCACAGATTATCTTTAGTGTCATCCGACAGTGATTTAAAGTCTGAATGATTCTCCTTAAATCTGAGAGAATTTGTACTTAACATATCGAATCATCGCGGCCCGATTTATATCTGAGTATTTGTGTTGTTACTCTCTGACAGCTGCCCTCAGGGTCTTCACGCAGGTCGCTGTCAGGTGCAGCAGAGGATGCCGCTCTGCTCTAACCTGTCTTAATCCCTCCTTATTTTTCTGCCTCAATGCAACGCCGCTCTGATTAACATATCCCCCCCTCTAATCTGTCGTAAAGCTTCTTATACTTTCTTCTGCTGTTTTCCGGCATCGGGGTGTGAAGCTCTGCGGCGTTTAAAAAAAAATTACTATTTTTACTGGTTTGTCAGATTGTTTTTTGAAAGAAACGGGACAGGGGACATGCTGAAGATCGGCTCTGATGAACGAAGTAAAACTAGTTTGCGTTCCCTTTACATTAAAAGATCCCTGTGTGAGAGAAAACCTCCATTCTTCGGGTCTATTAATAAGTCAGTCGGCAGCTGGATGATTGATAGTCTGTACACGGAGAGTTGTGTTGAAGCAGCAGCGAGGGGAGAATATGTGAAAGGGCAGCGGTGAAGCCACTCAAAGTTCTCACCACGCTGTCTCAAAGGCACCAGGTCTTCTGATGTGAACTCAAACCCCTGTAAGATCTTCATCCCTGATGCGGTTCACTCAGCTCTGTGACGCACATGCTCCCCGAGTCCCCCCTCTTCAAGTCATTTTCAAAGCAGTGAGTCCTTTCAAGGTTCTGCTCCCTGTGGGGTCTAAAGACGGCACCGCTCTCTACACTGACCCGAACTCAGACATCCATCCTTCGTATTTTTCCAGGTCGGCGGCGGAGACGGACTTGGAGATCTTCTTGAGCGTGAGGGTGAAGTCGTCCATGGTCACGGGCATCTGCAGCTCGTCCTTGGACAGAGCCCGGATCTCCTCCGGGCTCAGGCCTTGGATTCGGCGACGCATTGCCATCATGGAGGCGTCTCTGATGTGCATGTAAAGACAGGAGCAGAGGCGGTGTTAGCATTTCTGATATTTTGGATTCCATACATGGGCTGAAATCCTGCAGGGCATGTGTGAGTGAGGACAACACCTTTCCAAGGTGAATCGAACAATGCATAACTAGAGATAAGCAGAGAAAACCTGAGCGAAATAATGTTGCTGCCATTTTCTGAGCAGAGCCGTGGTGAAAAGCAGCTTGTGTGTGAGTGTGTAGCCAAAACAACCCTGACTGTGTACGGAGAGACGGCTCCCAGGAAACCAGCATCCAAGGACAACAGCAGTCAGAGAGAGACAAAGAGAAGGTAATTTATGGAGAATAAATAGAGAATAATCATCTCATCAGGAGGGGAGGGGGAGCTTTAGAGAAGCCAGAGAAACAAGTTTGAACTCGGTGCAGGAACAGTCAGATTCAGATTTCAATACGACGATGTCTCAGATACAGCAAGACCACGAGCTGACATAAAAGGCAGACGCATAAAACTTTCCACACTTCCACCATTAGACGTGTCAGTGTTGCAGACTGTTTGGCATCAGCGAGGTTCTCCGACAGCACCGGAGCAGCTGTCATTACGTTAACGCGCGACCGGGGCTATTTATAAAACATCAAGTCATCACGTGTAACTGTAAACCATCAGCGGCCGCGAGAGAAGGACGAATCAGTGACTCATTCACAGCACTGAGATGATGACTAACAGGGAAATATGCATAGATCTGATCAATAGTTAGATTCAGAATACTAATCATGTTATCCTACACACACACACACACACACACACACACACACACACACACACACACACACACACACACACACACACACACACACACACACACACACACACACACACACACACACACACACACACACACACACCTGCAGACGTTGGTGATGTCAGCTCCAGAGTAACCTTCTATTTTCTCTGCGATGAGGTCCAGGTCCACGTCAGCAGCCACGTCCACCTCCCTCAGGTTGATCTTCAGAAGCTCTACACGACCCACGGCTACACAACACACACACACACACAAATATAAATCACACATGAGGTTCAGGATTGGTGTGTGCCGCCTTTAGTTGGACCTGATGAGGTCACCTGTGGGCAGCGCGATGTAGATCCGCTTCTCCAGCCGCCGTCGCAACGCCTCGTCGATGTCCCAGGGGAAGTTGGTGGCGGCGAGGACCATCACCATCTTAGAGGGGTCGTCGTTCTCCATAGCTCCCCCCACACCTGGGCACAAAACCAACATTAGGCTCGTGTTTACATACGTACTTCTTCACCTCCCCAATCCTACATCCCCACTCACCGTCCATCTGAACCAGAAGCTCTGATTTGACCCTGCGGCTGGCTTCGTGTTCATCAGATGTTCCTCTTCTGCCACAGATGGAGTCGATCTCGTCGATGAAGATGGTTGTTGGTGCATAGAACCGAGCCTAAAAAAAAAAAAAAAAAGGACAGTGTGAGACCTTTTCTCCGCCGAGTAATAACAGAATATTCAGATGTCAGCGTGGCGTTCTTCTGCTCACCATTTCGAACAACAGACGGACTAGTTTCTCTGACTCGCCCCTGTATTTGGACGTGAGGGTGGAGGAGGACACGTTGAAGAAAGTAGTCCCACACTCTGTGGCCACAGCTTTGGCTAACATGGTCTTTCCTGTCCCAGGAGGGCCGACCATTAACACGCCCTGAGGCAAAAATAATACACACTGTTAGGACATAAATACATACGCGCCTACAGCATATATTCTCTCAGAGGGTGTTGGACTCGCCCCTTGTCTCTGATTCTTTAAGAAACTCAGCATTGCCACTGCCTCAGCCGGAAACGGTGGAATGCTCCCTCCGGGTTGGGAAGTGTGTTGCTGCCCCAAGCGAAGGAGTTCAAGTGAAAATGGAGAGGGGCCGCGTTTAGCTCAGTTGGTAGAGCAGCCACCCTATGTGCGAAGGTTCTGCGGACGCTGTACTGGACCGTTATGGTTCAGAGGGAGCTGAGCTGGAAGACAAAACTCTCGATCTACGTTCATGATCTTCGGGTGGCCGGGCTCAGCCTTATAGATAGGGTGAGGAGCTCAGAGTAAAGTCGCTACCCTTTTGCATCAAAAGAAGCCAGCTGAGGGGGTTCAGGGATCTGGTTAGGATGCTTGTTCTGTGTTCTGGGCACGTCCAACTAGGAGGACACCCCTAGGACAGACCCAGAACGCGCTGGAGGAACTACATAGCCCATCTGGCCTGGGAGCTCCTCGGGATCCTCTAGGAGGAGCTGGAATGTGTTGCTGGGAAGAAGAACGTCTGGAGTGCCCTGCTAAACCTGCTGCCACCGCACCCGACCCCAGATAAGAGGAAGAAAATGGATGGATGGACCTACAGTATTTTCTTATGACTCTCATCGACCGAGCTGGTACCATTCCACACGGTGTTGGCCACCGAGCCGCAGAGATGTTGCCCGACGAGAGCGGATCTCTACCACCCTGTTTATTCTCCCAACGTATCTTGACTGAATGACATTTATTTGTTTCAGTCCCTCTCCAGTCGAAGATGTTTTTATTACAGTTCGAACTTCACCGTGCAGAATGATGCAATCCACACGGGCGGTGTGGAAACTCGAAGCCTGCAGGTCTTTTTCGGCGAAGTCGGAGACATGTTATGATAGACGTGCGGAGATGATTCAACGGATGCAATTAAAAATAACGAGTTAATTCGCTGGCGGAGTCTTTTGAGGATGCCGGACGGCAGTGATTTCTCGGGTAATCTGTGGCATTAAAAGCCCTCAGTGTTTCAACTCTCAAATACATTAAATATGAATAAGAGCGTGAGCTTGCCGTCAGCGTGGAACTGCAATCATTGTGTATTTTTAGGAGTGAGCTGCTGCAAACTCCGTACGTCATTCCGGTCCATTAGAGACAAACTGGTGAGGAAGTACAGCGTTTAGATCCGCGGGGCTGATAAACAGGAGGCGAGTGCATCCGCTCCATGACAGTACTACAGATTACACACATGGCACAACTTGTACCCCGACGTGGAGCAAGAGAGTATGTGTGTTCCCTCCAAACAGTTCAAACAAGGCAACACTGAAGTATTCTGTCCGGATGTGCTGCAGAGAAGTGATGATGGTCGTGTTTGCTGTTTAAGCTCTGATTCGTGCAACTCCAATGAGCTCATGCCAACAGAAACACTGATTCGCAGCTGTTCATTCGGTGAGTTTAATGTCAGAGCTGCACTTAATTAGAGGGATGAAACGAGACTGTGGGACTACAACACGACCATTGTAGACTCGGGAATCATCGCACATTGTCAGCGCGGGATGAAATCGGTTATTTTTGGGCTTAACGGTGCATGTAGAAGAATTGTCTTCCACTAAACTGAACAGACACAGTTTGAGTTTGTCGCTTTCGTGTCATCGGTTACATACGTTTCTTTTAAATGTCGATACTATTAAACAAACTTTCCATGTCTGATGCAAATCTCTTCTGCTGCCGCTCTGACGTTTCTGCATCTGGTTCGTGTACGCTGCTAAACAGATTACGTAAACCACAAAAGGAGCATCGTGTAGTCGCAGACCTTACTGTCACGCGATGCATACGGCTAATAAAAAGGATGGGGCAGACACATTTTTGATATAAAAAGCTGATGTGGGCCGGGTTCTCTCAGCAGCAGCAGCAGGTAGGAGTGTAAAGTAATAATCACAAATCCTGCAGAGGAGGACTGGAAGCTCAGAGCAGCACAGACCTATGATGACACAAATAGCTTCAGCCGATGAGTCTTTTAATTCTCTTTTTGTCCTGTGACTAACTTATTAATCATTCTTTGTACTGCATTTCCAGTTATCTGAAGAGAGTCTAAGTGAAGCTCTCAATTATGCATTTATCAGTCGTCGTGATGCCGGAGGAAACGATAACATATCGACCCCTCACATGGCCCGCCTGAGGGGGAAGAGTCCTCACATGATGGGAGTTCAGCCGAGGCTGGATACGGAAAGAAATGCTGAGAGGAAGCATGACCGTGCAGACAAGGGAGAAATGTTAGTGAACGGCTGTTGTACCTGGCTCAAATACAGCTGTATGTACTATAACTTCAGGAAGAAAAGTCTGAGAGAATGTTCGGGGTCAGCCTAGGTTGTCTGCGCTTCAGCGAGAACTGGACGTGAGATTTTACCCGTCAGTTTTAATATCTGTCAGCGGCAGTTTGCTAGCGAACGTTCTCGTCCTCTAGGGCTGGAGTTTTTACCGTGGCTTGGCAACACCTCAGCTGCTCTGAGAGCAATGTCTCCTAGTAGACTTGCGGTCCCGCTTGGAGGGTACTGACGTATTAATCCAGATTTTAACTCCTGAATATAAAACATGTTGATGTCTGCGAGCAATTGAGGAGGACTGGATCTGTTACCAGATGATTTGAACCAGATTTCTCCTCCAGCTGTCAGGAATAATCGACCCAAAGCTCCCGTAGTCTGAGCTTTAGTTACAACTCAAGATAAATAATAAAACGTACACCTCCCTGAGCAGCTATGAGCGAGTATTTGTGCTGCAATCACCTGGTGTTGCAGCTGCAATGAGGTTTTGATTATTTATGACCTTTTCTGTGTAACACAGCCATCCTCACCTTTGTAAAGAGGCATCAACAGAGTGTGTGTTTGTGTGTGTGTACCTTCCAGGGACGACGAATGCCCTTAAAGAAGTCAGGCATCCACATGGGCAGAACTACTGCTTCCCTCAGCAGCTTCTTTGCATCTTCCAGATCAGCAATGTCATCCCTACAGTTCATGCGGAGAACTCAGTCAGCAGTGCTAAGAAAAGATACGTCTCCAGCAGCAAAAAAAAAAATGTGTATGAAAGAATATGTTTATGCTACCTTACCAGTGTACGTTAGGGTTACGAGACACGATGTCTCTCTCTAGTGAGTCCACCAGGTCGCTGTCGTATCCTGTGCCGTCAAACTTCTTCTGCTCTACATCCCCTGGTGCGTCTCCGGCTACCTTCTTTCCCTGATAAAGAAAGAAGAAGATAATAAAACCCAAACAGGGACAGATTTTAGGTTTCCCCGCTCAATCAGATGCTGTGGACTGACCTTATCGTCTTTGGCCTTAGTGCCTCGGGCGTCTTTGAATCCTGGACGGTCTGGTTTAGGGTTGGCCTGGCCACGGCCTCCTGGCCCTGCCCCTCGATGCTGCAGCCCGGGCGACTCCTTCCTCTGCTGCTTCACCGCACTGCTGGGGCGCTTCACTGCGACGGGATTCCTGCAGAGACACAAACAGGCATAATACTTCACACACACCTGCAGACAGGAACATCAAAGATCATGCTCAATGGGGAAAATAGTGGTAATAACGCAGGGTGAAATTAACTTTAAACCAGCTCTGCTGGTTCTCTGGGGAGTTTGATCTCCCCTTCAAAGACGACAGTAAAAAAACAAAACACTGTGAGTCACATTGTTCTGGTGGAGATGAAACTGATTATGCAAATGAGCTCTTTGCACAGCATTTTTTTCCTTTTCTGGGTAGCATCAATAATCAGTTCTCCCTGGATCACAGTCGGCGCGCTAAATAAATGCTACCTCCTGTTTTCACACTAATACCCTAACCAGATTTAATTGGTTCTAGCACACACTATGAAAACTCAGCTCCGTGAAGTTTTATTGCGTGACGACGGACCCTGTATGAAGCACACAGAGGACACACTCACCTGTGCTCTGCAGGGGTGGGAGGGGGCCAAACTGCTGGATCCTCGGATCTCTCCTCGGATTGAGGGGCGAGGACGTCAGCTGGCTTCTCTGACTTGAAACTCTCGAGCGTGCCCATGATGCCCTTCACCTGCTCGTACTCCTCGGTCAGCTCCTGCCTGACCTGGCCGCAAACAGAAGAGAGAGGAGAGCGCTGTAAAAGTGCAGCAGTTGATGTGTGTCTACGTCTGTGGTGAAATGATGTAAGTAAAGGTAAAGTCCATGCATCCACCCATCTTCTGTATCCACTTATCCTCATCAGGGTCACGAGGGGCTGGAACCAATCCCAGCTGACTTAGGGTGAGTTCATTACAGGGCACACCTATGGGCAGGTTAGAGTCACTGCCTGTTAAGTGTATGCATGCTGAGTATTTCTTTGGACTGAGGGAGGAAGCCGGAGTATCCAAACACAGGGAGAACATTTAGACTCCACACGAAAGGCCACAGACGAGGTTCAAACCTTCTTCCTGTGAAGCAACAGTGCTAACCACTGCAGCACCTCAGGAAGACGGTTCCAGTTCTCCCCGAGTCTGTGTGGGTTCACTCCGGGAACTCCGGCTTCCCCCCACAGTCCCAAGACGTGCACTACCTGTCGGAGAGAACGTGTGTACATACAGTAGTTTGATTTGTTTAGATCGCCTTATTTTTACCTGGGGTCGCATGTAGGCTCCAATATTTTCTGTTGACCGCCTCACCATTTAGTACGTCTCACTAATTATCTCATCTCATGTAGTTTTAGTTTCATCACATTACATCTTACAGTTTAATTTTGTTGTTATTCGATTGTTAATAATCGTTACTTTCTTTGCATTTGTATCACGTCATAGTTAGAGCCTACTACGTTTTTTAAGGGATAGTTTAGTTCAATAATTTATTAATTAATTGGTGAATTGCCCATGGCTGTTTGTCTGTATGCACCCGGTGTTAAAACCCACCTTTTCTCATTGGCTTTTGACACCATGCAGTGTTGATTTTATGTGCACACGTGCATATTTTGATTTATTTATTTATTTAATCTTGTGCAGGTAGTGCTTTTTAATTATTTTATTGTTTTTTTTTATCTTTCTATTGTCTACTTCATGTTTCTGTTCTGTTATTTATTGTGTTTTATTTTGTTGTGCAGCACTTTGAAAACCTTGTGTTTGCTAAAAATCGTGCTATATAAATCAAGTGGATTGGACTGGTGACTTGTCTAGGGTGTAAGTCAGCTGGGATGGGCTGCTGATAAGGATGTAATGGGTCTAATAGCTGAGATAAAGGCAGAGGCTCCACCTGTGCTGATGGTGTAACGCTCAGGTGATTAATAACTCACGTGTTGCCATTTGACTTTGAGTGCGGGGTCTCTGAGGGACTGGCAGTGTCTGTGGATCTGCTGGATGACGCCCTGGTAGTACACCACAGAGGAGTCATAGTTCCCCAGCAGAGCGTACTCACGACCCTTCTTGGCGTTGTCACATATCTCTGCCAGATTCATGCTGAATAAGAGCTACGTGAGGGGGAAACAAGGGAGCTAACGTTAACACGACACAGATTATACACCCGGTGTTTCGGCTTAACGAGCGACCGTGTTAATTGGAGACAACGCGGAAAGATACGTAGCCGTCTGTGTTTAATTTGTTTGTTATTAACGTTAAAAAGCAGCTGTCACGTAGCTGTCTCGGTGTTTATTTTGTTTGGTTTTAACGTTAAAAAAATAAGTTTGACAGCGTTGTGTTTCAACAGCTCTTGTAACTACGGCAACCGCAGACGCATCCGGGCTCCGCTTAACACGGTCGCTCGTTAACCCGAAACACCTGCAACAGCATGTCGGTCATTTTACGCCAGGTAAACGCCAGGGACTGTGATATTTTATTTTATTTTTAAACGAACGTGTTTATCACAGACAAGTGCAGCTGGCGGTTAAATCAGCCGACGGTTTAAATCAGCTTCTTGACTACAGCCCCCGACGTTAGCATTGTTAGCTCCCCTGCTAGGCCACAGACAGCAAACAAAAACGAATAAATAACGTAAACGTATGCTTAATCCTCCCGGTATGTGTTAAATATGCACGTAGGCAACAGCAACCGACCGACAGCTTTACATTTTATTCTTCAGACGGCGTATAAGAGGTGAAAATAGTCCACATACCCGCATTAAAGCGCTTGTTTTGAATCACAGGCTGGAGGAAAGTGTTACCATGGCCGCGGAGAGACGCCGCGTGAAGCATACAGACCGCGCTGCGTTCACGGGCAAGGGGAAATATGACAACCCTACTACGTGATCGACGACACCAAAGAGAGCCAATCTCACTGTAACATTAGTTTTTTTATTGATCCAGGAGAAGATTCTTCTCTGGAATTGCATCATCAGTCATGTTTATTGTTATACACCATTAACAGTCGTTTGCGTGTACTTTAAACTACAACGTTTGCTAGTTTACAGGATTTCTTTAACATCAGAGCTATAGCTATGCAACACTTGGCCACTAGTCGTCGCTAAACTGCAGTAATATATTATTATTATTATTAAGGAGATATAATATTCATGAGTAGATTTTTATTCATGTATATTTTATTTTTATATAGTTTTTGTATAGATATTTATTAATAATAACAATAATACTTTTTTTAGGCGCCTTTCTGTCACCCAAGGACACCGTACAATAAATGAGAGTAGACAGCAAATAACAGAAACAAACAAAAAGAACCATAAAAGTATATTAAATTACAAGAATACAACATTAAAAACAAGTTAAAATAGGACAATGCAATTGAATCAGATGGAAAAGGCTGTTGTAAACAGGTGGGTTTTGAGTGCGGACTTGAATTGTGAAAGTGAGTTGATGTTCCTTATGACGGGAGGGTAAAGAGGTCCAGAGCTGAGGAGCAGAGCGGCTGAAAGATCTGCTCCCCATGGTGGTGAGACAGGCGGAGGGGGGACATTCAGGTGGATGGAGGAGAAAGGGGGGAAAGGGAGCGAGGTGGAGCAGTAACAGAAGGTATAAAGGTTCATTCTAATGTAAGAAAAATGTAAAATGTCTTATTTTGATTTGTGATTATGCACGAATGAAAACATAGTTTTGCATATTATATTCCATTTCAGGCACACTCTAGTAGTAGAGGCCCCTAAATCTTACTCAATGAACCTTCAGTCCTATCACATGATCTTCATCAGCAGTCCATTGTAATGGAATTATTATTTCTATGTTCTTCTGAACATTTCAAGAACCTCTTGTCTTCACATGCACAAAGCCTGAGATGGCAGTGTAGCAAACAAACACACCAGAAACCTCAAAGATCTACCAATAAAACCATTTTTTATTGATTTGCAGCTTAACATCGTCACAGATCTCCATATTGTTGTAAAGTGTTTTGCATTATTGTACACATGCGACAAAAGTTGTGATTTTACCTCACACCATCAACAATTTTCAAAGACTGCTGAGCGGTGTGCTCACTCATGCGTTTCGAGTGAACCACGTCGATTTGCATTTTCTCCCCAGAGATGGCTACATTTTGTCATAAGCGAGCTCTCTCCAACCAACCGTGTAGGCAAACGAGCTGACACACAATGCTGACGTTCATATTTAGATCAGAGAGGTACGTAATCAGCAGCAGCAGCAGCAGCACCAAAACTCATGCTGCGTTATAAAGAAAATGCACACTTTTTGTTCACAGTTTCAAATTACCTTATTGGTCCCTTCGCTTTCACGTAAATCTATGTTTTCTCCCTTAAATTCACTGCCAGCTTTGAATATTGTAGATAAGTCGTAGCGCTACGAGACGGCTGATTGCATATAATTTGTCTGGGTATTAAAGTGCACTCTGCAATGCTTTGCTTTTTGACTCAAAGCGATTTTATGTGCAGTTTTGAGCTACAAATGTTGGGCATATCTCCACATCCATTCATGCATTTCATTGAAATGTTGATTTTATATTGTGCAAACTTATACTGTCACAGGAGGCTTCTTCCTTTATTGTTCCTGAAGGCTGTGATGACCTTCGCGCACACTCACAGACACTCATTAAGACCTCAGCATTGACAAATTGTCGCTTCCTCCTCTCTCTGGTTCCACAGCTGCCTGACGCCGCTCTCACTCAGCTGCTTCAGTCTCATCGGTTTGTGGCTTTTCAGTCTATAAGCCAAAGTCAGAAAGATAGCGTCGACGTGTTCCTTCTCGGCTGGGTCCTTGGCTGATGTCTCAAACAGTGGAAAGCTGTAGCTGTCGGCGAGACACTGCGCGGCCGAGGTGGGGACCTCCCGGCGGTCCCTCAGGTCGCACTTGTTGCCCACCATGATGCGCGGCACCATGGGCCCGACAGAGTGTCGGCTGCACTCCTCGATCCACTCGGGGATGCTCTCGAAGGAGATGAGGCTGGTCACGTCGTACACGAAGATGACGGCGTGGACACTGCGGTAGTAGTGCTCCACCATGCTCTTCCTGAAGCGCTCCTGACCGGCCGTGTCCCAGATCTGCAACTGGCACAGCAAAGACAGATACTGACATGACTGATTAATATTTAAAGGATAACACCGGTGTTCCTGTTGTCACAGTAACCATTCTGACATGATGTAGCAGGGTGAATGCAGGTGTTTCCAGTTGGACGTACCCAGGACACCTCCAAAATGATGCACCTCGGCTGGCTCCTTTCAACACAAAGGAGACGGTGCTCTACTCCGAGCTCCCTCCAGATGCTCCTCACCTGATCTCTAAGGCTGAGCTCATTTCGCATGGTCACTACCCAAAGCTCATGATCGCAGGTGAGGGTTCGAGTGTAGATGGACTGGAAGATTGAGAGCTTTGCCTCCAGTACAGCGTCTGCACCAACATGCCGGTCCATCTCACGCTCCATTTTCCCCATCACTGAGATACTGATCTTAATTGAGGTTCAGTTCCATTTGTTGCAGCAGAGACTGACCTGAATGGAACTGGACCTTTATCAGTATCACTGGTAATACCTGTGTTTACTGTTTCATGTCAGAATGGCTGCTGTGACTAAAGCCAAGCAATGCGTTAGTCTGTCTGTCAATACTCTGTGACTTCCCACCCCGTCTGTCTTGAAAATCAAGTTGAAAAACAGCTGGTTACAGTTTAAAAAAGCTGAGTCATTTCCTAAAAAAAAAAAAAACAGCTGGGCGTTGTAGTTTTTAGCTCAAACAAGCAAACGATGCATTTCCTTTGGGCTGTTTTCAGAACAATCCATATAAACTCCTGTGTGTGTGTGTGTGGAAGTGAAGGAACATGTCACCCAGTGCAAGCTCAACCGTTTTTATTTCATAGATTTTGGAGACGTGTGACAAAGAGGAGAGGATGATGAGGTGTCTGTTTCATGGCGTCGCTGTCGGGAAAGGACAGGCACAAATCATTAATGAATGATGGCTGGGTTCCATTCCTCTGCTTCAGTTTCAGGGTTCTGGTGTTGTTCGTGCTGGCTCACTATCGCAGTGTCGTTCTTGAATGAACGGACATGACTGGACTGAGTGACGGGCGTCATGTGTCACTCGTTGATCGGCTGCACCTCCACCTCCCACCCCGGACACAAACTTTTCGAGACACTCCCGACTACCACTGGCCTCATCGACAAAGCCCAGGACCCCTTTCTGACACTGACTCTCACCCTCCACCCCTCCGTTACATTAACGTACGGTGTACTGACTCTGCGTGTTACATTAACATCTTTTGGATCTTGAATAAATATCTGCATACTGTGAACTTTTGCACAGTCTGGTAAAAATCTTCAGGGTATGACAGTTAAAATTTGGTATTTATAGTATTTATATAGTATATATATATAAACGAGCGGAACGTTATCGTCACAGAGGTGCTATAACCGTTATATCAGTGCCGTTATACAAAATAATGGCACAGTCACTCACCGTTATTCATCTTTATAGTCACGTTTCTACAATATGTTGGTCATTTTTCATTTTATTTAATTATTTTTGGTCCCCACACCTCTTTTCTTCAACATGTTTATCAAAGAAGTCCTTAAAACAATATTTATATATTTATATATATATATATATATATATATATATATATATATATATATATAGACATGCCTTCTCCATATATATGTATGTATATCTTCTACTGCTTGTATATATTGTATATATATATTGCATGTATGTATATATTTTTATTTTTATTTTTATTTGTATATTTTTATTTTTTTTAATATTTTTATTTCATTTTATTTATTTTATTTTATTTTATTTTACATATGTTTACATCTTTACGTTTGGACAGAGAGAAACGTAATTTCAATTCTGTGTATGTCTTGTACATTGCAGTCTTGACAATAAAGCATCTTGAATCTTGAATCTAGTCCAGTTTTTTAAAAACTTTTTACACTGTGTACCACCTCAGAAACATAACATACTGAAAAATACACAGGCCAACCCTGTTGGAGAATATATAAATATGTGTTTTTTATGTTTATGTTTACCTATGTATCTATACATACACCGAGAGGAGTCAGATTCAACGTGTGTGTGTACGCAAGTGATTATTTGATTATCATACTTGAGAAAGCTCACATACAGTTTGAGAAACAGTGTTCTTAGTCCTTTAATGTTTTATCTGCCTTATATTTTATTAATGTTTGTCATACATTGAAACAACAAAACTATGTGAAAACCTGTTTTTAGAAATGTCTGCTTTGTTTTGCATGTGTTCCTCTCAGGTTATTAAATCCACTATAAAAGGATGTTTTTTTTTTTTTTTATATATGGGGGGTTCATGGACACGTATCCGTCCAGCTGGTCACTTTTATAGAGGCAGGCCTGTGTTTGGCACCATGCACAGACTCCACATATTTGCACAGACTGTTATTTGCATGGATCATTGAGGTGTGTGTGTGTGTGTGTGTGTGTGTGTGTGTGTGTGTGTGTGTGTGTGTGTGTGTGTGTGTGTGTGTGTGTGTGTGTGTGTGTTGTCACCTTGATCGTCTCTCCATCCAGCTGCAGCGTCCTCTCTCTGAAATCGACCCCGATCGTCGCCTCTGGGTTTTTCAGGAAAGTGCCCCCGCAGAATCTGTAAGTCAGACACGTCTTCCCGACGTTTGAGTCTCCGATGACGATGATCTTGAAGATCCGAGCCTGCGCAGCGTCATAATCGTGATGCGAGCCGAGCCCCACGGAGTCGTTTTGACAGAAAACGGTGTCAAATCCATCCCCAGCTTTGTTTTCTATTGCCATCGCTCATCTTCTCGCGGTCTGGATGTGAACGGCGCCGAAACATCGCGAGAACACGGAGGACCAATAGAAGACAGCGGAACGTTATTGTCACAGAGGCGCTATAACCGTTATATCAGTGCCGTTATACACAATAACGGCACAGTTATACATAATGACGGCACAGCTACTCACCGTTATTCACCGTTCTAGCCACATTTCTACAATGTGTTGGTCGTTTTTCATTTTATTTAATCTATTTTTGGTTCCCACACCTCTTTCCTTCAACATGTTTATCAAAGAAGTCCTTAAAACAATATTTTAATATAATTTAAAGAAATTAGCATTCTTATGACTTTCCTGAGTATCTCTAATGATTTATTTTTCATTATTTTAACATCAGTATTTATCTTTTGTTTAATTATTGTGTTGTTTATTAATATACTACATTTATTATGAATAATTACATTAATGAATGATGTTGTAATTGTGACAAAACATAAAAAAAGTAGTTACATTTAAAATAAAAGCCTTTTGATTTGCTTTGCCCCTGATGTGATTACGACAGATTAACGACATCAGCAGCAACATTAATATTAAGGTCTAATAGGTCTGTTGTTATGGACATGTGCGGTCTCATGCAGAGTATGAATGCAGTCTGATGTCTTCACAGAGACGTGGCTGCACAGGGACACTACAGCACCGTTGTCCTGTCCATCATATATATATATATATATATATATATATATATATATAAATAAAATAAAAAATATATTTTTTGTTCTTAATAGATGGTTACGTGTTTACACATGTTGTTTTTGTTTGTTTGTATACTGGAGTATAGTAACAAAAAATAATTTCCCCCTGGGATTATTAAAGTATTTCTGATTCTGATATTAGCATTGTGCTACACATTACGGCATGCAATAAGGACAAATCAACTAATATCTGGAAATAGTCTGGGTCGCAAATCACTGGTACTGTTGTTTTTTTGGGGGTAACGGGCTTAAAAGTTTGGGAACTCCTGGTATAGAGCACAGGGGGGGTCATCACAAATAACAGCATAAAGAATAGAGAGTGTATGTGTGATCACCCACAGGTTTTCAAAGCTCAAACACGAGCTACTGGCTGAAGTCCTTTGGAGTGTGCAGGACTGAGGACTTATTTCTGTGGTGTGGGATCATTAACCACCGTCTTGTCTTGTCTTATCTTATTTGATTCTCTGGCCCTTAACAAGTTAATCAATAATAAACCAGTAACGCTTGTATACCCACCTCTCTATCAGCACAATATGTTGTAATGACTGTCCAAATTCTCAGTTGCTTTGTCAGTGATGTGGTGTCAGACTTTGGCTGCTGTGAAAAAAGGTACAGATACTCTCACCTCATGTATAACCCAGTAACACTCTAACTCTAACTTACTGAACAACATTTAGGAAAAAACACACACACACACACACAAATACTCCTCTGCATCAGACAGAGATTTATTTGACACATACACCAAAACAGCTCTATGATCCAGACCACGAGCCAATCACGCCTTCACCTTCACACGACATAATAACACTTCTATCCATCGTACAGAGAGCGAGGGACAACAGCTACACTCATTTACCGGTTTATCGCCTGTTTCACAGAGGTGTTGATACAACTTAACGGTCCCTTCGGAGGCTGTGGTTTGTGTACTGAGAGGTGAAACAGATAATAAACTGCTAACTTAGTGCAGGGGGAGGAAAATGGCTTCCAAACATGCAGAAAAAAAAAGTCCTCCAACTAAAATAATTCATCAGCACCAAACAATATGCAAAACAGCTCGTGAACTTCGATTCCTGCGTGTAACATGAACGTTACAAACTAAATCACAGATAGGAAAAAAAAAACACACACACACGCACATGCACTCCATAAAATGTCAATAAAATTTGTCACCAAAAACCAACGACATCGAAAATAAAACTCAATCATGGCACACAGGCCGAAGGCTGATCCTGAGTGAGCGTACAGTGCATTGGCTTCTACATTTTCATAACCGCGTGTGTGTGTGTGAGACGTCTCGACATAAGCCCTGTGTAAACGACCAGTTGCTCGTCATAAACACGAGGCACTTTTAGCTGCCCAACCTTCCAGAAGTCACAGTTATTCACACTAAATAAAACGTTATTAGCAAATGTTTCTGTCACAAACTTCACACAAGCATGGGGGTGCGGGGTGGGGGGGTCTTCTGCCAATTAAAAGTCAATTTACGCATCATAGGGAGGACGACACAGCTCTGCAGCTGCAGCTGAAGTCTCGCTGGTTTGCAAACTAGGAGTGGGAGGAATGTGGGTGCTCGCCAGGCAGGAACAATAAAAACACGCGGTGGTTCCCTAAACGCCTTTTGGAAAATGTGGCTGACTGACACAGAAGACATAAAGCTTTCCTGCTTTGAACTTAAAAAGCAAGAACGAACGGGCGTCTATGTGTTTAAAATCTGCTCATCTTTGTGCTTTAAATGTCATTTCCCTTCTCGGAGAGAATTCAAATTCACAGCCGACATTTTGGAAGAGCACAGGTGGAGGTAATGACGTTAACGACGACGCGCTACACTTTGGTTTCATGCCACATTTTCCCCCCTCTAGTCTTGTGCATCTAACTAAGTTTGGAAACCAGTGCATCATGGGAAGTGTAGGATTCAGTGTTTTTTTCTTCAATTCCTGGCCGTTCTTTGTCGCCAGTGCCCTTAATTTTATGTTGTGCATCTCTGGTTTACCCTTCATTCAACTGCTCTAAGGAGGAACCTATCGCTGCACAGTTTAATGTATTTGTCCTGCAAACAAGAGTCTAGCAGACATCACACTGTCCTTCACGCTGGCAGGACTCGAAGTCTTTTGGCCTCACTGTGTGAAAAAAATGAACTAATACCAACTCTTTTTCTCTCGTTCTTTAAATTATTTTTAGTCAGCCTGGTGGAGTAAGATTCTGATGGCTTCTTCTGTCCATGGCTGGCTTTAATACTGAACTGAACACGGATCTGTGCAGACAGAACCCTGTAAATATCCATTAAGTTATAAATAAGTTAAACCCTTTCTTTGACACACTAACACATTTTCACTACCAGTTCTCGTCTGAGAAAGAGCTCGAGCTGCCCGAGTCGGAGTCCGCGTCCGTCAGCCCGTCAAAGTCCCAGTCTGCACTCGAGCCGCTGTCGTCGTCCTCCTCCGTGGAGAAGCTGTGCGCGGAGCCGAGGCACGCCGGGTACACGCGCGTCGAAACGCACACGGGCCCCAGGGTGGACACGTACACGGCCATGATGTTCTTCCAGGTGTCTCTGGCGGGGTCGTACTCGTGGATGAGGACTCTGTTTTTGTTGTGCTGCAGTAAAGTCTGAGTGAGGAGGAGCAGCTTGCTGTTGTGTTGGATCACCTGGTAATTTAAAGCGCGGCTGTCGATGGGAATGTCACCCAGCCTCTTCCACTCGCCCCTGCTGGGGCTGTAGGCTTTCACCACAGGGATGTCGCACACGCAGACTATCTGGTCCTGAAACACGCAGGCCTTGTGGAGCTTGTCCCGCCTCAGTGACCCGCAGTGTCGCCAGCGGTTCCTCTTGGGATCATAGCAGAGCATCCTCCGTTTGTTCACCACGTACAAGTGGTCGTTCAGCGTCACTACCTGCATTTTACCCAAAGAGTGAGGCAGAGGAGCCACAAACGTCCACTGGTTCCTCTGGACGCTGTAACACTCCACCTCTTTTAGCCTGCCGTCCGTCACCGGGTTCCTTCCACCCAGAAGGTACACGTGGCCGTTCAGGTAGCCCATCCCGGAGTGTATCCTCCCCAGCGGTCTCTCCGCCAACTCCTGCCAGCGGTTGAGCACCGGGTTGTAGAGCCAGAAGTGTTTAGAGAGGTGTGAAGCCAGGAACAAGTTGTTTTCAGGTGTGGAGCAGGCGATTAAGGACTCCATGGTGGAGCGTTTGTAATCCTGACTGCTTAGATCTTCTAGAGGTGGAGCCATGAAATAAAGGTCCTCTGAGTAAGGGTCACAGCACATGATGTTGTCATTGGGCAGGCCGAAGAAGAGGATCATTTCTTTGGCGCTCACGCCTATTCTGTGTTTGGGTGCGTCCAGAGACGCAGACATCCCACAGCTGTCCTCCGCGGACCTGTTGAAGAAATACGCCAGGTACTTCTCGATCAGAGGCATCGCCATGAGGCCCTCCAGGTAACACTTGTCCTTCTCGGCGAACAAGTTCCAGCGGACGCACTTGAGCGCCTGCAAGGCGTCCTCTCTTTTCTGCGGCGCGTTGGCCTCGATCCACTGCAGGGCGGCCGAGCACACCTTCCTCTCGCAGTCCACGTCCAGGGTGTTCAGAGACAGCAGCTCCTTCAGCTGCACCAGGTCCAGCTCGCAGAGATCCCCTCCGAGACACACCTGGATGAAGTTCCTGGCTATGAACGCCAGCGCGTTCTCCTTAAGCTCGGGGTTGTCGTAGGTGTCTGCGAACTTCAGCACCCCGACGCAGTTGGAGACGTCCAGCCTCCTGGTCATGAAGCCGGAGCAGGCCGTCCTGATGTACTCCAGCTGGAGCATGTTGGCGGCCGCGTACAGCCTCTGCACGTTGCTCTCCGTGATGGTCACCCTGCCTGTGTAGCAGTAATCGATGATGACAGACATGGACTCAGCGTCCACCCCTCGGATAACCACCCTCTCCTGCATGCTCTCGTTCAGCCCCCCGGTGAACATGCTCTTGAAGTAGGGGCTTGCAGCTGCAAGGACGTTGCGGCTGCACAGGAACAGCTGCTGGATGTCACCTCTGGCGGTCTCACCCTGCAGTGACCCCTCTTCTTCTTCTTCTTCTTCATGCTCGACCCCGATGGTGACATCCCCGAGCAGGCGGCAGTCGTACAGCATCTTCAGCTCTCTCATCAGACCCTGAGCGTGGTCCACGTCCTCCAGCACCTCCGGACCGGTGAAGCAGCTGAGAGCAGCCGAGGCCATGGCTGCAAACCTCGGGGAGCTTCTCTGTGTGATGTTACGTTTCAAACGAGAAGACAGGAGGATCACAACATCACGACGTGTGGGGGAAAACACGTTACCAGCGACCGAACAGCTGAGCGGGTCGCCCGCGTGCACCAAACTCAACAACCGACGTGGACATAATGTGAGTTTACGTCAGACACGGTCCGGGGATCGAACCCACGCACTGTCTGTGACGGCTGTTTGAGATTATTTGCTGTTTTCAGTCAGTCAGCTGTTTGGACCGCAGACTCGTGAAATAACATTGGACGGACGACTTCCGGAGAAGTTACCAAAATAAAACCGTATTGAATTTAAAGTTCACACGCGAATCACTCTTTGTTTCACTCTTTATCAACCCCAAGTGATTTTAAAACCATCCTTCACCGCTTATCGCTTCCCAACTCTTCAGTTAGTGTTTTTAACCCGCGATAAAAAAATGTAATCTCTTATTTTGAAGGCGAACTTGCCTGGCTTCCGCTCGGGCTCTCTGCTCGCTCATACAACCTTGCTAAGAAAGGCTCCAGCTCTCTGATTGGTCAGTGTGGAAAGTGAGCCGATTCACTGATTGGTTGACCCGGAGTGATCTCCGTTAATTAAAAAAAATTATAATTTAATTTAATTTAATTTAATTTAATTTAATTTAATTTAATTTAATTTAATTTAATTTAATTTAATTTAATTTAATTTAATTTAATTTAATTTTTCATTTATAAATTCACCAATAAACGACTATATAATAATAATAATTTTACTTCTCCTTATTATTACTATTATTATTATTATTATTATTATTATTATTATTATTATTATTATTATTATTATTAGTTGTAGTAGTAGTAGTAGTTACTGTTATCATTATTGGTAATATACATTTTATTTATTTATTTATTTATTTATTTATTTATTTATTTATTTATTTATTTATTTATTTATTTATTTATTTTAATGTAATTTTTATTTTGTAAATCAGTCTCTATTTTGTTGGCAATCTATATAAATAATAATAATAAAAATGATAATAAAAAAATAATGATAATAATAATAAAAAAGTTTGTTTATTTATTTTTCTTCTTCTTTTACTTCTCATATTATTATTATTATTATTATTATTATTATTATTATTATTAGTTGTTGTTGTAGTAGTAGTACTTACTGTTATCATTATTGGTAATATACTTTTTTAAAATTCATTCAATAATAATAATATTATTAATAATATTAACAATAATAATAATAACTATAATAATAATAATAATAATAATAATAATAGTTATTTTGATCAAATTATTCTTCCTCTTTTTCTTGTGCAACATTATACATTAATTACATTTTCACTGTAAATTAAGTAGCTCACTATAGTACTGTTCCTTGGACAAAACAAGTTATTTGCAGATTTTCATTCATGAAGGGGATCCAAAGTGGGTCCAAAACATTTTTTTTTATTTTTATCTTTATTGCAAAGCTTAAATTTCTTACAAGACAAAAAGTGGCATGTCTACATAGACTACATTTAAGAGCACAGTATTTTCACCCAGCTTCAAGTGAATCTACGGTTCAGGTCGTTGATCCTGCGTAGTGCGTCTTGGTTGTGGATGGTCTTGTGGACTGTGATGAGGAAGGGGAAGGCGGAGGGCAGCTCCACCCTACGGCTCAGCTTCTGCTGACCCCAGTGGAGGCATCGCAGCTTCTCAGCCAGGTCCCGTCTGCCTGCTCGCTCCAGTCCATCCTGCAGCAGTTTGGTCTTGTTGGACTTGTCCCATGACTTCTCATACCTGTGAAACATTTGAGATGGGGACAGGAGAATGTCAGCTGAAGATAACCCCATGATAAAGTCCACGCGATAACTAAACATCACAACACATACTGTACCAGTGTTCCAACATGGTCCTCGCCTGGACGCTCTTCTCTGTAGATTTGATGTGGAAGCGTCTGATCTCAGTTCTGTTGAAGCCAAGCTCATACGCCAGAACTGTCCACTCAAAGCCGAGCTGACTGGAAATCTCCTGCAGTGTCTTCAGGTTAATTACAGCGTCCTAAAAATATATATATATAAATATCGATTAAATATCTTTGTTGATTTGAAATATATGAAGAAGAAGAGAACAGATTACAAACACACCTCTTGAGCTTTGTTGGGCATTATCTCAAATTCCAAAAGATCAGCACGTCACACTCTGAGTCTTCATAAACCTGATTTAACAAACACAGATATATTAAACATACATTTACCTTCAAAACTCCAAACAGCAGGCAGAGATTGTGTTCACTTACCCGGTGGTACAGTGTGGTTACTCTGGAGATTCATCATCAACACACTGACCTGTTAAACATTAGTCACTTTAGCTCCAGTGTCCCCCTGTGGAGTCCTCACTTGGTCTCAGGTAAACGAATCTACTCAATAAATAATTGGACTTCACCTTTAGGCTACGATACTTTGGATCGTTATTTTGCCACCATTGATAGTAACTAAGGTTCAGTTCCATTCAGGTCAAACAGAGTCAGGGTGCTGTTTATATTACATTTAATATAAAGAGTGGACAGCCTATGTGTGACCTCTCATGTTGGACATACAGCTTTCACCTCCTGGTTAATCTAAATAGTGGCAAAGATGTAAATCATCACTGAGCTGAATGACGCCTGGTTGCTCAAACAAGCCACCTGTGACCACACCCACCTGTCAATCAAAGCGTCCACGCTCTTAACCCTGCATAACTTTAAGCCTTAATATAATGTGAACAGGTGAGTTGTATATAAATTCACCCTCAGTACAGTTGTCATGAACGGGGAAATTAGCTACAGAGACCAAAACTGTTTTTTGTACCAGGCTGTAAACATGTTTATTTCTGCTGTGAAACATGGGGACTTATGGAGACTGACTCACTTCTTCTGGAGCCAGTCTTGTTGCTGTATAGGTTTGTGGTTGTGCAAACTTGAACTACTTTACATGCTGTATAATATTTACAGTAAACGTGTGTAATACATTTGAACTCACTGGTTTCCAAAGAAAAAAACAAAGGTGACAAAATGGCAGCTGGTGATGCTCCTGTGTTTGTAGTCCTCGTCTCTGACAGCTCACCTTTTACAGACAGTCGAGGATTTCATCACTGAAGATGAAGAAGATGAAATGATTGCCTTTATTAGTGGTTGTTGGGCTGATGATTGTCACTGACTGGAGGATTTACCTTTATTTCACCTTCAGATCAGCCGTGTTTTAGAAAAGTCTTCTGGTTTCTTTTGGACTCATTTCCAGGTGAAACTTTAACATGAACTATTTTCTTCACAGCGATCAAAGTGTATGAACTCTACAGATCATTTACAAGCTCCTCTTCCTGGAGTGACTCGGCTCTTGATAAGCCCTCCCTCTTCTTCCTGCTCTCAAACACAGCCAGCTCCTCTCTGCTCATGTTTCCTTGTTCCCTCCCCCTCAGATCTACAGTTTGAAGATGGGTGGAACCAACATGTGCTGACGTGTCAGCTGACAGGCCGCATGTTGTTGAGATCAGAGCTCAAACTAGTTTCATTTCTGAGGAAGTCAAACTCAGACAGTCGTCGACGCGGAGAAGAGAAATGGCGCAGCAAGGAAATAAACTGGACCGGGAAACCTTCTCTTGTCCGATCTGTCTGGATCTACTGAAGGATCCGGTGACTACTTCCTGTGGACACAGCTACTGCATGAAGTGTATTCAAAACTTCTGGGATGGAGAGGATGAGAAGAGAATCCACAGCTGCCCTCAGTGTAGGCAGACCTTCACACCGAGGCCTGTCCTGAAGAAAAACACCATGTTAGCAGCTTTAGTGGAGGAACTGAAGAAGACTGGACTCCAAGCTGCTCCTGCTGATCACTGCTATGCTGGACCTGAAGATGTGGCCTGTGATTTCTGCACTGGGAGAAAACTGAAAGCTCTGAAGTCCTGTCTGGTCTGTCTGGCCTCTTACTGTGAGAAACACCTCCAGCCTCATCATGAATCACCTACATTTGTAAAACACAAGCTGGTGGAGCCCTCCAAGAAGCTCCAGGAGCACATCTGCTCTCGTCATGATGAGGTGATGAAGATGTTCTGCCGTACTGATCAGCAGTGTATCTGTTATCTCTGCTCTGTGGATGAACATAAAGGCCACGACACAGTCTCAGCTGCAGCAGAAAGGACTGAGAGGCAGAGAGAGCTCGAGGTGAGTCGACTAAACATCCAGCAGAGAATCCAGGACAGAGAGAAAGATGTGAAGGAGCTCCAACAGGAGGTGGAGGCTATCAATGGCTCTGCTGATAAAGCAGTGGAGGACAGTGAGAAGATCTTCACTGAGCTGATCCGTCTCATGGAGAAAAGAAGGTCTGATGTGAAGCAGCAGGTCAGATCCCAGCAGGAAACTGAAGTGAGTCGAGTCAAAGATCTTCAGGAGAAGCTGGAGCAGGAGATCACTGAGCTGAAGAGGAAAGATGCTGAGCTGGAGAAGCTCTCACACACAGAGGACCACAACCAGTTTCTACACAACTACCCCTCACTGTCACCACTCAGCCAATCTACAGACTCATCCAGCATCAATATCCGTCCTCTGAGGGACTTTGAGGATGTGACAGCTGCTGTGTCAGAGCTCAGAGATAAACTACAGGACGTTCTGAGGGACAAACGGACAAACATCTCACTGACAGACACTGAAGTCCATGTTTCACTGTCAGGACCAGAACCAGAGCCCAAGACCAGAGCTGAGTTCTTAAAATATTCACGTGGACTCACACTGGATCCAAACACAGTAAACAAATATCTGTTATTATCTGAGGGGAACAGAAAAGTGACAGGAATGAAAAAACCTCAGTCTTATTCTAGTCACCCAGACAGATTTACTTCATGTTCTCAGGTTCTGAGCACAGAGAGTCTGACTGGACGTTGTTACTGGGAGGTGGAGAGGGGAGGAGGAGTTTGTGTAGCAGTCACATACAAGAACATCAGCAGAGCAGGGAGATCAGATGAATGTGGATTTGGATACAATGACAAATCTTGGATGTTGGATTGTTTTACAGATAGTTTTGACTTTTATTACAACAAAGTCAAAACTCCCGTCTCAGGTTCTTGGTCCTCCAGAGTTGGAGTGTACCTGGATCACAGTGCAGGTATTCTGTCCTTCTACAGCGTCTCTGAAACCATGACTCTCCACCACAGAGTCCAGACCACGTTCACTCAGCCTCTCTATGCTGGACTTTATGTTTATTATGGATCCTCTGCTGAGTTGTGTGAACTCAAATAGACAGAAGTCATTGAAGGGTTAAATTCTGTGTTTCATGTCTTCAGCTTGTTTTGTTTCCATCATTGTTGCTGATTGTTGTAGCATTTCTTCACCTGTCAATCAAACACTGTGGGCGGTACTTTGCCCTCTTCTCATTGGTGGTTGTGTAAATGTTTGAGTTTCTGTAGGTGGCGCTCCTTCCTGTGTCTGTTTAGCCATGGAGGCTATCACTGCTCATGATGACTTTAGTTTGTATGATCAGAATCAATAAGGAGATGATTCATTCTTTTCTTCGGACATGGACATTTGGACATGGGGACTTATGGAGACTGACTCACTTCTGGAGCCAGCCTCAAGTGGACGTTAGAGGAACTGCAGTTTAGCTTCATGGCCTTCATTTAACAGCAGCATGACTTCATGACTTTCATCTACATACTTCTTATTTATGAGTAATCTCTTAAAACCACCAAACAAAGTATATTCAAGGGAAAAAACAAATCCTTTTTTTTTTTGAAATGCTTTTATTCATTTTAAAAACTCCCCTCCTCTTTAAATTCTTCCCATCCATAAAAAGCATCAGGGCTCTATGTGCAATATCATCGGATCGATTATGTTTATCAAAGAACATTAAAAATATCAGCTCTTATGTAAACAATAATGGAAAAGATAAAACCGTGTGCACACTTACTTTAACGTAACGTCGTACTTTACTTAAGAAAAACAAAGCAGATCATTTATTTTAATGTGTTAATCATAATTCTGATTAAAAGTGCTGCGAGGTCCAGCCAATAAATATAACTGACATGAATTACACTACTTTTTTTTTTTTTTAAATGTAACAAACTTCATATCTGACATCACACAGTCTGACAAAAATCAATAAATCACAAATCGTGAAATTATTACAAAGCAAAAAAAAGAGTTTTGTTTTTTTTCCGTCTTCTATTCTGTTGAATGAAAGCCTTAAACTATCCACAATGAAATAAAAAAAAAACACATATCAAAGAAGATCCAACTCACATTTAACAACTGATTATCAGAATATTGCCAGGTTGCTTCATAGTGTGTCAGTGTGTGTGTGTGTGTGTTTGTGTTTCAGCAGGTAGTAAGTTAAAGATCCAGCCTGCTGGACCCGTACTGTTATCGGTCACTACGTCGTCCTTCAGCGGAGAGTAGTGCCTTTTAGAAACAGTCCCTCTCTCTTGGGTCGCAGCCCAAGACTGGGCCCTCCTGACATCAACATTTTAAATCAGTTGGGTCCCATGCAGTGTCACCCTGTGCACGTCAGTTCATCTGGGCTTCAGTAGCAGCCGTCTTTCCAGCTGCCGTCCCTCAAGGTGCTCAGGGCGGCTAGGCTCTTTGGAGGAGTCAGCAAACTGCAGACGGAAAATAAACAAGTCACCCACACTGCCTCGCATATGTGTCAGACAGATTACCTGTATATATCTGCCCTCACCTGCGTGTAGGTTGGGTGATTTTGCTTGCACGTGGAAGACCACTCGTTCCCACAAAGGAGGCCGGGCGAGGAAGGGAGCTGCGAGGTATGGCCGACTGGTTGGCGCCGGTCTTTAAGGGTTGCGGTACCAAACTGATGCTCGGTTTGAGGGGCTGAGACAGCGCGGTGCTGCTGGGGATGGAGTGTAGACTGATAGAGCTGGACAGGGAGGTGGAGTTGGGGCCCTGCTGCACCGTGGGGCTCACGTAAGCTGTTGCTTTTAGCGGGTGCCGGGTCGTGGTGGGGAAGTTGCCCACGCTTTGGACTCGCTGACTGAGCTGCCCCGGGGAAGGAACTGAAACACAGCAGGAGAACAGTTAGAGGAAATAGGTTTAACATCAGCGACACGACGGCAATCACTGCATTTGGTAGTGCCATGCTTTAAGGAAGGGGTCTTACTGGAGGACTGGAGTCGTGCGAGCCCATTGGATGAGTCAAAACTCTGGCTGCTCCGGAGGGAGGATATCATTGGCAAGGAGGAGGGACCGTGGGAGGGTGGGTTGACGGGGGAAGCCAGGCATGGAATACTGGGAACGCTTGGCATGCTGGGAGCTCGGATCAGATTGGGCATGCTTCTCCGCAGCTTGTCTATGCGACCATATCAACAAAGCAGATTGGGTATTAAGTAATAGTTATAATTAAAAAAGGAAGTCACAGGCCAAGAAATAATCCTGCACACAGAACCAGAACTTGTCATTTTCTCAACTGGGTTTCCGTATGAATTAAACAAACAAGTCATAACGAGCTAATTAGTGAGTTTCCGAGGTGATTCAGTTACTCTTGCTAACTGTTTCCCTCACATTCAGACAGGACAGGTGTGTGTTTGTGTTGAACGTAACCGTCTCTCTCTCAAACCATCGGACACAAACCAAATCAAACTTCTTCGTGTCTTTTATTTTCTCAGATTTAGAAGCTGGTTCATGAAATAAACAAAGACTGAACACAAGAGGCATCAGAGTTTAGATGTTAGACTGACTGTGGAGGTTTGACCGGTCTGAACGTCTGATTGGCGGTCACAGCGTGACCTCGAGATGTGTGTTTTTCAAAAAGTTGGATCCGTCTCGACTTCTCCACTGCAGGGCACAGCGTTTTGGAGGGGGGGGGGCACACCCTGCAGCCAAAATGTACGACCAGCACTCAAATGAATGTAAGAACAGAGCTGCAGCCTTATATTTACTGTACAGACATCAGAGTGGTATCAACCTTCTCGTCTCTCTGCAAGCAAACTGCGTATTTTCCTGCTATTCCTCCACATTCTTAATTAAACATGCAAAGCAGCCGTTTCATGCGATAGAACAAAGTACAGCGACACGCTGTAACTCTTTAGATTCTTCTTAGCACACACAGAACAGGTCGGGTCAGAAGTCATGTTGTTATTTAGGACGATATTCAGCGATCTCACAACTTAAACATCTCACCTGTGCTATTCCTGTATGCTGTGTGTGTTTCTGTGGTCAGGCTGGAGGGTCCAGAGTACTGGGAGAGTCCACTGAGTGAAAACTGAGGGGTGGCTGAGGTCCGTCTGCAGTCTCTGATACTGGAGAAGGTGTGAGAGTGGGGCAGGCCGCCCCGCTGCATAGACCCTGTGCGGAACAGTCGAGGCTGGGGAGGAGGGAGCTGGTCGTACCCCTCGTCCTCCTCGTCCTCCTCCTCCAGATCCATCTCGCTGCGCCTGAGGGAGTGTAAGGAGAAGCTGGAGCTGCGACGGCTGACTGTGGCTGAGGTAGAGGCGTAGTCCTGTCGGAGACCTAAAGGGCGACAGATCAATGCTCTTATCTGTGGAAAACACCAACCCGGACTTCATATAGTATGAGATACATTTCTATCTGGAGGCGCCGCTCATACATTATTCAGTGACGAGCTCCTGACCAGACTGATTTTCTCAAAGCTCCTGCATAATTCAACAACACAACATCAGGATATTACTGCATACTGAACTCTTCAAAGGTCAAACATTTATCTTAGTTTTAGCTGGATATCAGCAATTTAGTAATTTATTTCCGTCTCTTCATGAGGTCAAAAGTCAGTGTTTTATAATTTGACTGGATGCCATTCACTTGTATTATCTTAGGACCCCAAGAAAAAAAAATAATTAAATAATTAGTATTAGAGATTTGAATTTTTTTTGCTACAGGTAGACAGAGGAGATCGATGAGCAGCGGGGTGACAGGTGAGCAGGCGGAGGAACCATCGACTTGTGCCCCTCAGGGTACGGTGCTCTCCCCCTTCCTCTTCACCCTCTACACTTCGGACTTCACCCACAACACCGCCCACTGCCACATCCAGGAGTTCTCTGATGATACAGCCGTCGTTGGACGTGTTTCAGAGGGGGACGATCTGGAGTACAGGACGATCATCAGGGACTTTGTCAGCTGGTGTGAGCTAAACCAGCTTCAGCTCAACACCAGCAAGACGAAGGAGATGATCGTCAACTTCCAGAGGAAAGCATCACACCTTACACCGGTGAACATTCAGGGATCGGACATAGAGGTGGTGCAGAGCTACAGATTCCTGGGTGTTCACCTCAACAATAAACTGGACTGGACTGATAACACCCATGCTCTCTACAAGAAGGGCCAGAGTCATCTCCACCTGCTGAGGAGGCTGAGGTCCTTCGGAGTATGCAGAGCTCTCCTCAGGACTTTTTATGACTCTGTGGTGGCCTCAGCCATCTTTTATTCTGTGGTCTGCTGGAGAGGGGGCAGCACGGACAGGGACAGGAGCAGACTCAACAGACTTATTAGAAGAGCGAGCTCTGTCCTGGACTGTCCCCTGGACTCCACAGAGGAAGTGGGTGAGAGGAGGATGTTAGCTGAGCTGACATCCATCATGGACAACACCTCTCACCCCCTACACGACACTGTGGGGTCTCTGAGCAGCTCCTTCAGCAGCAGACTGATACACCCACGGTGTAAGAAGGAGAGGTTCCGCAGGTCCTTCATCCCTGCTGCTGTGAGACTTTACAACACCTGCACATGACCATGTTGTAGTCTCTGTACATGCCTGTTTTCTGTTTTGCTTCTAGTACTTTCTGTAAATATGTACACTGAACACCGCTGCTGTAATAAGTGAATTTCCCCGTTGTGGGATCAATAAAGTATTATCTTATCTTATCTCTCTTATCTTGTGAGATGACCACAGCCTGTGTCAGGAGTTGGGTAGCATGTTGAGTCAGGTAAGGACTGATTTTTCCTATCCACCTACTCCAAATCAACAAAATAGCAGCTAGGAGTCAGCAAGTTAATCCTCCAACCGTATGGGAGCTTAAAACTGTAGCAAACTGGATTGTGAAACATAGAAAATATAAAGGGTGGATGGATATTTGTTATTTACAGAGGTGACTGATTTACTTCACATCTATCCCACTGTAGCGCCTAAAAGACATGCAGACAGTCTACTCACTCTCCTCCTGAAGTCGTGCCATGACCTCCACGTCTGTCATGTCCTGCAGTTTGTAGCTCATAACAGAGACGGCGTCATCCTCCAGCTCCGACACGCCCACCTCGCTGTCCAGGGAAGACTGCGGGCTGATCGCTGCATGGCGGCGACCCACGTCTACAAAAGAAAAAAAGAGAGAAGACAGCCTGTAAATCATGATTACAGATGGACGGTGACTCACGCCAGATGAAACTGCAGAAATAAATGGTCTTACTGTGGAGAGTGGAGTTGGATAGGAAGGTGGGCGCTCTGTCACTGAAGCTGCAGCTGGGCCTGAGCGGGAGAGTCGGCTGGACAAAGGACTGACCTGATGACGGCAACGCGGCTTGGAAGGAGAAACACGACGACACATAGTGAAGAAGAAGAAGAAGAAGGAGATTCGATCAGTGATGATCAGCATTACATGCAAATCAAAACTCAACCTGCACTTTGTAAAGTATGGATTATCAGGCAGAAGGTTTTGTTGTTTTATCAGAGTTTGAGCTCCATCTGTTCATAATCTCTTCCCTGGAATTTGGTGTAATCTGACTGTAAACTGGAAATAACAGGTTGTTAGGAATCTGGGTTATGTTTACACAGGCGGTATTTTGGACGCAGCAGACGCTTTTGGCTCTGTGTTCTTATTACTTTGGGTTTGAAATGGAGCGATGATGTGAGGTTTTAGTTTGAACAATTGGAATCATGATGACTTGGCTTCATTTGCACATTTGTGTGAGGTTGAGAGGAAAATTAAAAAAAGCATCAACTGTGGCTGCACTGGGCAGTTTTTTTAAGGAGATATTCTAGTTAAATAGAAAATGATCAAGACCGATGGCTCTTTCAGACACAACCTGATTCGAGTAGCGCTTTGCTCGGCGCAGCAAAAAAATGTGGTGCAGCACAAGCCGCTGGAATTAATGAGCGTCAGTGCCGTTGTTTCTAAAAGGGCCATAAAAATCTAAGTTTGCTCTTATAATGTACGGAAGCCCGAAGCGGTCATAGAGTCAAGTTATTTATGTCATTACGTCGAAATAACAAGTGTTAACAGGATATTTTTCTTGAGATTACAAGATAACGAAACGTTTTCTGAGTTAATGCGATAATTAATTTGGTATCTCGAGAAAACTAAAGAATAATTAATGATGTTTCCTGCAGAGATTTTAATATACTAGTCTGTCCTTTTGTTTTCTACAGCTCTCTATGTATTTATTTATTTTGAAATGACCCAGAGATAACAGGATTATTTTCACGAGATCTTGAAACTTTATTTTCCCGAGATTCATAATTTATTAATTTGTGATCTCAAGAGAACAAGTAGTTTAGTATATTAAATCATTGCAGGATGTTTCCTGCAATTGTTTTGCCGAGATCTCAGATGAATCATGTTGTTTACTTTGGGAAAACAATGTTTCGTTATCTTGAGATATCGAGATAACTGTTCCATTATCCCGGGATAACATGATTTCTCATTTCGACATAACGACATAAATTATCATGCAAACATTTAGCAGGTAATGTTTTACCATCCTCGTCATTTTAGTTGTTGTACTAAACACACATATTCATGTACATGTTGAGATATTTTGCAGAATAAGGAAATATTAGGATCACATAAATCATCAGGATTGGGATCGGGTATATCTGTGTAAACTTTTACTGCAGTAAATATAATTATTTTTGAGATATTTCAGTCTCTCTCCAGTCTACCTGGAGCTTAAAGCACCATGAAATAATAATATCAATAATAAATGACTAAAATGCTCAATCGGTTGTAATGAAATCTGCACTGACACTAATCAATTGATTGACTCAGTGAATTGTTAAACAAATCCCTGCATCAGCAGACGTTTTTTTGGTCTTGCAAAGGTCAGGCCGGCCATCTTAAGATATGTGATCTACGATAACAATCAATACACTTAAGCCCAGCCGCCCTGATCGAGCTACAAACCAGATTAGTGTGTGCCACTGAGCTAAATAATCCTCAGCAGAGGTTAGCGACTCTTTCGTGGTTAGCAGGAGGTCACATGCATGTGTGAGTCTGTTATGTTCGAGTTACCTGGGGACTCGGTTAGTGCAGCAGTTTTAGTGTAAGGCAGGACGGGGCAGCTGAGGGTGGAGAGCCCCTCTATGCAGCTGTACGGACGGACGGAGGAGACTCCTCGCCTCCGCTTGGCTGGACACAAGATCGTAGCAAAGGACATGTTAGTTATGACTGCTTTTGTAACACACACACACACACACACACACACACACACACACACACACACACACACACACACACACACACATATGTACATCTAATATTCGAACACGCTCTCCCCAAATGTTAATCGGCTCAGGCGGAAGAAGCTTTTACAGTCAGATGAAGGTTTATTGGGATAAACTGCAGATTTGTCAGGATAAGCACGGATTGTGCATGTCGGCCGCATCCCATTCCCAAAATCAGAATTAGATCTAGTGTGGTCTACTTTGGGATGAGGTGGTTACATTTTTTTTTTTAACATACATTTACATCCCGCTGCATTAAATTCACAGTATAACACTGTCACAACGCTTCTTGGCTCATTAATGCTGACTCACAGTCAGTAAATTTGTCTCGAATGACTTGACTGACATGAGTTAATGTGTGTTCGGTGTGTAAACACCGAGCTCGCCCCTCGCTGATTGGTAGTCAAGAGAGAGGCGCACACCTGACAGAGTGGAGCATTTGGCATTCCTGACACAATTAGGCCGAACCCCGCTGCTGGATAAAAACTCGCATTCACAGCAAGTAACACAAACAACGGCTAGTGGAGCTCGGGGGACAAGGATGTATTCATGACCCAGAGGAGGAGAGCCAACCTTCACTGAATACAGCTTCAGAGAGAGAGGAGGACCTTGAACAGCACACACTCACACACACACACACACACACACACACACTAATGAGCGTCCAAACAAACACGGGTCACAGTTTGGACACAGCACATCCATAAAATAAGAATAACTGATCACTGTTAAAATCAAAGCACACACACACAGTGTAAGAGTCTCTTGCAGAGGCTGTTTGAGCAGCAACCGCTCTGCAAATCAACCCAGTTAATGTAAGCACGGTCTCCATGGCAACCATATCCCTCTGCCTATGAGTGTGTAGAAACTGTAAAGTACACCGAATCTAAAACTGGGTCCAAGCAGCAGAAAATATCATCCAAGTAGCACACGAAGTATCCTGGTTTCTGTTTGTGTTATCCAGGTTATCTGTGTGATTCCTGTAAATAATCAACAGTTTAGTTGTAAATGTCATAAATAACAAAAAAAATATGATGATAAATGATAGTACTGACAATAATCTACATGCTGAAGTGAAGAACTTTTAATCCCACAAAAACCCGAGGAGCTTCACCTTCAGCTCTCGAGGTGACTCAGACGGTGCAGAAATGAAAGAGAAACGACATTTTCCGGATGTGGATGAGTCAAAGACTGCAACACCATCACCCAGACAACCATGTCCAAAAACTGCAGTTCCTCTAACGTCCACTTGAGGCTGGCTCCAGAAGAAGTGAGTCAGTCTCCATAAGTCCCCATGTTTCACAGCAGAAATAAACATGTTTACAGCCTGGTACAAAAAACTGTTTTGGTCTCTGTAGCTAATTTCCCCGTTCATGACAACTGTACTGAGGGTGGATTTATATACAACTCACCTGTTCACATTATATTAAGGCTTAATGTGATGCAGGATTCTTCTTATGTCACTCTCAACAAGTGAGTGAATAAGCATATTTCCTAAAGATCTGTTTAACATTTCAAAAGCATTCTTTATAAAGTCGAAGATGGAAAACACAAATATAAACAGAAGCACTTGTTGGCGGTGTAGTGTAACGCTGATACTTTAACCACAGCTTTATAATCCTCTCTACGCTGTTCTCCACTTAATGCAGCGTAATGGCATCCAACCGCACAGCACGAGTTCCTCCAAATGGAATTGTTTTTCTTGTTACATAAGCAGAGTAGTAAATCCTTTAAACTGATCTTAATTGTTCTCCGGGAGATACTGATAGGTGTAAATGGGAGCCCGTCCAACTACCGCAGGAATAATCACTCTGTGGGACGTTTGGCTTGCGGTACTTTAAAACCCATAAATTTAAAGAGAGTGAGTCGGATAGTGAGAAACGATTGAGCTGGGCACTGTGAGAAAGAAAAACGCTCCCTCGGCTCAGAGATCGCTGCAGAAATCCTGCATGTGGAGACATTTTGTGCGCTTAGGAGCTTATGATCACATGTCGGCAGTCAGAGAGACACATGTGCAGACGAAGGGCAGTTAATCTGACTTGTATGTACACTGTACCTTGGTCCAGTCTGTGACAGAGGGTCATCTTCGCCAGCTCCACCTCAGGCCCCGGGTGGTCCAGTACCTGCCTGCACCACTGGAGAGGGCTGAGGATACTCTCGCCATGCAGCTTGGCTTTGGGACTCACATACAGCCTGGAACACACACACACACAACTCGTAGTTTAGTTTAGACACTTTTACTGTCACTTCACAGAGAAAACTGAAGTGATACACAACTGTATATCGACTAGTTTTACAGTGGCAATATAATAAAAGGAGTGATTTCCATAAAATCCAAATGCCAGTACACCCTACAAGACTGTAAAATATGCCATGAAATATAACTGTACTTTCTTGTATACAGGAAAACAACACAGTCATATTGTAAAACCTTTATTTATGTGGCATTTTCGGGAATTTATACAGAATAAAGTAGTATTTTATATATTAGAAACTGTTAATAATACAGTAAAAAATATTTTACGGTCTTTTACTGTCATGCTTTGGCAGTATCTCACCGTAAAGTGTACAGACATATGGAATAAAATGTCAGTATTAATAGTTGAAATCAACAGTACTACTCCAATCCTGTCACCGTAATATTAGAAAAAGGTTATGACTTTTTTTTACCATAAAAACAACAGGTTTTTAAATTATTATTATTATTTTTTACAGTGTCCAGGTTTCAGTAATTTACTGGCAACAACATAAACTATGAAACCAACAGTGTAAAAATTAAAAATTCAAATGGCGACAGCTTCAGTGCAGGGTTGTATGGGATGGGATGTGTGTACGTGACTGCTACAGAGAGAGAGAAACACCAAGCTGTGGGTGGGCAGATATTTATAACGCTGAAACAATCAGTCCATTATTATATTAGATCCTAAAATGATTGATTATCAATAATTCTTACATGGAAAATAACAAATAAATCTGGTTTCAGCTTGTAAAGGATTTTCTGCTGTTTTGACTGCTGGCAGGATTTAAAGATGAATTTGGGGAAACTCTGGGAAATTATAACGAGACATCAAACATTTTATAAACCAAAGGATGAATCAGTTTAACAAAACATTAAAAAAATATGGCTGATAATCATAGTTTGTTGCAGCCCTGTGCAGAACTAGATCCTCATTTTATCATCTGCTTTGTATCTGATCACTGAAAAATGAGCAAAACAAGATATTGGATTGGAAATCAATAAATCTGTTGGAGGCGTGGGAGTGAACGTGCTACAGCCGGATTCCTAAAATATGAACGAAACTGGGTTGTGAAAAAGTGATGTGTCACCTCAAGTAGAGGAAACCAAGAAGACATTTTATTCTGCTAACTAGGCCATGGTGTTACACCGACTCAGGGGTCAGTTAGTGATGGAGTCGGGGTATACCGATGGACACAGTGCGTGGATGCTTCACTTGAGCTGTGTGCTACATTTTCCACATCATCACATCAGATACATAAAGCTGGAGACGGTTCGGTAGTCAGTCAGGATGCCAGTGTGTGAGCTATACCTAAGTCAGCAGCATGTAGTCCAGCCTGGGGCTGTACACTAACACACAAAGCCGAGCTGTTTGATCACAGGCTGAAGGGGGTCATTGTTTCTAATTTCATCCCCACTGCTGCTGCTGCTGCTGCTGTCTTACTCTGAATAAGACACCTATGCTGCATGCACAGTGCACTGTAGGATGCAAGAGGCCAGTGTCTGCAAGTCTATCCCAATACTGTGATCAATAACAGGACAGCATCACATATAATGCCACAAAGCTGTGGCCTGTGAAGCATCTATTAATGCCATTGTGATAAACAGAGTAGTTACCAGCTATCAGGCTCTCCGACAGGGAGCACCATGTTCAGGTCCAAGATATCAACCTCATCCAGGACAGTTCCAGAGGCTCCAGCGGTGCTGCTGTCCCCGTCAGGAGACACCGAGCTCGGCTGAAAATAGGCGAACGAATCCTCCTCCTCCTCCTCCTGCGCTGGACCTCCGTGTCCCGGTGCGCACGGATGCGTCTGCGCCGGGCTCGAAATGCCATATTTAGCGGAGAAATTGTCACTCGGACACGGCGTCGTAGCGCCTCCGTGCAGACACGACTGTAACGAGGTCTGGCTGAGATGAGGGCCGATGGAGCAATTGTTTACAGCGTTCGCTCTGCTCCGCAATTGTTCGTTTTGCTTCTCCAGTTTTCGGACCAATTCCTGCAGCTTTAACACCTCCAGCTCCGCGTTGCTGATTTTATTGTTGCCATTGACGTCTGCCATCATCTGGGGGTTTAACACCTCTGCTTCCATTTGGTAAAAAACACATTGAGAGGGGGCAACAACAACAAAAACACACAGAAGCACGGCCTGCCTGCCTGCCTGCCTGCAGAGAGGCTCCTATTCAATCCAGAGAGGGTGTCCAGATTCCCCCCCTGTTTGAGGCTACTACACCCGCACACACACACACACACTCTCGCTCTCTCGCTCACTCACAGTTACACACACTGATGCTGGGATGATTATACAGGCTGCATCTCATTGGTCAGCAGCTTGGATTTCAACTCCCATCACACCACTGCTGAGGAGGTATTTATCATGGGCGCCTTTTACTTGCACACATGCACAGCCTGTGGAGAGGCATTTGCATCCTCTTTGACTCTTTTATGGATCTCCCTTTTTTATAGTGTTGGACATGCATCAAAACCCCCAGACTTTACATGACATGTAGGAGGCTGTGTTTACTGTTTTTAGAATAGAATAGAATAGAATAGAATAGATCATTATTGTCATTGCTTCAGGTCAGTGCAACATAAATAAAATCCTAGCGTTAAAGTGACTAGTGAGTGTTAAAATAACTAGAATAAATAAGAATAAAGACACCTGAGACATTAAAATGTACTAAAATAAATAAAATTAAACATGCTAAAATCAAAATAATTACTAAATATGCTAAAAGGAGCATGCACCCATTACGTAAAACATTAAAACATTGTGCAGCATTTACAGTGGCTTCTGCATTTAGATAAAAACTGTGTTTGAATCTATTTGTCCTTGCACCGATGGCTCTGTATCGTCTGCCTGAAGGCAGCATCACAAACAATATGGCAGAATATAACCTGCATGTTTTCATGTGTGTATAATCACCTGAAAATAACAATTTTCATGTTTTTCTCACTTTGAAATGAGACTTTTATATCTACAATGCACCATGTTGGAGTACCATCTTTCTACAGAAGCCCAGAAAGGACAAAATAAACACTAGAAATGGCCTTTAATGTTTTTCCCAACACTAATTGTCTTCATGCTGTCAGGGAAACATTTCTGGGGGAGGAAATTAATCATAATTCATTTATATATTGTCAAAAGATAACTTTGATATCTTAAAAAAAACACAAAATATATAATATCCTGAAGGAGATTAAACATGTTTCTTCAAGATATGACTAGGAATTTGAGGTAAAGTGGCCTCCAGAGCATTAAAGTTGTGAATGCAGCAGGGTTGAACATTTTCCGTTATGGTAGAGTACCATAAAAGACGTATAAATACATAAATACATATGAACTAAACTGAAGAATGGACACGTTATTATCATTATTATCTCTTTAGCATGGCTGTTCCACATGTACTGTATAATCAGCGTTTTGACGTTATAAATACTCGTCATTGACTTGTGAGTCTAATACCTGTGCAACTAGATGATATTTTCTTTTATAGATAATATAATACATCTAATAAAGAGACAATATTCGATGAACATATTGTTTTTTGGGATGTTTGACGTCTCAAATCACTCTTTAAAAACATGGAAATATCATTACTCATACACAATCTATGCATGCATATGCTGCATACTGTCTATACACCTGATCTTTATTCTATGTACAAATGTTATTGCTGTTTTTATGTATAGGTGGTGCAGTGGTTAGCACCACAGTCCAAAGACATGCACGACTAAATTAACTGTATTCTATACAGTCCACTTATTTAATTCTGATTATTTGACTAATTTAAAGTAATTACAAATGCAATAACTACTGTAGACTTTAAATTAAATTAGTAAAAGAAAGATAAAGGTTATATTCTGTTGAAAAAAACATTATTTTCATCTTTATTCCATTTTATTCTGCTGCATTCCAATTTGTATTTCTTCATACGGACAATCAAAGCATGAACAATGACATGAACAAAATAGCTAAAGATGTACTGATTGCCTTTATTGCACAAAGAAAAGCCCCCGGCCCAAAAATATTGCAATAATATTTCTTGACTTGTAACACACAAGAGTCTCGCTGAAGGCTGCAGACTCAGAAACACTTTCCCAGATTTGTAAATACAGAGAATATCATGATGTCAACAACTAGCTGCAAAAGTTTGCTTGCCTGTTACTCATTGATAATGTATCTGTTGAATGACAAAACACCCAGATGAAGTAAAATCAAACCCAGGTCACCCAAAAACTGTAATCCGTCTTCATGTAGGAAAGAAAGAAGGCCGGAAAAAACTCAGCGACGCCACTTCTCTGCAGGGGGGGAAAGAATATTACCTGGTTAATTTAAGGCGTGTTCATGAATACATAAAAAGTGTCTTTCATTTGGAGTTTTTGTTTTTACCTCTGGTGACCTCAAAGCAGTTCTCACAGTGCACCATGCGTTTGTAGATCCACATGCTGTCCCCAGCTTTCATATGACCCAGAGTGCCGTCACACACCTCACACTGCCAGAAACACAAACACACAGAGATACACGCTGAGCGGTCAGCTGCACGGCTCCCCACAACATCGTGTTGCTCAAGTATTTCCTCAAGTAATTCTGAAGTATTTGTACTCAAAGAAAGACATACTGCTTCTGCTTGTTACGTTTCTTTGCAGATGCAGATGTTTCTATTGTCTGTGATCAGACTTCTAAGTCGAGTGTGGATTTATGCAGAGGATAGACCCTTTTCCATTTGGACGTCTACATTTAGTCATTCAAGGTACAGTGCGACATGTTAGTGCAGCAATAAGTGCAGTGACAGTTGTAGAGGGGGATAGATTTGTCATGTCCAGTTGTTGGTAGTGTTGTAGAGGAGGACCTCTCTGAAGAGCTGGAGGTCTTCAGTGAAGGTAGAGAGGGACGCCCCTGGTCTGGTGGGACCGTCCATCAACAGACGAGGGCTGTGTCCGAAATCACTCACTCATTCCCTACTGCCTACATAGGGAACTAAATGTAATGGACTATATAGTGAGCTTAACAGAAGAAACGTTTTATTTTCGTGTTTTGTTTTCTATATTTGCATGTTTTTATATTTTATTCTCTTGGCTCTTTAGTAACAGAAAGTTACAGTGTAATCTACTGCAATGTTTAATTATATGCTGTTCGTTTTTACACTTTTTTAAATGAATGTAGAAAGCCTAGTTTTGAAATGTGTAATAGGATAAACAATAGAATAAACTTGTCTCGTGACTGTTGTACTGCTCCACAATTCATGAATTTGTTTGGCGCCTCTCATCCTCTCATCCTTCGTCGTCAAATTAGCGCCTTTTTAATTATAGTAGATATCATTTTCTTTAATTAATTCAATAAACCATCCTCCGTCAAACTACACCCCGTGCTGACTCCCGTCCATCTGCCATATTTATGTTTCCTTTCCGCGCCCAGAGATGTTTTATTGTGGGATACATTCAGTGCACTATATAGTGGACACCAAACATTCGGACACCACTACAAAATGGCGTGGTCACTATATAGTGCACTACATAGTGGTTAGGGAGTGATTTCGGACACAGCCGAGAAGAGTTTGGATCGTGCATGCCTTTATAAAGGCATTCAAGTAGATAGGTGCAAAAGTGTAGACTGCAGTCAGTGTTAGGGTTCTGAGTTTAATGTGAGCTGCTACATGTAGCCAGTGGAGCTCAATAAACAGCGCGGTGACATGTGCCCTTTTGGGTTGATTAAAAACTAGGCGGGCTGCAACGTTCTGGATCATCTGGCTTCCCTGTGCAGGCTGGGAGGCCCGTCAGGTGGACGTTACAGGAGGCGAGTCATGAGATAACCACAGCCTGCACAGGTGTTACCAATGATACCAATGTCTTCATGTGCAAATATTAATATTAATGATCCCAGGACCCAGTTTCACCAAATTTGAAGCCTGCAAGCTGCAATTTCCAACATGACCTAACTTCTTCTTGAGATAACTTTGACATGTTTCTCTACGAAAACTCAAAGTATGACAGTGAATCAGACATGCCCTGCACATCACCCAAATATATCCCCAGTTTGCAAAGCAACAGACAATAACGAAACATGACTGCTGCCATCGTTTGCGATCTACGTCTGAGCAGTGCTGAAGAATCCTCTTCATGAAACAGGCCCAGGGTTTTTTTTGGTGAATGCTGACTCACTGTCACACTGTCAGAGCTTAATCGGATGCTGAGTCATCGCTAAGGGTTATTAGTAACACCTGCGCTTCACCCGCCATGACGAGTCCAAATGTCGGCTGTGAAAAGGTTACAACAAAACCGACTGACGGGGGAGGAAGATGTTTGAGAGAAAACACCTTTGTGGTTGGTTTTGGGGATTTTAAATACAAACTATATGATCACTTTTTTAAAAATTGCATGCAGTATTAATGATTTACAGTGTATTATTGTTCTATTTACTTAAGTAGACCATCGTAATGCTTCTTTTTCCACCACTGTTTCTGTCTTTTATGGAGGAGAGACTAAAATAATCCGCCTACTTTGAAGCAGTGTGCGTGGCAGTTGATCTTCATGTCGTCCAGGATCATCTTGGCGTCGCCATTGAAGGGTTTGCGGCAGTAGGTGCACAGGTCCTTCTCGAGCACCGTCCTGTACGTGACAGAGGTTGATGAACATCAATGAGCATTCTTTACACTGTCAGTGGTTTGTACAAATATTGATGGTGGTTCCCAGAAGATGAATCCCAACAATTTTGGTCAAGTGATCCCTTGATTTTAACTCTATATCCACATGTGAATGCAGAATCTGGAGTCAAGGGACCAAGATTTTGGTTGGAGCATGTCGGGATAGTATTGATCAACACCTCTTGAGCCGGCATTGGTCTCAGAACCCATCGGCTATCCTCTAAAGTCGATATGCAGGTATCTGAAATGAGCTGAATTTGTTTCTAATTAGACTGCTGTCACACGACAGCGGTGAGGTCAAGGTGGGTTTTTGTCCTGTCTCGTCACTTCCTGTTTTATTTTGATATTTACCTGTCCTCTCGTTTCAGGTCACTTCCTCATGTGTCACCGGTCTGATTGTTTCCACCTGTTCCCCATCACCCTGTGTATATATTGTCTGCGTCTCCTTTGTCCCGTGCCGAAGTGTTTCGTCTTATATCGCGTTCACCTAAGCCTTGTTTCATAGCCCACAGTCACAGCGTTATAGCTCAAGTGTTCTTTTGTTTATTTTTCCTCGTATGAGTGATTTTTTGTTGTAAATCTTAGTCTAGCCCTTTTGTTTCTTAGTGCATAGCGTAGTGTTTTTCAGCCTCTCTGGAGCGCCTTCATTTAATGTTTTGCAGCCGGTTTTCATAGCCTCACTCTGTTGAGGGATTTTTGTTAGCAATAAACAAGCTCATTTGACACCTCTGCAATTGAGTCCTGTTTTGAGTCCGGCCTGACAACTGCAGAGAAAGTCTTGGCTTCAATATCCATTATCCGTCTTTGCTGCTTCACCGGGAGCCCAAAAACATCGTCCAGTTGTCGTTAGATGAGGTTGACATTTGTGGTTTTGAATGAAATGTCAGTGGAATAAAATTTAGTTCAGACATTCATGCCACCTTCAGGATGAATTCGCTTTCCTGACCAGTTCTTTTGAGGTTTATGGCCAAATAACTGCAGGATTAGTGACGCTCCTGTGAGCTCCAGCTGTATTTTTTTTATTTGGACTGGTTTCGCAAGGTGAAGAGAGCACGGTGTCAGACTTTTCTTACCTCTCAGGAGATGCATACAGGCTCTTGATGGAGGATTTAGAGTAGGATGTATCTGACAGGATGTCATCCGAGCTGCTGTGAGAGTTTAACACAGTTATAAGTTTCCAGGAGTGACAGTGACAATATTAAACCCAGCCATGTATTTAATATCACTGAATACCTGCTGCTCCTGTATGTTGTCGTGTAGGTAGATGGACTGGTGATGCTGCTGACAAAGTGAACACACAGGTCACACGTGAGAGAACGAGAATATTTCTGTAAACTCAAAGATGCTGCATGCATCCGTCATACCTGGAGTCTGATCTGGTGTAACTGTATTTACGGTCGCTGCTGTAGTCCTCACTGTGCAAACACAGGACAGATTAGCCACAATAGAAACGCTGCAGCCACATTTTAATCTGTTTGTACAGACACACACACACACACGTCTGCAAGAGGCAGTCAAATGATTACCTGGGCCTGGTGCTGATGGTGGTGGTGCGGACCGAAGGAACGTCATCAGTGTACGAGCTGTAGCTGGGTGCGTCAGAGAGGGATGGGAATGAGTTGGATATGGTGGCAAATGAACATTTATATACTTAAGTATTTATTTGGCTGTTTATAAAGATATTAGAATCAACGCATATCATAAACCAGTTTGCTGATTGCAACCCCATCGCCTCACTTTCTCCTTTCTAGCATGTAAGAGAAACTCGACCATGAAGGCGTAATCAAATCAGTTTTTGAGCTGCTGTAGAAAACATGATGGATTAACATGGCAGCAGCGCCTGTAGCTATAGAAATCTAATTTTAAGGTAACAAAAACATCACAATTTTATTATTTTTTACGCACATTATATGCAATTTCTGCCATATTCTGTAAATAAGAACACTCTGGACCTTTAAAGTAACTTATTTTAGATCTAGGTTAACTTGGACTTTTTAAAATATTGTATTTTAGTTACTGTAAGTGACAAATTTATAAAAAATGCTCTTGAAAATTGGAGTTATTTACTCTAACAAAACATCTGGAGTCCCCTATTCCAACAGCAGTAATTAGACAATAAAAAATCAGTTTGCGTGGTTACCTTCGGCGGGTGGTGAATGTCGATGAGTAAGTTGGGCTTTCATCTCTAAAGGACACAAAAGACAGAGTCAGAATAAAGTGGGACAACTTGACTGTACATAGAAACATCTCCGTCGTCACCTGGTGGGTGAGGTGATGGATTTAGGCAGGAGGGTGTCGTACAGGTCATCCACAGGCCTGCAAACATAAAATATGGTGATTATAAGTGCAGTCCTCGTTTCTTTGAGTATGTTTACATTAAAAAAATGACCGATGAAGGTTTATCTTACGTAGAGGAAGTCGTTGTAGTTTTAAAACCATCTCTGAAAAAAACAAGACAAAATATTATTTTTATCCGACTGTCTAATATTTAATGCCGCCGTCACTGAGTGAAACTCACCCATCAGGGCTGCTCTTCACCGTCACAGTCTCAGAGCTGGAGACAGTGGTTTTGCTGTAAAGAATAAAATACATCTTGTTACAGTGTATAATCATTGATTATATGATTTATTTTCTGGGGTTAAATGAAAATATCACCTGTCTGTGTAATCGTTCTTGATAGACGACGGGATGAGCGTGTCGTAAAGTTTGTCCTCCGCACTGCACAGAAAACACAGCGATGTATGCATCCATGTTCATGATATAAAAAAATTAAACTGTGCATTCATTGGGGACTATTTTCAGCGGCGGACTAATACACATTTAGTGGCAGCAGGATTTTGTGTGTGGGGTGGACTGAAAAAACACGATGATAAAGGAACACTTCACTTGTTTTTTCGACAGCGCTGGAGCTCTACGGCACAGATAAGACACTACAAGTTTGTAGAATAGTTTTTACATATTTTATATTATATTTTAGGGGCATTTGAAGCTTTATTCCACAGGAAATTCAGAGGAGATGACATGTAGGAAATGACCCCTGACTGGAATCAAACTGGGTTGCTGCTTTAAGGACTTTATCCTTGATACATGAGCCGCATGCTTCACCAGGTGAGCCTCATACTGATTGTTTTTTAATCAACAGCAGAGGAATAAAGAATATCACCAGACTTGTCGTTTAATGTCACCCACTGTGGGAAGAAACTCACTCAGTGTCAGGGCTGCTTTTCACCGTCACGATCTCAGTAGTGGAGTAGGTTCTTTTGCTGCAAAGAGGAAAATATACAGTAATAATTAATAATTGTAATTAATAATTGATTACCTGTACAATTCATTTTCCAAGCTTGGAAGTGAAAATATAATTTTTATCCGACTGTCTAATATTTTAGTGAAACTTACCTATCAAGGCTGCTCTTCAGCGTCACAGTCTCAGAGCTGGAGACAATCGTTTTGCTGTAAAGAACAAAATACATCTTGTTACAGTGTATAATCATTGATTCACTCATATGATTTATTTTCTGGGGTAATAAATGAAAATAAATGAAAATATCACCTGTCTGTGGGTGAGTTCTTGATAGACGACGGGATGAGCGTGTCGTAAAGTTTGTCCTCCGCACTGCACAGAAAACACAGAGATGTATGCATCCATGAGAAAAATGTTCTGATATAACGAGTACCTGTAGGATGATATTACTTAATATGTCATTATTACATGTTATCTGAGCTCTAGGGCTGTAAGATAAAGAGTCGGAAAAAGAAGGAGAAGAAGAAGAAGACCACACTCATTTACCTTCAGGCCTTCTGGGCCTCCAATTAGCCTACATGTCTCTCGTGGTGGAGATTATGTAAGGACTCAGTGACATTGCAATATAAATCTAACCTTGTTATAGTTTTAAAAGCCAACATTAGTGTATATGTTTCATCTCGGTAACAAATCCCAGGAAACCGACTCGGTAATCACTTCTACCCTCTCCCTGTAGCGCTCAACCTCAACCTCAACCCTTGGTTCCTACTGAGGATGCTCATATCATTTCATTTGTTTAAACGAGGCTCAGTCATTTCCTTCATCAGCTGGGCACTGTAGTTTTTAGCAAACATTACTGCAACGGGGGTAAATCGTGCATTTTGTTGGGGACTATTTTCAGCGGTGGACTAATACACATTTGGTGGCAGCAGGATGCTGTGTGTGGGGTTGACTGAAAGAAACACGATAATAAAAAAAAACATTTTACCGGTTTTCGACAGTGCTGGAGCTCTACGGCACAGATAAGATAGTTCAGGCTTTAATTATAAGTTTGTAGAATTGTTTTTACATATATCTTAGGGGCATTTGAAGCTTTATTCGACAGGAAATTCAGAGGAGATGACATGTAGCTGTCACACAGCGGTGAGGTCAAGTTGGGTTTTTGTTCTGTTTCATCATTTCCTGTTTTATTTTGATATTTACCTGCCCTCTCGTTTCAGGTCACTTGCCCTTCCTCATGTGTCACCGGTCTGATTGTTTCCACCTGTTCCTCATCACCCTGTGTATATATTGTCCGTGTCTCCCTTTGTCCTGTGCCAAAGTGTTTCATCTCTTGTAGCGTTCACCTAAGCCTTGTTTCATTCTCCACAGTCACAGCGTTATAGCTCAAGTGTTCTTTTGTTTTCTTTCCTCATATGAGTGATTTTTTGTTGTAACTTCTTAGTCTAGCCCTTTTGTTTCTTACTGCATAGCGTAGTGTTTTTTCAGTCACTGAGAGTGATTCTGATTTTAATAATTTTAAATAGAGTAGTTTAGAGTTTTCCTCCTTTGGCGTGTTTTCTGTTTTCCCTAGTTTAGGCCGTTTTCATAGCCTCACTCTGTCGAGGGATTTTGTTGATCTGAATAAAACAGCTCTCTGCCACCTCTGCTTCTGAGTCCTGCTTTGAGTCCGGCCTGACAGTAGCAAATGACCCCTGACTGGAATCAAACTGGGTGGCTGCGTTAAGGACTTTATCCTTGATACATGAGGTGCATGCTTTACCAGTTGATCCTCATATTGATTGTTTTTTAATCAACAGCAGAGAAATAAAGAATATCACCACCAGTCTCCTCCACTGTGGGAAGAAACTCACTCAGTGTCAGGGCTGCTTTTCACCGTCACGATCTCAGTAGTGGAGTAGGTTCTTTTGCTGCAAAGAGGAAAATATACAGTAATAATTAATAATTGTAATTAATAATTGATTACCCGTACAATTCATTTTCCAAGCTTAGAAGTATCACCTGTCTGTGGGTGAGTAATCATTCTTGATAGACGACGGGATGAGCGTGTCGTAAAGTTTGTCCTCCGCACTGCAAGTACAAGTTGGATTATGAGTGATGTAAAGATTTTAATTAGACTAATTTAATACGTTTTTAATGACCTGATACTATCTTACTCTTTATCACTGGCAACAATTGTCTCAGTCACTTTGGTTGTTCTGGTAGGTGAGTAGTTTGTGTATTGTGCCCTGTGTGAAGATCACAGATGAGGTTATGTGCCACATTTCAGATGTCTATATCTTTATTTAAACCAAAGAGGTCAAATTAGAGCAAAAATTAGAGAAGAGTTTAAAAAACAAATCGAAATTTTGTGTAGCAGATGATCATATTTTCACATTCTTATCTCATGACCCCTTTATTTTGCTTATGAACCACTTGGAACCATAAAACTGATGATTAGGTAGTAGCATATTAAATATTTTACCCTTTGCTTGAAGACTTGACACGCTCGGTGAACGTCGTGGTACCAGGGGATCTGCAAAAACAAACAAACTCAGCTGTTATTAAACTGATTAAACGTGTGACAGGACTTTATCAATGCTGTCATATTCTCACCTAAGCGTGGTGGGGGGGCTCTCAGTGCCTCCCCTCTCGGTCACAGTGGTGGTTGTGGTGCTAAAGGAGGAATAAAACAAAAGCAGGTTAGAAGATGCTCGGGTGTAGTGGCACATTATTTTTTATTGTTGTTTTTGCATCGTGTGTAATAAACTGGGGCCTTCACGTACATCTTGGAAGAATCAGACTTCAAGCTGGAATATGAGCTGCAACAAAGAGAAAAACATTCAGATGATTGCAAATCACTCGATATTGTTGCATTAGATTTGAATGGAATGTACCTTTTAGTGTAGGTGGATGTAGTCTTGCTGGAAGGGAGGGTGCTGCCAATAGAAAAGAAGCAATAAGAACAAGGAATAAGGAAACAGTTTCTGCGCCGTTTGTCTATAAATCGAGCACCAACCTGCTCCTCAGCTCATCCTGACTGCCACTGAATCTGCAGGGGACGGAAATAAAAATAAAATCTGATTTTTTACAACCGCTGAGATGGAAAAAATCTAAATAATTCATAAATTCTATAGAAAAAGAGACCAGAATGTTAATAAAAATAATACCTCTTGGTGAGAGCCTGCACAGAGGTTGATGTGCGAATAGTTTTGGTGGTAGTAATTTCTTCCGTGTCTGCACTAAGAGCAACACACAATATGTCACAAAACGTAAATGAATGTCTCAGATTATTATTTGTATAACACCCAGTCTCCACAGTAAATATATTTTAATTCTGTTCTTTTATTTGAGGGGGAAGAAAGTTGAAATGTTTTTGTGTGTTTGTTTTTTACCCCCCGAGATTTTCAGTGGATTTGTACTGGCTCAGAACAGACCGGCCAAAGTTTGGGTCACGGCTGAAACAAAAAACAGGAACAAATAAATTCAGTCATACCACAGAGGATGATTCAACACTGAACGTATGAGGAAGAAAAGTGAGGTGTGAAGTCACACCCAACAGTTTCCTTAGGTGTGTATTTGTGTGGAATGTGTTTTGCGTTACAGGACTTACTCAACATCTTCATCCTCATCATCCGCTTTACGGATCCAGCTGTTGTCCTTCAGGAGAGACGTCTTAGTGGCTGCAAAGACGACATCAGGACGACATGAGTGTCTCCGGTTCACATATTTAAAGCAGTTACGCATCTTTTAAACACTTAATTTAAGCCCTCAGAGGCAAATGTATTTAGATTTATCATAATAAAAGCTATTAAATATGTACAAATTAATAAAACTTGAATTGAATGATGCTTTTTTTTGTAACTTACTTGATGAGTAACGGCTCATTTTGTAACTTCACCTGTAAAGAGGGGAAGAGAGTTCATCACACGGTGAAAATACAGCACATGAACCACTAGGTGGCACCGTAGGCTGAGACCTTTCACATATATATATACTCCAGTGCATGTTCAGTGTTAAAGCTTGACCTGAGATCAGCTCGCATGCAAACTCATGGAGCTCTTCCAGCTAACAAGCCCTCAAATGCACATTCTCCTTCTTCTTTATATTATTACTATGTTTATTACGCATCAAGTTCGGCGTCTGCTCAACCCCAGACTCCCAGATTGAGCCCTGAACTGGTTTGTCTTGATATGTAGTGACGCGACACACCCACCCTCCCTCCACAACACACCTTCTCCAAACAAACCATTGTCAGCACAACAGAAGGGGCGTACAGGGGGCATGCCTATTAGCCTCTGATGATAAAAAGCATGCCCTTTCAACTACGTGCACGCTCCAGCATGAGCACAGACATTTCTATATCAGTGAAACCTAAAGGTGCTGTCAGTCACAGTCGAACTGTTAATGAGTGCCATTAGTGTGTTTAGTGTTGAGTTTATTTATATACTTTTACAGTTTCTAGTCAGAAGTAGTCTGACAGGTCCTTGTAACCGACGTCTAGAGGCAAAGAACTTTTCCCTGAGCTTGAACATGTTCAGATAGATGAAGTATAATCTCTTGTTTCTGCTGTCTACACACATTTGAGCCTTCAGCGTTGTCTTGTGAGGATTATAAAGTATTTACTTGTGCTGTCTTATTTGTATTTGGACAGGTTGTTTGCCAGTGTGCTTGTCTTTTTTTATGTTAAGCAATGACAGTTAACAGCAAAGCCTGGACAAGAAATCCTGTAAGGTTTGTGTGTAACATGACATGCATTAAATTCCTCACGGTAGTGTTACTTTAAAGGTATGGTGTCATGAACACACCTTTAAATCATTACATAATCATAATTCACAACATGTCACACCTTACTGCAAAGCATCTTGTCTCAGAGAACTGAGTATCACACATAAAATCATTACTTTGAGTTCGTTTAAAATGAAATATCACGGCTGTAAACTGGCGACGGGTTCAGACGGGATACATACCTCTACAGAAGTCTCCGTGACGCACAGGCTGCAGATCAAGCAAACTCTCACTACGACTAGACTCAGGTCTAAACACCTGTCTGTTAGTCCACACTCACAATCACACCCTTGTCATTCCTCGGCTTGCTTTTTAACCTTAAGGGAGGAGATTCCAAGGCCACCCAAAGGTGTGGCTTCAAACAAACAATCAAAGAATACTCCCTCGCCCTCTCTCACTCACTCAGCAACACCTGAATAATTGCTCTGCTGCCTGTCTGCACGCTGCAAAAAAAGGGAATTGGGTGGAGTGCAGAAGGACCTGCAATTCAACTTAGACATCAAGGAAGCAAAACTGGGTGTGGGATTTTAACCAAGAATAGCCTCGAACTTGAATTCACAGAGACACTTTTAAATAATAAAACACTTTATTCAGATTTTTATACGATATTATACATTATATGATTCAAGATCTTGAATATTCTACTTGCATTAGGGTATAAAAGTAGTAAAAATATAATTTATTTTGATCTTTGGACTTTGAATTTAACATAAGAAACAGCCCCGACTACAAAGTATTATCTTGCATTGTTCTATGTATAAAAATCCTGTTGACTTTTTAATGCAACGCCTGGCTGACAGAGGACTTAATGCATGTAACCTCTTAATCAGGATTAATCATCACTAGCTGTGGTCCAATAAATCTCAAAAAATATCCCAAGAAGAGCACTCACTCCTTCACCATCCAGTCATAAAGTAACTCAAACACTAAGATGAGAGTCTAAATCATTACAAGTTCACATAAAACTTGAGTGACAATAACAACCTTAATTATAAATATCATCTTGTCTGTGAACGTGAGCGACATCATTGGGAGTGGCACGTTTTGGCGGGGCAAAGGTATGAAAAAGGTGCATAGCACTCTGGGGTGTGACGACACACACACAATGCTTATCGAGCGGCGAACCTCTCCCGGTCACAGTGACGGTATGAAAAGAATGCATTCATTAAAAACACGAGTACCATCAGAACGAGGCTCGTTTTTATCAGAGAGATGAATCTGTTATCGCATTTTAAAGGACACAGGACACACAGGCTCAATAACGATACAATAACCTGTGAATTATGATTTATCCTCACTGTTTACATTCAGTCTGCTCTGCTGTGATACTGCATGCTGTCATGTACATAACACAACCGGCTGTAGAAACCAGATTTATTCCATCATTGCACCAGTTTTTAATCAGTGTACAAATGTTATTGTTGTTTTTGGATACACGTGTGTCTTATTTGTGTTTACGTTTAGCTGTCAAGTTTTTTAACTGAACTTACAGTGTGTCTATATCTGTACGTACAAACCTTGTATGTGCACACACACCGGGCCGATTAAAGTGATTCTGATTCAAAATAACAGCAATCAAGCTCAGATTTAATTCATAATTAAATAACACATGATGAATTCCTGCAGTCATCAATAATCCCCTGCCCACTTTCTGGATGCATGAATTCCAGTGGTGATGACTAACACTGGGTGGCGATAGAGTTTTAATGATGGAAACTACAATACGGGTTGTGCAACTCAACAATTAAAATAATTAAATAAAACAAGTTTCTCACGGCAGTGAACATCCTGATCTTTTCTTCTTTTTTTCTTACTCTCGGTTAGTCAAAAGAAGCTGAAGAAATGAGTGTAACCTGAAAGAGACGTGAAAGTCAAGACACAACAGCTCGTGTGTGTGTGCGTGTGTGTGTGTGTGTGTGTGTGTGTGTGTGTGTGTGTTTCAGGTCCACAGAGAAATACAAACTGACACAATGACTCTGCCCTCAGTTATGAATGAATTAAGAAGTATCGTGTCAGGACGACTGATGACATTGACACACTTTAATATCATGCCAGCGCCTCTATCTATAAAACCCAAACCCCAGTTCCTGGATGTGTGTACACACACACACACACGCACGCACGCACGCACGCACGCACACACACACACACACACACACACACACACACACACACACACACACACTCTTCTCAGGCCAGTTCAGCTCACGCCTGTTACACTTTCCATCACGGCCTACATATCCTCACACCCCCCCATTCCCGCCTCTATGTGTCCTAACAGGACAGAGCTGAGACGACCAAGGGGTTAAATGAGCAGCCTTTGCCTCATCATCCTCTTTTTTTTTTTATAACCTTCTACCTAAAGTCCACCAGCAGCGTCAGCAGTTTGTGATCCAGACTTTTGCAACACACTTCGACTGAGCTGCTGCTCCTCATTTCCAACACTGAAATCCTCCTTTCCTTACGCGTCATGTCAATAAATTCCTTCCTCAGCCGGTTGTCAACTCTGATACATGCTGACACTCTGATACTGCGCATGATAATCTCTGAATGCTTCCTGGGTTGCTATGAGAAGAGACTGTAGACCGACCCCTCGCTTGTCATTGGGCCATTGCAAAGCCTCACAGCCAATAAAGCACCACTAGAGCCGGGGTGAATCTCTCCCTCTCTCTCTGTTTCTCCCCCCTCTGTCTCTCTGTCTTCTCTCTATACATAAACACACTAACATCAACACATACATACATCTGTATCATCCTTTGGCATTAGGGAGATTCAGCATGTTTGGAACACATTCCTGTGCTCAGTCAGGCAGACAGATGAGTGACATATTACATACATATCTATCTGTGTTTGTTTTCTGTGTCCAGCTTTGCATTGCAGTGTTTGCGGCCTTTGGCTGCCATTTCGAATGATGTTACAAAAAACACACACACACACGCGCACACACACGCGCACACACACACACACACAGTGTCTCCCACAGTTATCCCCCTGCAGCATTCCTACCTCCTCCTCTTCCTCCTCCTCCTCTTCCTCCTCCTCCTCTTCCTCCTGCACCCTTGCCCCTGTCAGAAGGTGAAAATATATGCAACTATATTTATGAATTATTGCATTACCGAGGTACTTCAGCACCCCCTCACAATGTTTAAGTATAAGTAAACATACAGTGCATCTAACTGCAAGCCACATTGTCTACTTTCATAGAAAAGGGTGCATCCATCTTTTGCTGTAGATAAATAAACCTCACCGAAGAAGACGACTGTTCCACTAAGATTTAATCAAAGGCTGCAATTCTTGTGCATACTGATGAGCTTTTTAAATTTTGAGATGCACATTTGATAGATAGACAGACAGACAGACAGACAGACAGACAGACAGACAGACAGACAGACAGACAGACAGACAGACAGACAGATAGATAGATAGATAGATAGATAGATAGATAGATAGATAGATAGATAGATAGATAGATAGATAGATAGATCCAATAGCAGCAGGTGATGCAGTAAATTAAATAAAACAAATTAAAATTTAACCTATAAGATAAATATAAATTCAAATTAAGGAAATTAAACCTGTGCAAATAAAAAAAACTATATTAAAGCAATAAAATATCAATAAAATTGTTTATAAAAATGAGAACGGCAACTAAAAATAGAGATAAAACTATATACAGTTAAATCAGGATGCAGAAAAAGAATAAAAGTCGCATATGGTGCAAAATGTTCAAAACTGAATGTTATGGAATAGTAGTAAAGAAGATTATTGAATTATTATATGATAACATAATACAAAGGTCAATTTTAGATCAAACTGGGAGGGGCCCTGCATCTGCACATAATTAAATGTCCAGATTATACAGCAGCCTGCGTGTTGCATCATATCTTTTCATGTGTTTTTGTTAAAGTGCATGATTTCAAAACAAAATGAAATAAATCTAATGATTGCATGAGTCGTATGAAAATATCCCGGCATGCTAGCGACGACGCAAGACTCAGCCGAGGGAGGGGAGGGATGAGGATGATGAGGATGATGATGATGATGATGATGGAGCTAAGATGGCAGCCCAGCTGAGGGTGCTGCCTCTCTGGGGTCAAGAAATATTCAAGGAACGAATGAAACCGAAACACGACGAGGGTCTTCTTGGAAATGTACAGTGACGCCTCTGCAGCTGCACAAGAAGCTGTTATGGCTTGAGAAGATTTATATATATATACATATATATACTATATTATATTTTGCAAAAAAAAAAGGGAGCACCGTGTTGACGCTTGTGTCTGGATCGGAAGACTACGCTGTAGTTGCACCACCAGCAGCACCAGCAGCACCAGCAGATTGGCTACAATTTGCGCGTATATTAACTGGAAGAGGCGGAGGAGGAGTAGTGGTGGTGGAGGAGGAGGAGAGGGGATAATAACCGTGGATTTCTGCAACACATAATGTGACATGCGGTGGATTTAATGACTTAGATATATATATATATATATATAAATATATATATATGCATTGTTCTCCAAAACGATGATGTGTGCTGCTGCTGCAGCCGCCGCCACCGGTGCTGGTGGTGCCGGTGCTGGTGCTGGTGGAGGGATTCTGCCCTCCTCATCGCCGTCGATGGGGCTGGGTGTCAGGGTCATTTCTGGAGCAGGAGCCGAGCTCTCCACCATCGGTTCTGGGATGGGTTCCTGCCCGACACCCGGAGCCCAGTCGGACTGTCGGACTCGGTACCAGCTTTTACTCTCAGGGCGAGCTCTGGCCGAAAGATACAGGCGGATTTACACCACCGCCATCAGCGATAAAGAGCAGGGGATAAATCAAGGAAGGTGAGGAAACATCATGAAGCTGGCTGTCATCTGTGCCTGCTAACCGGGCTAAAGCTACACGTTTAACCCCCGCTGCTTAGCGGGCACATCAACAGCTTACACACCTTTTAAATGTTGCAGCAATAATTGAGCGAGTTGCCACAACTAACAACAAACAATTAAGTCAAATTAAAATGTGCGCCCTCTCTGCTAGGGTTTTTTTTGTGGGACTTCCCTAGCTCAACGGAGCTAAGCTAAAGCTAACGTTAGCTCACCTCCTCTTTCTCCTCCACCTCCTCCTCCTCTTGTGGGAGCGTGTTGGTTTGGCTTTGCACACTTTATTTTTTTAGGTGGTGTTAATGTTAGTTAAATAAAATAACTACTCCTGTGAGTGGAGGAAGGAGGAGGAGGAGGAGGAGAAAGTTGCATTAGCAAGGCGTTAGCTCCCCAAATGAAGCTAAGCTAAGCTGGCTAACTGTCATGATAGCGGTTGGTGAACGTAAACAAACGTACAGCTCTTGTAACACGTTTATTTTATTATTTAACGCTACTAAACACCCCTTGCTTTGTTAATGAACACGTCCCACCTCATTTGACGTTTTAATTTTAATATAATTTGACGTAACGGCTTGTGTATGTTTAGGCCCAAACGGCGTCACTTGTGTTTTTTTTCCTGTTTTTTTGTTTTTAGCTCTAACTGACGTTTCCACCTAACCCGGGTTTACCTTTCACGTAAATCACGGATTTATTTATCAATAAACGTGCTACAGACAAACACAATGATACACACAGGTTATCACTCCTTTTTATTTTGGGTGCATATGTGTGCTAGAGCCCGTCAGACATGCATGAGTGAGGGAGTGAGGATGTGTTAGGTTGGATGAACTCATAAGCGGGTAATACAGTTACGTCATTGTAAGTCAGTCCGTCAGGTTGTAGCTCGGGTGGATGTTTGCATGTATGCAGCATCCACCCCTCCACAAACTCAGCTGTTATTCTGCCCCTGTGGAGCATGCACACACACACACACACACACACATACATGTGACATGCACACACACCTGTCATGTTGTTTTGAGTCTTAGCTCATGCATTATGTTGTTTATTTACATCCTGTTGTTATAAACAATAGATATAAAGATGTTTTTAAGTTGCAGTGTGTGCAGATTTGGGGACTTTATTTTCAGAATAAGGCAGACACGGATTCATAACTATGTTTTCATGCATGTGTAGTCACCTGAAAATAAGAATATTTTTGTTTTTGTTGCTTTAAAATAATCCTTTTATATCTAGATAGATAGATAAATATACTTTATTTATCATCATGATGGTGGTACTTGAAGAGACAAATATTTTTTGAGGTGGTGCGTAGTATAAAAAGTTTGAGAAATTCTGGACTACAATCTTCATAACTATGTTTTCATGCATGTGTTGTCACCTGAAAATAAGAATATTTTTGTTTTTGTTGCTTTAAAATAATCCTTTTATATCTAGAGAGACAGATGGATAGATAAATATACTTTATTTATCATCATGATGGTTGTACTTGAAGAGACAAATATTTTCTGAGGTGGTAAAAAGTTTGAGAAACGCTGGACTGCAATATTCATAACTATGTTTTCATGCATGTATAGTCACCTGAAAATAAGAGTATTACAGTGTGTGTAGTATTACTACAGTGGGAGCCCAGAACAGACAAACTAAATACTGACTCTGCACAGAGTACTTTAACGTGTTGTTGTTTCTGCTTTACACTAAGAAGACGAGGGTGATGTGAGGAGATCGCAATGCAACGATTAGACCACTAGATGCAGCTTGTATCAGTGTGTCCTTACACAGCTGACAGAAGTCTGAGTTAATAAATACATAATTAATAAATCCAAGTGACTATTCTTTATGATACTTCCATATTAGATATAAAAACTGGCTCCAACATTCCAGCCTAAAATCTTAAATGTAGCAGTTACAGATAATACAGCCTGTTTTAAATACATATATCCTTTTTACATACTAACAAAAACATCCAGTTTTGATCCATTCTTCAGGAGACAGAGTTTGTTGATGGGTCTCGATCTGTTTGTTCTTCCTCACACTCTCAGGATATCTTGGTCAAGGATTTGGTTCATTATGTCCTACAAATATATTAAATATAAATTGCATTACAAAACACAACAATGCAGGCATACACTGTGTACAAATAGACACAGAGTAGATCAAATAAAGTCTATTATCGCGGTATAAATAGAATCAGAGGACATATTGTTCTATCGTGTACGAATTACACTTCAGAGAATGAGTCAGTGTGTCAGCTGGACGTATCCAAATATCAAGGAGGTTCCTGGTTTGAACCTCAGCTGAGGCCTTTCTGTGTGGAGTTGATGAACTTGATGGTGTACCCCGCCTCCTGCCTCTAATAAGTCAGCTGGTTAGGCTCCAGCCCCCCCACCATGACCCCGATGAGTAGACATACAGACATAGACACAGATGATACAAAAACAAAGACAACAAACAAAAACAGCAACAATAATATAACTATAATTAAATGAGCATCTTGTTTGTATCCGGTCTGTGTGTTCCCTCTAGTCCGTCAGTGGTGGACTCAGAACTTTCTCCTCCTCTTTAGGCATAGAGACGTGATAGTGGTTTTTATGCTTATAAGCTCTTAGAAATCAATATTTAGTGATACCATCTGGATACAACTCCCATAATTCATAAATATTAGGAAGACTATAGGCGCGTCGAGCTATAAATGTACAGAATTATTACATCAACACTTCTAAAACAGCAGATTTAAAGTATGTGAGTAATAATCTTTACTAATTCATGCACCGCCTTTCTGTTTTTAGTAGTAGTAATTATGTTTGTGCGCTCTCTGGCACTCGACGCTGGCATCCTGATTTGTTTAAGTTTTCAAATCCAGAAACATAGATTTCAAACTTCTGCCGGTTGTAGAGCTCCATCAGGATGTTTAATGCCAGTTCAGGTGACGAATGCTACACCTCTGAAAGCCTACGCCCACTTTAAAGAATGTGCAGTCTGTCAAAAGTTAAAATTCAGGTTACGATTCAAAACAAAGCACATCATGCCCGGCTTCACGTGGGGGATGTTTACCTTCCCTTTTTCTCACATCATCATCACATTTCTAATAAGGCTTGTGATCCTATATGTTTTGCTGTCTGCTCGAGTGTTGCCTAAGCGTCTGTGTATTTTGCAACACTGAGTGATCGCTGTGTTGTTTCAGGGGGAAGAAGGCTTTGAGCAAGAAGAAACTGAAAAGGCGACAGAAGGTCAAGTCAAAAGTCAAATCAAGAACAAAGGTAAGAGACAAATTCCACAGTTATTCTATGTGCTGCTGTATTTATACTTGGATATGATGAATAGATATGTATGGCTTGTTTTTATACCATAATAAAATATGTTTATTAATGCCTCTTGATAAAAAACGCCCCAAGGATCGTTGAATCACAAGTAGACACTCTCACATTTCATAGATATAATTAAAAATTTTCATGCAGCGTGTTTTTGCATTTTCTTTATATATTAACGTGACTGTAAGTTTTAATTGAACCGTCACAGCCTTCACCGTCCCTCCAGCTGCTTTGACTCGGTACAGATCGAGGATGAGGTTAAAGACAAGGTTAGATTCTCTGCTGTCCTGACGGTTGTTGGCAGAAACATGATTATGATCCATCCATCCATCCATCCACGAAGCCGGGAGAGGTGGATGGGCACAATGTGAGACACACGGGGAGTGGCTCTGGCTCCGGCTCAGGCTTGTGCATGATGGCCTGTTGCCGAGCGACCTAATGTGTTCCACGTCTCCATGGCAACACTCGCCTGCCTCCATCTCCTTCATCCAAAGAAGAGGGGATACGTAGTCCGTATCAGAGGACGTGGTTGTTTTGGTTTTGTTTTTTAAACTAAAATGATCCTGAAGTTTTGACAACAGATATAATCCTGTCAGATTATGTTGACTCACCTCGCTTTTTTTTTTTTTCTTCCCGTTGCTCGCGCTGTAATATTCTTAATTATTCTGGTGTCTGGATTTAACTTTGTTATACTTACTGCACAAGTTTTTTATTATTATTCCAACAACTTACTTGGCAGGCGAAGGTGCAAGAGATAAATGTGAAAGTATCAGAGAAGAACAGAGGCTCATCTTTCACTTCAAAACTATCCCAGACAGGAAAGATTCAGCTCTGTTCTCTTCAGCTCGACTTGTTGTACAGACAGTAGACACTAGCCCCGGCTGACAGGCAGGTATAACAACGCTGGCAGTTACTGTGTTGTGTATGTGTCGCGCTCACTCTCTTGTCAAGCCTCTCGCGCTGACATAGTTGGACAAGAGTGAGCGACAAGAGGGGGACTCTTCTTCTTCTTTTGTCCGCCTGCTGTGCTTATCAGCATGCGAAAGTGGAGACGGAACAAAAGACAGCATAAACACTCATCAGGCTAATTAGGACGGCGATGGTGATGTAACGTCTCTTTTTCAAAAACTATAATTATAACGGCGGGCGAAATTGTGCAGAGTTATACATTCAATAGAATCGCATCAAACGATGCGACGTCTGTATAATCTGTAAAATCTACTCGACGGCAGCGGCTCACCTCTCTGACTTTTTGAGTTCAAGATTGGCAGAAACAAGTACATCAATAATACATACACATACAAGCATACAAGTATTATTATTTCATGCTGTTGGCATCTTCAACCTTGAAACCTTGAACTCTGGGACTCCTCCACTGCTTGCTAATGTGCCTCACTTTCTATGAAATGTTTAGTCACAGTGGACTTTGTGTTTCCTTACTGGTAGCATCACGTGTGAACGAGCTGCTGTTACGAGGTGTCACTTTGTTTGATACGTCTTGAGAAAGGTCCTGAAACGTGACCCACAAGTTGGCTTTTAATGACTCGATGCAGAGGTGACAGGGTGTTTGATTCCCTGCAACACAAAAGAGACCACGAAAGTGGTGTGTGTGTGTGTGTTTGTCTGTGTGTGTGTGTTGCTTTCTAATTATCGAATCACAATTATTTTCCACCCTTAAAAGGCACAGTTTGTGCCTCTCATGGCGACATTGGTTCATGATTCAGGGTTCAGGTGGAAAACCTGAAAAACCTGGAAAAGGTAGAAGCTAGTTTTCCAGTCAATGAAACATCCAGAAATTGATTAAAAGGACCAAATATCTTCCAAATATAATCAAAGTAGTAAGTCTTGGTCTTGGTCTTAAGGCTTAAAGTCATGCAGGATTAAGAGCATAGATGCTTTGATTGACAGGTTAATGTGGTTACAGATGGCTTGTTTGAACCATTGATCCACGTCTTTGCCGATTTAGATTAGCCTGGAGGTGGAAGAGCTACCACCAGTTGGTGAGGAAGCTCATACCAGTGCTGATCACGCCTACTGTAACAAGGCCAGACCACCTTATTGTACAGTGAACAGTGATAGATGTAGCCGTCCAACCACTTCATCACAAACACGCTGTGTCATCAAGAAAGAAGGGGGGTTTAACGTGTCAATACGAGGCCTGCTGCTAAATTAATTATGTGACCGTTCTACGACCGAGCAAGTGCTGTCCTGTTAGGTCTGAAAAAATCCTGGGAAAGGTCCTGGAAAATGACTTGAACCCTGACGGAGCTCTGAAAAAATAAATACGTAGTGATAGTTTGGAAAAGGATGTTTAACAAAACTAAACGCTGGTCCGAAGGTATTTCTAGAAATCTCGAGGACTCCTTTAATCGTCTGGATGGAACATATTCTCCTTCTGCTGCGTGTTGCCAAAGATCTTTAATGATCTTTTAACTCGTAGACATGCTTTCACTGACTTTTCATTCGATGTTTAGAAGAGGATCTACGTGTAACTGTGGATTATCTGATCAATAGTCAGGATCGTATGGTATATGTACTCATCTGACTAACAGTCAGTTCACTTGAGCCTCTGCTGCTTTGGAAAAAACTTCTATCCTTTATTTTTTTTTTCCACAAAGGCAGCGATCCGGAATAGCTGTATCTGTCCGGTGTGGTTAGGAGCTCTGTGGCAGCTTTCTCCGAAAGCTTTTAGATGCCCATTAAATCAGCAGAGAAGTGCTGCACACAGCAACGTGGGAAAAGCCCTGAGATGAGCAGCAGCAGCAGCGTGTTGTGTTTGTGTCACGGGCTGGTGAAAAGGAAGAAACCCACCAAACATCAGCAGCGTGTCTGAGTTTGTGTCGCGACGCAGCTCGAAGGTATCGCTTTTTTCGGGAGCTGTCAGTCAAACGTGTGAAGGCCGACGTTTCAGCTGTTTGGTTTGCGAGATGCGACCAATCAGATGTAGCGTGACGTGTCTGAAATTGCTGATCCTATAAGTCGGAGACAATCAATCGCAGACAGAGTGGAGACGATGATGTTTGGTGCTAAAAGTCAGGATATCTGGATGATAATACGACGACACAACATACATGAGATTAAATAGTGGTCTGGTGTTGGTGTGTGGTTCGGATTTTGGTTGATCTGGTTAAATAAACTAGAAATGGAGACAGTCAAATATTACATGCATATTTAGTATATTAGACGAATCAACCAGCAGCGCTCAGCTTGGACACACTCTTTTGTTTTCCTGTCACCTCCCAACAAGCCCCCTTTCCTCTCCCTCGCTTTATTAAGTTTGGGTTATCATATCATATGTCAGTTTTAAATCTTCCTAAGTGCTCTTTCCAGGCAATATTTCCCTTTTGTGAAAGGTTGGACAGGTACTTTGTTACTCCAGCAGTGAGACGGGAGAGCAGGAGTCACGCCGCTGTCGAGATGAGAGCGCCGCGAATATCCTCCCCGCTGGTTTGAGCCGAAGGAATGACCTCTCTCCCCAAATAGATGACATCACCCTCTGTGATTGTGATGCCAAAAGCGCAACACTGCAAGAGAGAGGCACAGTGGATCAATAGGATTTCTCTAGAGGTTGCCTCGCGGGCTGTTAGTTAAAAAATGCCTGGGACGGACTAAGCGTATCAGTTAGTTAGCTTATCAAGTTTCTCTGTGGAGCGCCGTCTCTCTAATCATAGTGATCGTTTGTGTTTAAGCGCCGCTGCAATGATTTTATTAGAGCTTTTCCCTCTCGGCTTATCCGCCTCATTTACATACAAATCAAGACAACGTAACACTGCTAAACTAAAAAAAACCCTCAAAATGACCATTAAAGTGTCTGTAACTCGGAGTGTGTAGAGAGTTATCGCCTGGATGTTCAGCTCCACTCTGAGCTTTATTGTTAAAAATTAAGTGGTGGGAAGAGGAAGTAACATAAACCAGATATTTTTGGTTAAAAACGGATTAATTACAGCAAAGGAGGCGAGAAACGAAGGGCAGATGCGAACTAATATTTAAATTTTCATCTAATTAAGTGTGTGAATTAGTAAACTTAATTAAACCAGCCCTGTCCTGATATAACAAGGACTTTGGAGTGTTCCCCCTGGTCCTCCAGGCCTCCAGGAAGGGATGAGTAGGTGGCCAAGTTTGGACGTGTGTTTGTCAGGTGACTCCAAATGAAACCCAACATTTCTCTGTAAAAACAAACAAGTGTTTGCTGATGACATGTCGACGCTGTGTTCAAGTTTAACTGGAAAAGTGTATCTTTTTGGTTATGTAACTGTGTTAAGCCGGTGTTGAAATGGGGAAAACACTCGCTAAGCTCAGTGTGTACAAAAGTGAGCTTCAAAGCAGAAGGTGGAGTCGTTTCATGTCACGGACTCAGACGTTAGGACGATAATAGAACTGATTGCGTAAAGACTGTATGTCTGTACAAAAGCTTAACCCCCCTTGCCCGATGCAGTGATTTATAATTTGGTTTCAAGTAACGGCCAACATCTGCCCGCAGTCCCCTCTGGGTTTAGATTTGAGAGCCGTGATTTCCCTCCTAACGCAGGATGAGAAATTAGCCCACTTATCGCGGGCAGCAGGGACTTGTTTTGGTTAGGTGTGTCATTAATGGATGTGCTCTAAAAATTCCCTCCTTAAGCAACCGCATGAGTCACGAACAGTTGAGAGACGTAAACCTAAAATGAATGACTGAATGAGCGGCCTGTCGTGGGATATAATGTTTACAACTGCCTGTGACACGCGCTGCAGCACGTCACTTTCCACTTTGAGTCTAACTCTTTGTAATCAAACAAACGGTGGCGTAGTGTATCGATGCACCAAGTGGTGTACTCGTGCCCACCACGAAGAGGTTCTGCTGACCTTGCCGAAAACACTCACCCCTCTCTGTTTTTCCCCCCTCTCTACAGGCCGAGAGTCTAGATGGAGCCCTCTGCGTGCCGGACATCAAGCTGCATAGCAACCCATCCGCGTTCAACGTCTACTGCAACGTGCGGCACTGTGTGCTGGACTGGCAGCAAAGAGAGGCCTCCCTGGCGCTGGCTTCCCGGAGCTCGGTGCAGAGCGGCGACTCGGACAGCGAGGAGGAGGAAGAGTACCGCGAGCCGGCCGTGAAGCTGCCAAAGGTATGAACCGGGAACACGGAGGAGGTGCTGCTCATGTGGTGGTATCAAGGCAAGAGACGTAGCCTGTGCTCCTTATTGTAGGGAGGCCACAATCCTTTTTCTCTGTGGGCTCATCTTTTTTTATTATTGTGATAATTAGTCCACTTTAACGGAGGTTTGAGATTACAGCCTCTGTGAGTCGGCCGGTTTATCTTTATTAGTCTGTATCAAAGCTGTGGGGTTTTATTAAAAACTCTTTTTCGTAAATTCATATTTAATCTGTAATGACAACAGTTTTCCAATTCACCGTCTGTCCCACAGTCGATGTTTTGGTTAGTTTACTTTGTATTCAGGTGAAGTCTCGCTAACATGCACCTGGACATGTGCACCTATTGCTGTTCTGTAGAATAACATGAAACAAGGGAAACTAACAAACATCTGAGGCAGCGTGTCAAAGGTTTATTTGAGGCCATAAATGGCTCAGTGTGTGTGGAGATCACACGAGAATCAGCTTCAAGCTTCAAGCTACACGCTTGTGTCTGAACCACGGCTGATTCGTGACCTTCCTTTAGTGAGACTAAATGAAATTATTTAAAAACAGTTTGAATGAAATTAAACTGAGATATCACTGGTATGTTATTTAAAATAAGTTTTGCATTTTCTGAAATATTTTGTTTCAGTATCAACCTGATCCGTCGTCACGTTCGTTCATGTAGTGCACAGACACATCCATGATTAGTTATGAACTAAAAGGTGAAATTAAAGTTTTACAGGAAACATTATGAAGAGAAGTGCTGATCAGGAGTAACTCTTTCTAGAACAGAGACTTTATTGATCTCTCGAGGGGAACATGTTATTATTTTTTTTTTCTACATGCACTTTTACTGGAAATTCAACCACATGCACGCACGCACACACACAGGATGTCTCGTAGACATGCAAATGTGGAGAGAGATGGTGGAGTGACGGGCAGCCACCCAGAGCGGCACCCTGAAAACAGTTGGGGGGTTCGGTGCCTTGTTCGAGGAGTTGCGCTGACAGCCTCTCTAGCTACCAGCCCACCTTCCATACTTTGGTGCATACTGGACTTGAACCGGCCACCCTCCAGTTCATAAGACAAGTCCATACGGACTGAGCTATTCCTTCTACTCTCCGACTATGGCTACTGCTGCTGACTGAGAGTATTTCAGGAGAAACCAACAGCACTGAACCCTGAAGGCTTTTATTGATGGAAAATCCCCAACAAAGTCTTTTTACGTCACGTGAATTGATTGAACGAGCTTGAATCAACGTCCGTTCATCTACATTCAGTTTTTCATGCACAGCATCGTGCATATCCTGTTTTATCGTTTCCAGTCGGCATCATTTAATCAGCCGTTTGTCTGTTCTACTTATTTTACGACTTACTGACTCACCGATGCTTCGCTTTCATTTCATTGTTACGTAACGAGAAGGAACATTGAAGCATTATTTGATTCACTAACAAGCGAGCTGCATCCTTTTCTAGGCCAAACTCCTGCCTCGGCTTCTCCGTGCACTCGAGTGCTCCGTCATTATTCAAAATGTTAATAGTGGATGTTGAAGCAGTAGTAACTGTGCATACTACGAGCCTCCAGCAGAATGGAGGTTTGTTTGACTGTAGGACGGTGAGAAAACATCAACTCCAAGTCTGCTCATTTAACAATTAACATGACAATTCAATGTGAACCGACAGAGAGTGTTTTTAAAGCTGCATCTTTGTGCTGTGTGAAGGGGTATTCACTGCTAGTCGACTAGAATTGGACTGTGGTTTGACAGCATGGTGTTCATTAGCTCACAGAAATGTGATTCTTTCCGTGTGTGTGTGTGCAGATCATTGGCATCGGCCTGTGCGGGGTATTTGAGCTGATAAAAGAGACTCGGTTCTCTCACCCCTCGCTGTGCCTGCGTAGCCTGCAGGCTTTGTTGGACATGCTGCAGGGACAACAGCCTGAGGGCTTTCAGACCGAGCCTCCGATGTGCTAGGTAAGGCTGAGAATACACACGTGTCCAAATGTGTAGATTTAAAATATGTTATTCTCTTTTTAACATAAATGTCCACCACTTGTACACTCGCTCAGAGTCTCTATTCCAGTTGTTGTTGGAGACGACAGTCCGGAGCACGGGGCCCAACGACCCGACGGGACAGGCCATCACCGCTCTGTCCTGCGCCTGCCTCTTCAGCCTGGTGGTGGCCTGGGGCGACACCGGCAAAATCCTGCAGGCCGTCTCCGCCATCCTCACCAATAACGGCAGCCACGCCTGCCAGACGATACAGGTAACGAACCATTCATTTAAATGTGGCAGTACGATTGTGTTCTCCACCTTTTGTATTTTGCATTTCTGCCATTGATATGAAAAAAAAACCCTGATAAATATCAGCCTGTCCACACATGCCGGGCTTCTCCTGGCACATATAACGACGGATCAGATCTTCATGCTGGCCACCTGTTCTTTAACACGGAACGAATGTATTCATGTCAGGAGAGGAACGCCAGGTGATCCCCGTGTTTGTACACGGTGAAGCACAAGGTGGAATAACGTTGTTGTTTTCCTGTTTTCTGATCAGCCGCCACCAAAACATTTAGTTTTTTCCTAGGGCATTTTTTCGAGGGGTAAAATAACGTCCGGCTCCTCTGTATATTTCCTTTAGAGCAGAGAGGCTCGGGGGAGTGTCTGGTCAGCACAAATTGAGTTTTGGAAAATGTCAAGCCACTCACGATTCTTCCGTTTGATTTCGTTAGCCTTCCTGCATTCTTGCGTCAATTAGCCGGTCTTCTGTTCTCTTCGATCTCCGGCCTGTCCTCTCTTTTCTCTTTTAGAAAGCGTACTTTAGTTTGTGACCATAAAAATGTTCCTTTAACCTGCACGTGGACAAAGTTCCCACACTGCAGACTTCATAGCCTCATACAGTTATCCCCCACAGATGCAGCTCTATGTGTGTGTGTGAGAGTGTTTTTTCCCGGTTGCTCATCTTTTAGGCATCGACTGCACTGTGAGTCATCACAATGGCAGACGGGCTGATGGGAAGTGTGGGTTTACGTGCCTGTGTGTTTGTTTATGTGTGAACAGAGAGATCAGAGATGTGTGTGTTACACCTGCCACAGAAGTGTGTGTGTGTGTGTGTGTGAAAACAAAACATGCACAAGTACAGTAATCACAGTCTCAGCTGCTAATACGAGAATCTGACTCGGTCAGCAAGAAGAAGCTCGCCAGCCACTTCCCCCCCTGGTGCATAAAACGCACCTCATTATGTCACATTACAAATCTGCGGTGGTGCGATCTCTCACCATCCGCGTCCTCCCTAAATCCCGCCAGGTGCCCACCATACTGAACGCCCTACAGAGGAGCGTGCAGGCCGTCCTGGTGGGAAAGATCCAGATCCAGGATTGGTTCGGGAACGGCATCAAACGCGCAGCCCTGATGAACAAGTGGGTCCTGAAAGAGGTGGCCATTGACGAGGACGAGCGCTTGCCTTCTGCAGACTGACGGGTCCTTCCTGTACTTGCTCTGCAAGGATGGACTCTACAAAGTGGGCTCCGGATACAGCGGCACTGTCAGGGTACGAAGCACGCAAAGCTGCATATGTTCAGAATATCTCCAGCAGCAGTTTTACGATTCTCTCTTGTTATAAATAGATGAATGACCGACATTGAATGCCAGCGTTTGTAGTCAGTCTGTTGAGTTAGGGTTTGCCAGTGTTTGTGATTGTTGTTAGTCGTGTGTTATGAACGCCTCACAGGGCCACGTGTACAACTCCACGTCTCGTATCAGGAATCGGAAAGAGAAGAGGTCATGGCTGGGCTTTGCTCAGGTAGGTTTTCATTAAGATCGAGTAATGCTAGGTCACACTTGAACTTAGAGTTGACCTTCATGTGACTTCAGAGATTTTAGGTGATTTGCCATCAGCAGCAGTGTTCGTGTTGTGTCTTTAAGGGGTACTTGTTGTATCGGGACACGAGTAACCACACGATGTCAGCCATCAAGATCAACCCCGAGACTCTGGAGCACGAGGGGACCGTCTCCATGCCAGGTGAAAACTATTTTAATTGTCTTGTTTCAGAAATGGAATGAAGTCATGAAAGTTCCAGTTAACAAAATGTCGGGCGTCGCTCTGATCGTCTTTGCAGGTCAACATTCAGATGGGCAGAACATCATCTTCACAGACGGAGAGTACATCAACCAGATCGCAGCCTGCAAAGACGTAAGTTTAACGTCGCTCCTCATCGCCGTGACAACACAAAATAACATGCATCATCTATCTTAGGGCCGAATTCCACTGGGCTCGAATGCGATGCAACCGTCTGAGCCGATCGTATCCAGTTCCAGTCAATGTTTCGAATCCCATCAGAAGTGCCACGGTCTGTTTCAGAAGTGAAGCTAAGCTCGACTCCACCGAGAATACGAGACAATTTCTGCAGCACAAGCAGTCTGCGTGAATCTGCACAGATCAGATCGAGCTGGCAGGAAGTCAGACGCAGGAATTTCCGAACATAAAAACAACAACAATTTAACTATGTAGCATATTTACATATTTAGAGGCTCCCAAATCTGAGCCAGTTAACAAAGTCTGACGGGCAAAGCGCTTCTGAAACACTCCTGGTGGGGTTTGAAGTCGTGGCTGCAATGTGACGGAGGTTTGCCTGGTCTGGGGCATAAAACATTTTAATGTGAATTTTTAAATTTGCTCAACATCAGTGGGGAATTAATTAATTGAACCCAGCAAAGAAACTCAGCTGTGCCGCCCTTCTCTGCTAGAAACAAGCATGACTTTATTTTGCTCTTACAAGATTGTAGTAGTGCTAAATTCAGTGCTTGAATAGTCACTGACTCATCGTGAACTACATTACAGAGGTTAAGTTATCTGCTGATAGAGTTAATCAGAGTCTCAGTGAGCGTTTGTTGTTCCTATTGAAGGAAAAGCATCTTTGTCCGTCGTCCCTGTCCTTCTACAGCACGATCAAACCACTTTTTTATCACGTGCCTTTTAAAAAAAACAGATCTTTTGTTAGTTAAAACTGAGCGCCGCGACGCAGCTGTCACTTCCCCTGCTCTTTAGGCCCTAACCTCAGCTGATCACCAGCTGTGCCACAGCGAGGAAGGGAGGGCTGTATCTGCGTCTGTGTTTATATGTGCACGAGTGCGTTGGGTATATGTGGGCGTGGCAGAGAGGACAGTGGCACCAGATGTGGGTATATTCTCCAGAGAGCTTAATCTCTCAAGCAGTTATCTGCATAAGCACTCTGTAACGTGAGTGTGGGGGGAGGGGAAATGTCAAGTCTGTGTATGTGCGCCGCCGCAGCTTCGCTTTCCTCCCGGATAGTCGTCTCAAGGCTAATCAAGGGGCGGGGTACCGGGTCAGAAGCTACATGCATTTTAAATGAGCCAACCCCGGTCGAGGAAAACCAAGTGCAGTGATGGGGGGTTTGCTGGGAAGAGGTAGGAGGTGACATAGGGAGGAAAAGTCACCATCATCTTCTTGCCTAAATAATTACTTTGGTTGCCATTTTTATACTTAATTTTTTATACTTAATTGGCAGATGTGCTCCACACAAAGAACAAGAGATGAGTTTGTGAAAACCCCGACCATCCCCACACTATCCGTCATCATTTTTATATCCACGTTATCTCTCAGTTATTCCCTCTAAACCATCTCCGGCAGTTGCATCATATGTACAAACTGTGACAGTAATAGACCGTAAAATATGCCATCAGTGTTTTTCTTTATAATTAACAGTCTCTAGTATAAAATACGGTAAAAGAATATATTTATTTTTCATATTTTAAAACATCTTTAGATTTTACAATGAAATACTGCCAAACCATGACAGCAAAAGAAACATGCCATTAAATATTATGGTGTTTTACTGAATACTGTAAAACACAGACATATTTTAAAACCTTTATTTATATTTTAAGAGAATTTAAACAGAATAGAGTAGTATTTTAAAATGTCATTAAACATTACAGTGTTTTTCTGTATAATCGACAGTCTCTGGTATAAAATAATACATAAATGCTAAATAAAGGTTTTGAAATATAGCTGTATACAGGAAAACGCAGTCATGGCTCATGGCGTATTTTATGGTCTTTTACTGTCATAGTTTATTGGTTTTTCGCCGTAAAATTGTAATTTTTTACAGTGGAGCTAAGCTTTTTGCCACAAAATGAATTATATGAATTATATTATGAATACTATAGATCTTCTCAAAAATTGAAGCTGTGACGGTTGCGTCATCTGTTATGAGCTCTGCATTGAGAGTTGTGGCTCGCTGTTGCATCCTTTGTGCTGTTGTTAAGATAAATGGACGCTGGTTGTGGGTTTAAGTTGCTAAAAGCACTCTTAAAATATGTATGCACAGATTTTGTAACTCCAAGCCACACCTCCCCTCGTAGATGACTCAAACATACTGCAGCTACAGTTGATAATCCATGTTTTAATCCAAGAAAAACAAATTATGTATGTCTGAAATCCTTCAGCTGTTCATTCTAGGGGCTCCATCACATTCGGTCAGATATGTTTTCATTAAATCTTGTGTCCTAACTCTGCTAGACAGACTCTAAATTCCACACTGTAGCAATGTTGAGTCATGACACTTAACAGCGGTTCCTCCTCCTGTTGGCTCTGACTCCTGCAGGATGGTTTCGTGGTGCGGATCTATACAATGAGCTCAGACCCGGCCCTGCAGCAGGAACTGCAGCTGAAGCTGGCAAGGAAATGTCTTCACGCCTGCGGCATCTCTCTCTTTGACCTCGAGAAGGATCTGCACATCATCAGTAAGTGATATTAAAATATCCGTTGGAGGCAAACACACACCAGATCCAGGACTTTTCATGCTATAGAGCCTCTTTCACACAGATCTAGACATTACCCGGAGGAGCTATATGTAAGAATGCACTGCCCCGACATTAAACAGACTTTACCCTGCCACAGTCTGTGTAATATCCCATCGAGCAGCTGATTGTCCAGAGAATTCGCAGTGAGCGAGTGGGCGTGTTGATGACGTTTTTACCACCACATGTAAACAAAACACATTTCCACATTCTGCCTTTTTTACGTCCTGCCTCGTGCACGCTTTACCCACTCACCTAAATCAAGCAGTATTTCCAGTACGTCTGACGCAGCTCCATGTGTGAAAGGGCAACTCCGGACAACGTCCTGACCCGATTCTCCAGACACCGTCTCTGCAGTTCACATGAGAAAACGGCTTATCTGTTTCGACAAGGCTGCAAACGTGTCCGACCTTGTTCAAAAACTCAAAAAAATCACACATCCCAACCTTTAGTGTCATCGTGTTGTCCTCTCTCTCTCAGGTACGGGCTTTGATGAAGAGGCAGCGCTGCTCGGAGCAGGCAGGGAGTTTGCTCTGATGAAAACTGCCTCAGGAAAGGTGAGAGTGAAGCATCTTCTCTGACATTTTAACAAAAACTGGAACAGACTCAACCGCTGAGCTCCAACAAGCTTTTGTCTCGCTGTTGACAGGACGGGCACTTTAGAAGGTGAAACAAGGAAATAAAAAGCTCTAAATTAATCAGGTTTTCTTTCTTCTGTGTGGCCACCTTTAAAATTAACATTCCCTTAGTTCATGACATCTGTATGTAGTTAGCTGTAGTCAGATTTTCCTCGGATCTCGTCGTCTTGTGGCCCTTGATGCTAAATTGTCTTTAAATAATGCGGAATGAAGCAGCAGGATGTCTCGTGGTCTTTGCACTGTTTACTCTGCTCTGGACTCTCGTGAGTGATTATATGCACCCTGAGCTTGTGAAGTGATGCCCGTGCTTAACTAACCGGAAGTGATTAGAGTATTTCACCCAGATAAGCAGCGGCTCTGACTTCACTTTGAGGAAAACACACCAAGGGCTCACTGCTAGTGTGTAACTACTGTTGTTTATGATCTTCTATAAAAGCAGAAACACAAACATGAATATAAGTATTGGTAGAGTAAACAGCAGAGATATTATGAGCGTGTCTCAGACTGCAGGGCGTTTGTTATCGACCCATCACTGTAGGGAGAAAACGTTTTGTTCAGGAAGATTTCTCACATTTTCATGCAGGCCGTCTTGGTGTGAGAGGAGAATGCTAACTATGTAGTTTGTTTGGGGGTGTGGAGGGTGTGGTGTGCACTGTAGGTGTGGTACAGTGCAGCGTGCTTCTTTTGCAGATAGCAGTCCAGGGCAGTTAGTTGTCCTGTTGCACATTTCTGGGTCTGTAATCTCACAGCGCACTTTATCTGCAGATTAACTCTAACCCAGACCGGCTGGATGGGTAAAAATAGGAGCAGCTGACCTGTATCTCACCACAAGGTTCACTCATCACTTGTGCTGGACATTAGGCCGGACGTGTGATATTAGGATAAGAGTCAAAGGCCGGCTGTTTACAGGTTTACAAGCCGTGTGCTCTCCGCATGCAATGCTGTTGTGATTGCATAATTTGTCAGATGATTTGAGTCATAAAGACTTTCACCCCCAGCAGCAGCTTTTGTACACGTATCTGTGATTTGAATGGTGAAATACTACAAAGACGAGCTAACGCCATGTTCAGACTGAAAATAACATTTCATGCTCTTAGTGAGCGTCCGTCCTCGCTAAGAGCACCTGGTGTTGATGTAGCAGAGATGTTTGCTGCCGCAGTGGCCTCTGGCAAAACATGTCAGACAATTTAACCCGTACACGGTGAAGAAAAAGCGACAGCTATTGTTTTACGGTAAAAAACTGTCAGCTGTGGTTTCTGGAATTTTACCGTAATAAATGCAGTATAACTATTCCTAATATACAATAAAAGGATATTAGTACTGGCTGATTCCATATTTTAAAATGTCTGTAGAGTTTACAATGAAATACTACCAAACGATGACGGTAAAAGAACGTAAAATATGTTATTAAATATTAGTGTTTTCCTGTGTACAGTGAAACAGAGACATATTAGGGAATTTATGCAGAATAAAGTAAATATGCCTTTAAGTATTACAGTATTTTACTATATAATTAAATTAAATACTTATAATATAAAATACTACTTTATTACATGCAAATTCCCTTAAAATGCTGCATAAATAAAGGTTTTGAAATATTACTGTACACAGGAAAACATGATTTGACAGTTTTTCATCCGTAAAATCTACAGACATTTTTTTTTTTACAGTGCTAAGCTTTTTGCCACAAAATGGATTTTCTACAGATCCTCAACTCCTCAAAAACTGTTTCTTATTCCTGATCTTTTGCATGTGTTCGGTCCTTCCTCACAGATTTACTACACAGGAAAGTACCAAAGCCTCGGCATAAAGCAGGGCGGCCCGTCAGCAGGGAAGTGGGTGGAACTGCCCGTCACGAAATCCCCCAAGATCTCTCAGTTCTCGGTCGGCCACGATGGATCTCATGCACTGCTGGTGGCCTGAAGATGGAAGTGTGTTCTTCACAGGTTCTGCCAGCAAGGGCGAGGACGGAGAGTCCAGTAAGACAATTTGGAAAATATCTACTTTAATACAGAATCGAAGCTGCCTCAGTTCAAATTCTGACGGCGAGGTCTGTTTTGTTTCTTCCTTCCTCTGCAGCTAAAAGTCGCAGACAGCCCAAGCCGTACAAGCCCAAGAAGATGATCAAATTAGAGACCAAGACAGCAGTGTACACAGCGTGCAACAACGGCAGCAGCAGCATCGTCACTAAGGACGGAGAGCTCTACATGTTTGGCAAAGATGCTATTTACAGTGACAGCACCTGTGAGTTAACTAGGACATTTCAGATCCTCAACTTCAGGGAATTTTTGAGATATTTTAATAGTTTGATGTCACCGTCTGCATTTCTCTGATCGAGACAGATGAAAAACCTTCAGAATAAACATATGTCTATAAATATTCGTCTGTTTGAAAGCCACGTTATTCACTTCCATCATTACTTTTCTCTCCACAGGCCAGGTGACAGACCTGAAAGGTCACTTTGTAACTCAGGTTGCCATGGGTAAGGCCCATACGTGTGTTCTGACCAAGAGTGGTGAAGGTGTGGACATTCGGGGTGAATAACAAGGGTCAGTGTGGCAGAGACACTGGATCCATGAGCCAGGCAGGGAAAGGTGAGCACATGGATAAACAGATGCACATTTCGACATGCTGCATAATGTGCTACGCTCAACCTGACGGCGTGTGTGTGTGTGTGCTTGTTGCCTGTTGTTGTTGTTGTTGTAGCGTTTGGCGTAGAGAGCATGGCCACGGCCATGGACGAAGACCTGGAGGACGAGCTGGAAGAGAAGGAAGAGAAGAGCATGATGTGCCAGCCGGGCATGCACAAGTGGAAGCTGGACCAGTGCATGGTCTGCACGGTGTGTGGAGACTGCACCGGTTACGGCGCTAGCTGTGTTAGCAGTGGACGCCCAGACAGAGTACCAGGAGGGTAAGAAGACACAACAACTCAAAGCTAGTTGGAATGCTATGATGATCTATAGAAATATAATATTTTTTTCTGTCTCTGTTTGCATCTCTCTGTTACCAGCATCTGCGGCTGTGGGTCTGGAGAGTCTGGCTGCTCGGCATGTGGGTGTTGCAAGGCCTGCGCCAGGGAGCTGGACGGCCAGGAGGCCAGACAGAGAGGCATCTTTGATGCCGTGAAGGAGATGATTCCACTGGACTTGCTGCTTGGTATGCCAGCTGATCATGTTACATGACTTCATGTTCTCTCCCCTTGCATCGCTCTGTCATTCACACAGTATCCACATCACATCCTCCGCTCAGTGTTCTGCTGATTAAAACGACGTCTGTAATCGATCAGAATAACTGACCGTCTCGAGCAGAGATGCTGTACATCCTCCTTAAATACACCAGCGCGCTGTCTGTTGCTTGGATGCAGTGTTTCGTCGTCGCTCATCCTTTTTTTTGTTTTGTTTTTATTCTTGTGTTGTGCAGAGTCATTGCTTCTCCATCACGTCTCTCCATCATTCATTGATGTGTGTCTTGTTTTGTTCTGCTCTGCTTCATCTTCCCTCCTCTTCCTCCTCCTCCTCCTCCTCCTCGTCCTGCATCCTGTCTGGGCTGCCTGTACCTGGGGCCTTTTATGTTTTCAGCTGTGCCTGTCCCTCCCCCTCCAGGAGTAAACATTGAGGAGCACATTCAGATCCGTCAGGAGGAGAAACGGCAGAGGATTAACCGCCGGCACAGGCTGGAGGAAGGCAGAGGTACGGATTCGAGCTGCACAGAGTGTGACTGTTTTTACGCTTTATGAAGTTCAGATTTCTATGACAGAGAATCAAACACAGGGTCAGGGAGAGTGAGAAACTGGGAGTGGAGGTTAATGCTAATAGCTACAAACACGATGTCCATCCCTCTTTTTTTTTAGTTTTGAATAACTTTCAGGTGCTGAGTCAGCTTGGGTGTTGTGCCTTGGTGACTTCCCCCTTGCTTGTGTCTTTAATTATTTTTCAGCGTGTGTGTGCATTGTTGTGGTGTAGTATTATTATGTGTTCTTTCCCATTTGTAAGCATTGTGCATGCATGTGAAAGTTTCTTTCTCCCCCAGGCCCCCTTGTTTTTCCTGGTCCCATTTTTATGAACCAGCGTGAGCAGGCCCTAGCCAGAATAAGACCCCTTCAGGCACTAAGGCATAAACGGGACAAGCACAAAGGTACTACGGTCTTCACTAACTCAACGGGTGCAGAGATACCCCCTTTTTTTGACTCATCTCCCAATCTGGCTGTCCCGCCCACCTCCTCTCTCACTCTCTTGACGGCAGGACTCTTGTGTAGCGTCACCAGGGTCTCATGGTAACAAACAGTGTAGCCTGTTGGCAGTAAGGACCCACTGTGACTCGCAGTGGGGAAATGACTGTGAAACCTTTAGACCGGGTCCAATCGTTTTTTGAATTTGACTAATTTTATGTTGTGTTAAATATTTTAACATAGGACATTTGTTATACTGATTTATTTTCTGGGTTCTAATTCTCCGAGTTGGATGCCTGCTCTGCCCGCTGCTGCTGCTGCTGCTGCTGCTGTTGTTGTTTAGACCTAAATAGAAATCAATGGTCTTGTCTAACTGGATTTACCGTCACTCCCATAGCAGCTCATGTCACTTCATGGGTACAACTGCAGCATTACAAGCAAGGCCAAACAGCGAGTGCTGGGGAGAGCAAGCTTTGACGCACAGAAAGCTAAAATACGACACAGATTGTTCTAATATTATAAACATAATGTTTATTACATTTTCAAGCCACAAAAAACAAACCTCCAACTACTTATGTGTTACACTCGAAGGCATGAGATCTAAGTACATGTACATCGACACACATTCACACACACACACACACGTATAAGGAAGCGCTCAGTCCCATCATAGTCGACAGCAATGCAGCAAATAAAATGACAATAATGTTTTGTTGAAAGAAAATAAATAAAGTAGTAATAAGTAAATTAATATCCAACATTTATAACCCAGAAACGCCAGTTAGCCTTTTTTCTTTATCGCCATCTATCATCTCTTTTAATATCTTAAAATTTAAATCTGTTTGATTGATATTCCATTGGTAGAAGCTCAAATATGCAATAGATGGTGCATTATCAGGATTGTTGAATTTAAAATAAATGGATCAGACATGACTACCAAATCAATGAACATCAGAGATACATTTGTGAATGGACAGTCATCCTGTATTTGTTTTGTCCTCCCGAGTCGCAGCTACCTAAATCGTGGTCGTGGCAATCCGCCGTCCTCCAATCACAAGAAGGACGCACGACTTCATTTACTGTATTCAAAGCAAATTATACTTGAAGCATCAAACATCACGCACAAATAGCCACTATGAAACTTATAAATCTTTGAACTATGACTGGATGCTTGCACAAATAAAGAGCTGGTACTTCTACATCTGCCTGTCTAAGCTGCTGCTGCTGCTTTTCTTTCTGATAGGTGGTGCAGGTTTGAGTGGAACTGCAGGTGGATGATGATGATAGGCCTGATTTATTTATTTTTTTTCTTTCATGCCGGCATTGTGCCCTTGTTGATGCTAAATGTCCATCTAATATGTGAACCTTCTGAATAAGACCTTTTAAGGACGAGTGGCATGTTTAGTTGTTCCACTGTCACGTGTGGGAACAACTGATGCCACAGTGTAGCAGCAGTGGGTTCCTCTTTAATGTCTTTCTCCTTCATGGGTTTACACTCATGAAGACGGACACTAGCGTTTCCATCTGTGACCTCACAATTAGCTTCCAAGTGTGCTCCTGATTTTTATTTGTTTTGTTGTTGCTGTGATTGAGAGTTCAACTTTCAATCCTCCCTCACAAACGTTTGGTCATGAGCCAAGTATTAAAACTTAAAGCTGTTGTCTCATCCGGCCGGCCTCAGTTACAGAGGTGAACCACAATAAGCTGGTTCCTGGTCCAAAAGGGTATTGACAGTCATTATATTTACTGTAATGCATGGGTCTCTGTCCAACTTTTTTCCCCACTCACACACACACCACAACTGTGACCTCTTACACAGGGCTCAGGGTAAACCAGATTTCCACGTCCTGATTGAACACAGACGGATGCTAAAAAAGAGAATTAGATTTGCCGAACAAACAATCTTCTACATCTGCAATGGGACTGGTTGCCAAAAGCCTTTCTGTCATAGAGGCGTTGTACCCTTGTTTCTATTTCGGCATGCTTTGTTTCCCCCCTTCTCTCCGTTTTTCTTTTGAATCCTCTTTTCCCTCCAGCTCGGTTTTCCAGGACTGTGCGAGACATCCACCTCTGCGGTCTGAAGTTGCCGCTAAACTTCACTCTCTTTCTTTCTCTCTCTCTCTATCTCTCTCTTCCCCGCTGTTCTCTACTCAAATGTGCTGACTTGAGTGTTTGCCTCGTAGATGGTAGCAGCGAGCGCGGAGAGAAGGATGCCAGCAAAATCACCACCTACCCTCCGGGGGCAGTGAGATTTGACTGCGAGCTGAGAGCTGTGCAGGTCAGCTGCGGCTTTCACCACTCGGGTAGGTTGATTTCCCTCACGGCTACTTATGCTTGTGCATCGTCGGCATATATCGGTAACTTTAAAGTCAAGAGAGTGAGAATATAACAGTCACCTGTTGCTTCGCAGTGGTGCTGATGGAGAACGGAGATGTCTACACATTTGGTTACGGCCAACACGGACAGCTTGGACACGGAGACGTGAACTCCAGGTACTAAACATTCAAGACCAACACAAAGTCTGCTGTTGCTAGATGTGTGTTCATGAAAGCTAGCCACACTAGAGTTTCACTTTGTCATTTTAAAGTACTAAACTAGATATTTCTACCTGCCAGGGGTTCTCCAACTCTGGTGCAGGCCCTTCCAGGTCCCAGTATACAGGTGACAGCAGGCAGCAACCACACGGCCGTTCTCCTCATGGATGGACAGGTGTTCACATTCGGCAGCTTCTCGGTAAGACGTTATTATAATGTGCAATCAGCTGCTCGTTAAGATTCTTTAGGTTAAGATCACTGTGCTGACCACAAACTGCTCTGGAGAGTGAATATACATCTTCTTGTTTTTCCAGAAAGGGCAGCTGGGTCGGCCCATCCTAGATATGCCCTACTGGAACGCCAAGCCGTCTCCAATGCCCAACATCGGTGCCAAATACGGACGAAAGGCCACCTGGATCGGCGCCAGCGGAGACCAGACGTTCCTGCGGATCGATGAGGCTCTTATCAACTCCCATGTCCTCGCTACTTCAGAGATCTTTGCCAGCAAACACATTATTGGCCTCGTGCCCTCCTCTGTGTCTGAACCGCCTCCATTTAAATCTTTGCTTATCAACAAAGTGGATGGAAGCTGCAGGACCTTCAATGACTCGGAGCAGGAGGACCTGCAGGGGTTCGGCCTGTGTCTGGACCCCTGTGTATGATGTCATATGGAGGTCAGTAAAATGCAAATAGAGTGTACCATTCAACCCAAGTTTTAGGATTTAGTGTAACCTGTCCCCTTCCCTGTGTTATCTCTCCATGCTTCAGGTTTCTGCCAGCCTCAAGAGAGATGCTGTGCTACAACGCAGTGATAGCCTGATGCAAGGATGCCCTCTGCCACAGATCTGCAGGCTCGCTGTAGCATCCTCAGTCCAGAGCTTGCATTGCCCTCAGGATCACATGCAACCACCACTCGCTCTCATGGAGCCCTACACATCCTCGGTAATCCCTCGCTCCAGCCTTTCAGCAACATGTCTGAATCTTAGTGTCTTATGAATATCTACATGATAGTGTGAGATCGTATGATAAAACGTATGATGATGAATTGGATTCAAAGAGGAAATACTAAAAGGGACGTATACTGTGTTGTCCACTAAGGTTGCCTGGATACTCTGGCAGCCATGCAAGAGCTGAAAATGGGTGTAGCCAGCGCAGAGGAAGAAACCCAGGCGGTGATGAAGGTCTACTCCAAGGAGGACTACAGTGTGGTGAACCGCTTTGAGAGTAAGTGGGTTCTTTGTGCAGGATGCATGTTAAATGATGTATAAAGTTACCGGAAAAGATAAGTTTGGTTTGTGATCATTTAACCTTAGTTAACTTCATTTTACCTTTTTTCAAGTTAAAGCTGCTGAAAATCTGAAACCTAAATATTCAGTTTATTGTCTTTAGGGATTTTAAAACAACTTCTCTGTAGGTTGCATATCCGTATTGATCGTGTGTGATGTTATAGGTCACGGTGGGGGTTGGGGCTACTCGGCGCACTCTGTGGAGGCCATCCGCTTCTGTGCTGATGCAGACATCCTGCTCGGTGGGCTTGGCCTCTTCGGGGGACGAGGGGAGTACACCGCCAAGATCAAGGTACGCTGTTGAATGCATTTGAATGCTTGCGTTGCCCCCCAGTGCGCACACTTCAATCATGTAGCATGTACTGCTGCAGATCTTCTACTCAGGTGTCTCAAATGCACCAAATAAAAGTTACACTGGACTGTCAGCTGGAATATTTTACTCAGTTTTCTGCTACAAATCCACAAAAAGAATTCGAGCACAGCTTAAAGAAATTGGAAAATCATTAAGTTGTGTGACCACAATCAATGCAAAGCTTGAATTATTGCATTGGTGTATATATAAACTCCCTAGAAATAATACGAGAGGAGCTGTTTCCAGTATATTAACCCTTGTCCTGTTGTTGTGCAGCTCTTTGAGCTCGGACCTGACGGCGGTGACCATGAGACAGACGGCGATCTGTTGGCTGAGACTGATGTGCTGGCTTACGACTGCGCCGCCAGGTAAAGTTTGACTTTGTCGATCTGTTTTCTGGAGAGCTCACATGAAGTTTATGATCTCCGTAATTGCTGTTAATCTTGTTGTTTTCTGTTATTTTAGGGAGAAATATGCCATGATGTTCGATGAGCCGGTGCTGCTGCAGCTGGGTTGGTGGTATGTGGCGTGGGCTCGAGTGTCCGGGCCCAGCAGTGACTGCGGCTCACATGGACAGGCTACCATTACTACTGATGATGGGTAAAACCAATTTCACACTATAGATAATATTTATATGCATTTATAATGAATATGTTTAGTTCCATTCGCATAAGTATGAACATTAATCACAGCTCTTTTCATTTCTGTTTTTTTCAGTGTGGTCTTTCAGTTCAAGAGCTCCAAGAAGTCGAACAACGGTACAGATGTTAACGCGGGTCAAATACCTCAGCTTCTTTACAGGTGAGTCAAACTCCCTTAAGTCAATTAACAGCAATGCAAACTTATTTCATCTTGTCAAACGAATGAAGTTTTTATTTATTCGAACCTTAAAATAAACATAAACATTGACAGACAACATATGAGTTTTTACATACATCTTTTCATGATCTGTGAGTTATATAAGGTGATTCCATGATTGGACTTAATTGCTTCTTTTGTATTCTAACATTAGGCTTCCTTCAAACGATGGCAATGCATCTAAAGGGAAACAGCAGACCAGTGAACCAGTCCATATCCTTAAGCGCTCATTCGCTCGCACAGTCTCAGTGGTGAGTACCGTCTCTGTGTTTTAAACAGTGTTTCACCTCCTCTCTGTCCAGAGCGTTGACAGGTGATTTTTGTTGTTTTTGTTTGTGTTTGTGTGTAGGAGTGTTTCGAGTCTCTGCTGAGCATCCTTCACTGGAGCTGGACCACGTTGGTTTTGGGCGTGGAGGAGCTGCGAGGGCTGAAGGGCTTCCAGTACACGGCCACCCTGCTGGACCTGGAGAGGCTGCGCTTCGTGGGCACGTGCTGCCTCCGCCTGCTCAGGGTCTACATCTGTGAGATCTTCCCCATCGCTGGTAGGAACGCAGAGGAGTTAACATCGTTGTTACACAGTGATGCTGCTTCGAAACTATTAGAATGAGCGATGACGATGTTTCCTAAAACTTCTATGTTTGTGGCCTAGAAATCATTGAAGCCTCTACAGATAAAATAGTAGTGTAAAATAGTAAACCCTTCCTTTTATTCAGAGCGTAGCTTCTGATAAGGTCTCACATTGTTTTTCTTTGATTTCCAGCCAGCACCAAAGCTGTAGTGGAGGAGTCGAGCAAGCTGGCAGAGTGCGTGGGAAAGACGCGCAGCCTGCTGAAGAAGATCCTGTCAGAAGGCATGGACAACTGCCTGACCAAGCTGGACAACGACCCCCAGGGCTACTTGTCCCAGCCTTTAACCCTGCTGGAAGCCGTGCTGCAGGAGTGTCACAACACATTCACCGCCTGCTTCCATTCTTTCTACCCGACCCCAGCTCTGCAGTGGGCATGCCTCTGTGACCTGCTCAACTGCCTGGACCAGGTCAGTAACAGCAGACCGCGGCAGAATTCCCCCTGTAATTTATCTGTGATGTAGTGACACGTCTTAACATGTTCCTGTTTTTTAAGGACATCGCCGAGGCCAACTTTCGAACATCCAGCAGCCGTCTGCTGGCGGCCGTGATGTCCGCTCTGTGCAACACCTCAGTCAAGCTGACGTCCATCCTGCCCATCGCGTACGACGGGGAAGTGCTGCTGCGTTCGCTGGTCAAACAAGTCAGCACGGAGAACGACTCTGCCCTCGCTCACCGCTTCCCCCTGCTGGTGGCCCACATGGAGAAACTAAGCCACGTGAGTATTTGCAATGTCATGAACCCCGCACATCATCAGGGATCAAAATAGTGGAGATGTTTCTGATGGATGGACCTGTTTTTTTTACTCCCATTAGACGGAGGAGAACCTGATGGGCATGACCAGTTTCCGGGAGGTTCTGGAGAAGATGCTGGTGATCGTGGTGCTGCCGGTGAGGAAGAGTTTGAGGAAGGAGGTGGAGCTGTTCTCCCCGCACCTGGTCTCCAACACCTGTGGTCTGCTGGCGTCCATCGTCTCCGAGCTCACCGCCTCGGCCCTCGGCTCCGAGGTAACTTTAACTCCCACCGACAGCCGACTAAACTAAGTCGTAGTCGATGTGATCTGTCAGGGAGGCTGCACGTCTTCATCGTGCCATGTTTTGTTATCAAACTATCTTTTCATGCGTGGGAAAAGATTTTTTTACTCATTCATTAAGCAGCTGAGACAGATATCTGTCACTCTCCCTCACGTTGTTCATTAATTTATCACCACTCTCTCTCTGTTCAAACGCATACCCATGTACTGCAGTCAGGACTTAAAGCTCCCGTTGTCATAGTGACTGGATGGCAGTTGTCGGCACCACTGCCCCCCCCCCCCCCCCACATGCCCCCACCAGTCTGTTGTCAGGGAAACAACTCTTCCTCCCCAGAGCACCTGAAGAGGTCCCTCTGCAGTCGTGCCTGTGTCTCTGTAGTCAGCAGGCTGATATAAATAGTAACAGTTTGTATTACGCCCAACACAAGATGTTTTTATTCTCAGTTTATTTCAGATGATGTATATTTTAGAGACCATCCATTTCCTCTGCACTGTTTTTGTCTCACATTGCTGATCCTCACATTTTTAAGCACGATTTTTTTATTCAGGATTTTATCGTTTGCTAATATTTTGCTGATTCAGCTCTCGAGTGACGTGTCGAGTTTGATACGTTTGGTCGCATCTCTCATCGCGTCTTTGTGTCACTCAGGTCGATGGGCTCAACTCGCTGCACTCCGTCAAAGCGTCTCCCAACCGTTTCACCAAAACGAGCCAGGGTCGGAGCTGGAACACGGGCAACGGCTCTCCGGACGCCATCTGCCTGACGGTGGACAAGCCGGGCGTTGTGCTGGTGGGCGTCTGTGTCTACGGCGGAGGGGGCATCCATGAGTATGAACTGGAGGTGCTGGCGGATGATGTAAGTCCTCATGGATCATTTCCTGATTTATTCCTTTGTGGTATTTGATAGTTTTTTTAACCTTCTTTTTAAACACGTTTCTCCGTCTCATTTCAGGCGCAGACGGAGCACCCGGGGGACTCGGCACATTCTCACAGGTGGACGTCCTTAGAGCTGGTGAAGGGCACCTACAGCACTGATGATTCTCCCAGCGATATCGCTGAGATCCGCCTTGACAAGGCTGTGCCACTCAAGGTACACAGAAACAATACATGCCTGGGGTTATAATTAGGGTGTAGTGGTTATCACAGCCGACACAGTTTGAGGGTAGAGAGCCAAAGGCAATGCACCGGCCAACACCTTGTCACTCAGGATCCCTCCCCCCACTGTGTGTGCCGTCATCCATGTAGTGTTTTAGGATGAAGTATCCCTTGAAGGTTGTTAGTAACTTGGTAAAAATATAAAGATGAGATCATTGTTAAGATCCTAGGCGAGAAGACTGAGGACAGGAATGTGGGTGAGACGTGAAGGAGATGTCCAGGTCCAGTGTAAGCCAGAGACTAGGTGGTTGCAAGAAGTGGTTAGGGTGTTGCTGTTGATATAGTCTCACTGATGACTGTATTCTCTTGCAGGAAGGGGTAAAGTACGCTGTCCGATTACGAAACTACGGCAGCCGGACGGCTAACGGCGATGGAGGTATGACCACGGTGCAGTGCTCTGACGGTGTGTCCTTCACCTTCAGCACCTGCAGCTTGAGCAGCAACGGCACCAACCAGACCAGAGGACAGATCCCACAGATTCTCTACTACAGGTAAAACACGAAGCTGACACTGACACTGTAATATCTCATCTCTGAAGTGTTTTTTTCTCTGACGTGAGTTTTTCTCGTGGCCTGAAGGAGCGAATATGACGGAGACCTCCAGTCTCAGCTGCTGAGCAAAGCCAACGAGGAGGACAAGAACTGCAGCAGAGCTCTGTCTGTGGTCAGCGCTGTGGTCAGAGCTGCGAAGGACCTGCTGCACAGAGCGTTCGCTGTCGATGGTAAGCACAACAAACATATTAAAACTTATAGCTATCACTCTTAAATTAAATGAAATGTGTTTAACATGTGTGTCCTTTATTATCTCCAGTGGATGATATTCCTGAGCTGTTAAGTTCCTCCAGCCTCTTCTCCATGCTCCTGCCTCTCATCCTGGCCTACATCGGCCCCGTGGCTGCTTCTGTGCCTAAGGTAAGAGGTCAAACCAGGATCCTTCATCTTTATCATCTGTGTCTCTCCCTCATGTAGCATTGTGGTAAACATGCCTTCTCTTCATCGTGCAGGCTGCCGTCGAGGTCTTTGGGCTCGTTCAGGAGTTGTTACCCGCCGTCTCTGCCCTCAACCAAAAATACGCCCCACCCACCTTCAATCCCAATCAATCAACAGACAGCACGACCGGCAACCAGCCCGAGCAGGGCCTGTCAGCTTGCACCACCTCAAACCACTACTCAGGTAATCGAGAGTGACCACCCGTACAAACAGGCCGGAGTCACACAGTACAGGGTAAGACGTCCTAATTTAATCTGAGAACAGAAGAGAGACAAATCTAATTTCAGTTTAAACTAATCTCGCTCTCTATCACCTCGCCTCAGGTTTCATTCCCAGACTGTGTCCGCTGGACGACCATCGAGTTCGATCCGCAGTGTGGCACGGCGCAGCCGGAGGATGTCCTCCGCCTGCTCATCCCCAGCCGTACCCTCCACCTGTCCAGCCTCGGCGGCAAACCTTTGGTGCACGATACCATCAACACCTGGACCGAGCTCAAGAAGTTCTCGGGCTCCACGGGCTGGCCGACCACAGTCTTAGTACTGCCAGGGTACGAGTGGCTGAGCAGATGAACCTCATGAGAGTTATTCTGACTCTAACATCACAGTATATCCCCACATTCCACAAGCCAAGAGACTTTGAGCATAAATAAGGAGCGATTGAGCGGTGACGTCATTCGATGCCCGGCCAGTTGCAGTTCATTGTTCTCATATGTGCTTTAATCTCCTTAATGATACTTTAGTGATCCACCTGCTGCAGCAGGCAGCCATAAATTTACCAGCGATTATCCACAGAGCTGTACGATACTGCCCGTCTCTCTCTCATTTCAACTTCTATTTGTCCTCTGCACTTTCAGGAAATGAAATCCTGTTCTCACTGGAAACGGCGTCGGACTACGTCAAAGATGAGAAAGCTTGCTTTTACGGCTTCAAGTGTGTCGCTGTGGGATACGAGTTCAACCCTGGTCCAGATGAGGTACTGACACGCTCGTATATTCTTCTGTCGGCCGTGTAGCAGAGTGCGCGGCAGGCTGGCCTTCCATCTTCCTGTTTAATGGTCCTCTTGTGTCTGAGATACTTTAAGATTTTAAGCTTGTGCAGGCAAGAAAACAAACGCTGGATGTTAGAATACCTCCTTGATTTAACATTCTGAACACTTCAGGGTACCATTCTGCTCGAGAAAGAGCTCGGCCTACCTGGGCAGTGTGTGTGCTGCAGCTCTGATGAAGAAAGACCTGGCTCTCCCTATAGGTATGGCGATAATCAGTTTTTATATTAGTCTATAATGCGCGTTGTGTTTGACTGCTGGAGACAAATTAATACTGTGTAATCCTTTTTTAATTTAAGGTAATGAACTGGAGGACGATCTTGAGATTCTCGAGGAAGCCTCTCTTCAGGTTAGTCCTCTTTTAAATTCTTTTGCACTTTAACATCTCGTCAGCACTCTTACTTCCTTCCTTGATTCCTATTTCCTTTAAACCTCACCCAGGTGTGCAAGTCCCACTCTGGCATCCTAGGGGAAGGGTCTGGCCTTGTCTCACTCCCCCACCATCCTGGAGGCCCTGGAGGGAAATCTGCCCCTGCATCTCCAAACCAACGAACACTCCTTCCTGGAAGACTTCATCACCTGCGTGCAGAGCTCAAGCGGAGGACGTCTAGCCAGGTGAATGACGTGGAAGCAGCCACCCTGCGCAGCTCTCTGTCTCTTGTGACCTCACAGAAGAAAAACATGAACTGTCTCTCTCCATTTGTGCTGTGTTACATTCAGGTGGCTGCAGCCAGACTCTTACGCAGACCCCCAGAAGACCTCTCTGATCCTGAACAAAGATGACATCCGCTGTGGATGGCCAGCCACCGTGGTTGTACAGACCAAAGACCAGTATGGAGATGTGGTGCACGTTCCTAACATGAAGGTCAGAATGACTGTTTCCGCTTCAGTCGGTTTGTTATCCTCCGTCCCTCCAGAGTCGCACACGTCTGACTCTGTGTTGTCTCGTTCACGTCCAGGTGGAGGTGAAGGCTGTTCCTGTTTCACAGAAGAAGTCGATGCAGCCCGAGAACATGAAGAAGCTGCAGCGGCTGCCTGGAAGCTCCTCGCCTTCGTCATCCGGGCCTGACCTAACGTTTGGAGGTTTGCCCATGCCCAAGCTGGAGGCCACATACGAGCCCATGATCGTGAAAGAGGCTCGATACATCGCGATTACTATGATGAAGGTGAGCCTCATGCAACGCACACTCACTAGCTCACTTGTTTACATTTAGAAGGCTGCAGATGCTCCACAAGAGGGGAGCTACATGGACCTTATGAGATCTTGTACACATGCAGTTTAGACCTGCAGATGTAGAGAGCAATAATATGTTAGCCAGTTTTCTGTGTTTTTGGACCTGTTAATAAGTCAGAATGGTTATATGTGTGTTATAATTTAGTTTTTGTTGTTTCCTCTATCCAGGCGTATGAAAACTACTCATTTGAAGAGCTGCGCTTTGCTTCCCCCACCCCAAAGAGGTAAAGTGAGCTGGAACACAGAAATGAAAGTGCATGCTTCAGTGAGCTTCAGGTTCACGTATTTATCGATCATTTCCCCCCACAGACCCAGTGAGAACATGCTGATTCGTGCCAACACTGACGGAACCTACAGCGCCAACTGGACTCCGGGAGCCGTAGGCCTCTACACAATCCACGTCACCATCGACGGCATCGAAATAGGTACGTCGTCGTGAATGGCTGACGTACGATGAGGTGGCTAACGGCAAGCGTTGAGCTCTAAATGGTGTTTTGCTTTTTTTTTTCTCTTTAAGATGCTGGTTTGGAGGTAGAAGTCAAAGACCCTCCCAAAGGCATGATACCACCTGGAACCCAGATGGTCAAACCAAAGGCTGAACCTCAGCCGAGCAAGGTGAGCTTCTCCCTTTCCTCTCTGGCTAAGCAGTGATGGCATGAACGTGCACATAAACACACCTAGAGACTGCGTGCATGCTTGCCATCACCCATCAAACGCAATTCAACAGAGACCAGAAACAGTTGGTCCTATCCTGTTTACCTGTTAATGCCAGCTTGTGAGTAAATGACTGAAAAGCCGCTTTAAGAAATATTTTCATACGAGCTCTGAAACAAGGAACTCCTTGTTTTGGTTTGCTGGTGCATAGAAAGCAACGGACACGGCGACTGACAGGACTGTGTCCTGTCCTGTTTCTGATGACGAGGATTTAAAAAATAAACAAGTAAACAGATTCAGATATTTAGGCTCAGACAGATAGAGGCAGATATTTTAGACTGGATCAGGACTTCTGGGTTTGGACCTCCCTTTACATCTGTCAGGAGGGCTCCAGTGTGACGTCGCTTTACTTTGTTGAATGATGAGGTCATGTCAAGGCTGATCCCTGTGAGTGTGTTAGACCGGCAGGGTGTCAGAGCTGCTGGTTGTGTGTCTTATTTGTGTTTAATGTAACCGCAGTGAAACAATCGGGAAATAACTTTTTATTTAGCTCATTAACCGACTCTCTCTCTCTCAAACCATCGGACACGAAACAAATTACTTTGTGTCGCTGTTTTGCAGCGTAAATTGTGAGTCAGACTCCGATTTAGAAGCTGGTTCATGAAATAAACAAAGCCAGAACACAACAGGTAGAGTATCAGAGTTTAGATTTCAGGCTGACTGTGGAGGTTTGACTGAGCTGAGCGCCTGATCTGCAGCTGCAGCTGCGTTTTTCCAAAAGTTGGATCTGGCTTGACTTCTCTGCTGCAGGTCGTGGTGTTTTTTTTGTTGTTTTTTTGGACTGCCACAGCCAAAATGCACCACCCCGACTCAAATGAGCGGGGAAAAACTTGTTTTTGCGACCTCATCAAGTCATTTTTGCCACTTAGTGCAGGTTCTGTAGCTCAGCCTTGTCATCTAGTTAAACTCGCAGTGATTGGAAGTGACTTCAAACGTAGATATTTGCGAGGCGTGTTCAGGGGGTCCTCATCATTTTGTGAAACTTTGTGGTATTTTTAACAACGGGGAAACAAGCAAAAGTTATTTGCCTCAAATCAGCGCTGTGTTTATTTCTTTGGAACGTGTGTTCCGTGATTTTCCGCGCACCGGTTTAGACGTAGATGGAGAGAGTAAAGTTCAGACTGACTCCATCTAACCGGTGCTACTGAAAACTACTTAAAGTTTCCTCATTTCGCTTTCGCTGTTTCTGCGCAGGTAGCAGGCTCCGTGTGGGTTTTAACGCATATAATCTCCCACTGTCAACTTGTCCTGCCTCCTCTTTTTCCTCCTCCTTCTCTTCCTCCTCCTCCTGCTGCACTCTTCTTGTCTTTTTATTTTATTTTTTTTCCTCCCTTCCTCCTTTAGTATTCTTTGCTCCTTGCCGCTCACGGTCTCCATCTCCCCCTCTGCTTCTCTCAGGTCCGCAAATTTGTGTCCAAGGACAGCGCAGGCCTGCGTGTGCGTAGTCACCCCTCCCTGCAGAGTGAACAGATAGGCATAGTGCATGTCAATGGCACCATCACTTTCATTGACGAGGTAATCGACATTAAGACCAGGCAGAATTTTGCTATTTTACTAGCTGGAGCACTAGCCTCTTTGTTTTTTCTCTAAATCAGTAAAGATACAATCATAAGTATTTTTTTAACTATATTTTTTGTCTATATTTATAGTTTTAAGTCCTCTTCCATGTGTAATGTGTGATTAGCTCTCTAAATATTAACTACTTTCTTTCAAAGGCTTATAAATTTGTTGCTCTTACTTTATTTTGCTTCATACTCTTGCGAGGCACTCTGAGGCTTCACGAAAGACATAAACCCGTAAAAAGAAGTGATGTTTTTAATGTAAAAAATTCAAATCATAGCACATATTTACTGCATTTGTCTGCACCTCCACCCTTTTAGTAACAGCACTGGTGACATTTCTCACCTGCACCCTGCTGTGACGTCAATCCACCGTCCTCTAATTCGACTTGAGCCTTTCCTGCAGCCTCAGACGTGTTCATGTGTGTATGTACGTGTGTTTATGTGTGTGTGTGTGTGTGAGGGCGCTGCCCACCCTGTTTCCATAGTAACGGGATGGCACGGCTCTGCTTTTTTGTTGCTTGTTTTCCCTGTAGATCCACAATGATGATGGTGTGTGGCTCAGGCTCAATGATGAAACAGTAAAGAAGTATGTTCCCAGCATGAATGGGTACACTGAAGCCTGGTGCCTCTCTTTTAACCAGCACCTGGGCAGGAGCCTACTGGTCCCAGCCGACGTAAGTAGAAGAAAAGGCGCGCCGAGCGGTCTAATAACGACAGAGGCTCACTGCGCTGTTCATTTGGGGGGGAGAAAAAAGCTCAGAGATCATCTTGTTGTTAATAGTTTTTTTTTTAAAGGACTAGTGGTTGGCACACACTCCCCAAATGCACTCGAAGCATGGTAAACTTCATCAGAGGTTAACTGCTGGGGTGTTACTGTTGCATGAAGCATCTATTTGAAGCAACACTGAGTTTGAAACCCTTCACTAACACACTGTGCAAAGGAACAAGAGCAGCAGCAGCAGCAGCTGGGGATGGAAGCGTGCATGCATTAACTCATATCCGAAGGCAGAAAGTTTGACCATACCGTGTGTTTTTAGTTAGACACGACACATGCCTCAGGGTGTACTACATGTTTAGTGCAACCCCAATGCAGGAATTGACAGAAAAAAGGTAGCAAAGGTAGCATTTTCCTTCTTTTCCTCATTGCCTCTCACTCACGATTCATAAACACTTGCACACCCACAGCATGCGATAACAAAGTTGTCTCTCACATTTTTTTTTGCTCCATGCCACAAAAACCGCCATGACAGAATCACGCATGGGTGTATTACAAACACACGATTTATGTCCGGAGTAACAGGGGCGGAAAGTAACTCAAAGATCAGGTGGTTTTCTGTCATGAAGCAATCAGAAAGTTTCAATGAGGGCGGGAGGGTGAATTTTACCTCTATTGCTCTACAATTCCACCTTTGCATTGGGAAGCTTTTAGGAGCTAGAAGGCTTCCATGTACGGTCTCTGTCTGAACAGCATGACATACCACATCATCCAAGTGGGGAATTTTTTTGGAAGTTTCTCCTTCACGTGTCTCTTTCATTTGGTCGTAGATTTGGAAACACTGACCCTGTGGTGTTCTTTTTCTGCCCCTGCAACTGCAACTGGGTTCTTGTATATTCTCCACTCTTTGACAGGCTTTGCCTGTATTCGCAGTCCCCCAACCTTATTTCATGAGTGCTCCACCATTTCACTAACCGGCCTGTCTTGACACTCTTCTTCTTCACCTCCTCAAATAACCTCCCGATGCTGGAAATTACAGAGGAGCCAAGCCAAAAACTATTTATTCTTTCTTCCAAAAAAATACATGAGCGTCTTCCCCCGTTCTGTTTTCTCTCTCTTCTCTCTCTCTCCTCTCTCGTCATGTACTGTTTCTTGACTGTCTCACGATCTGTTGCTCAGAATGTCTTTAACGCTAGCCAAGGAGTCAGGGATATCGGCTTTTTGTCGTGGACTCCCTTAACTATATTCCCGCCACAGGTGAGTTGTATGAAGGAGGAATAAATAGCTTGACTTGCCCGCCCCATAGCTTATCATCTATCTGTTCTTCTACGTGTCCTCTTGAACCCCTTGTGACTTTGTTATTCTTCTCACAGTGTTACAATCAGACATAAGAGGTCGCGCCACAGTTGCATGGTTGTCTGTTTTTGTTTCATTTTTGATGATGCAGCGACGGCTGCTGTCCAATAGTCAGTGGATTTTTTTTTTTTAAGTAACTACTGTTGAACTTGTATGTTGCATGGGGTTGAAGACACTAAGTCCAGTCTGTTGCATGAGGTTTCGTTTGAAAGGCTCGTGACATATTTGTGTCCTCGTGTGTCATAGCATGCCTCCCTGCAGACTGTGTGAAAACAAGTGACTTCGTATGAGTTAATGGTTATTTAACTACGTCACCACAGTGTTGAATGGATGTTGAATTCATTTGTTGTTTGGTTCTTCAGTGATACTGAAACTTTCAACCTGTGTATATACAGTACATGCTTTTTTTAATATGTGTTGTGGACGATGACGATGGAAGTCTGTAGAGGTTTTTAAGTTATCCATTAAATTTGATACTTCATCCGGGTACAGTAGTTTCTGCTGAGAGTTAGATCAGAATGATGAACCACTCTGATATTTGTCGACATCACTCCAAAAGCAAAATCACAGTCTACACAACTGAAAAAGAAGATTGTCTTCAGAGTGAACCCAAAAGAAACTAGAAAGAAATTAGAGAAAGGAAGTTACTAACCCAAACTTCCTAAACTTATTAAAAACAGGGGCGGTCGGTAGTGTAGTGGGTTAAGCGGCCGCCCCGTGTGTGGAGGGTATAGTCCTTGCTGCAGCTGGCCCCGGTTCGAATCCTTTCTAAAAAAATAAAATAATCTTTAAAAAAAAAAAAAAAACTAATCAAAAACAGGAGATAACAAGTCAAAAAAAGACGGTTAACTCCTCCTGCTTCAGTCTTAGCAGTGACTATTTACAAGTGTGGTGACAATCTAAAGTGACACTTACTTAGCGAAGTGAATTCCCAGTCACGAGGTTCGAGGACAAGCGTCTCCATAGTTCTAACTCATGACCCACAGTCTCAATCAAACCCCAACTTCTTGTTTTTGTTCAGATCGATAAATCAAAATATAACCGTTAGATGTTTGTAGCATTTACTGACTAACCAGCTACCGGCTGTAGCTACATGTATGATGGACGAATATGAGAGTGGTTCTTCATTTAACTCTCTGCAAGAACGCAAATAATTCCCAGAAGAAAGCCTCTTCTTGATTTACACTTGCTCGATATGAGAAGTTAATGAACAGCATTCATCTTTTTATTATAAAATCACATTTTATTTATACAGGGTTAGGGGTGTCATGATTCATGATTCAATTTGACGTCTCTCTTTACTGGTTTTATGCCCTGACATTTTAAAATATGGTTTACATCTAATGTGGCACACTTTGGCTACATGTTATATTAAACTAAATTAAAGAGTCAGTACATAGACGACAGAAGGGTCCTTTTACTTTTAAAGGTCCAGTGTGTAACTTTTAGTATTTGTTGACAGAAATGGAATTAATATTAATTAGTATGTTTTCATTAGTGTGTAATCCCCTGAAAATAAGAATAGTTGAGAGTGAGAGCGGGTCCTCCTCCACGAAGTCTGATCTAGATATAACCTGTGAAGTGAGGTGTGAGTTTTTCTTACTTTAGTTTCAGTCTGCAAATTCACAGCTCGGTGCCACTAAACCCTACACACTGGACCTTTAAAAGAAGGGTGGCTTAGAAAAGTGCATGCTATGAGGCTCATTTTGATTGATTTTCAAAATAAAATCAAAATTGTGACACCCCTATTCAGGGCAGGTTGGTCGAGCACTGTGTGCGCTAGCAGTGTGATATTTCACTGTAATATTTAAGGACAGAATTTTTTGTCTTTTGTTTTTTTTTCTTATTATTTTTGCAGCCTGTTAACGCATGCTCTTACCTCTTGCAGGAGGTCAGGGGCCAATCGGAGGAGAACGTAAAGGAGGTGAGCAGCTGCCCTTCCCACGAGGCCCCCATTCGGGTGCAGAACAGGGCAGGGCAGGGCGGCGGCCCGGGGCTTTATAAGGTAGTGAAGACCGGCCCCTCTGGTCACAACATCAGAAGCTGCCCAAACCTTAGGGGTATCCCCATTGGAATGTTAGTACTTGGCAACAAGGTCAAGGCCATAGGCGAGGTACGCACTCACCCCAAATGATGCAATGTGTTTTTTGTGGCAGGATTTTAATAAATCAGTCTGTTTCAGATCATGTAACGTAGCTGATGTTAGTAGATTTTGGCCTGAAAGTAGAGTTCCCCTCTTTCTCCTGATATTTTTTTTTTTTTTATTTTTTTGAGTGTGACGGATCTAATCTCTCTTTCTCTAACGGGAATGCGTCGGGGTGTTTCTGGGCGTGTGGGTGTGTGTTCTGTATCTTTCCACTCGTTGAGGTCCTGCGGCTGCAAACACTCCCGCGTGCTTTCTGACTTCACTCATTTCAGTTTCAGGGTGTCACGTTCAGCCGACCTCGAGACTTCTCAGTGGAAGTCTGATCACACAAATGCTGGAAGCCTCTTCTGTGCCTTGACTCTTATCTTTCTTGCACTTTTAACAAACCCTGTCAATAACTTGGTACTTTGCACTTTGTCTGAATTGTCTCTGGCCTGGTAATGAGTGGAGCCTGTCAATGGCTGCTGTGGTGTGTCATGCTGTTCAATAGTTTCCTCTCTGAGCCTGTACTGGAATGCCTTGTCTGGATCTGAGAGGTGCAGCCTGCACATACTAATACTTCCGTCTATGTCTGTTTGTTTTTTTTCTAAAATGATAATATTTCAGGGAAACTTCATGCATTTACCTTTCAATAAGCTCCCCCCTTTCTTATAGTAAGTTTGTTTTTTGTATTTTAGCTACAGCTGTCAGTTTTGTCCTGCAGTGTCTGCTGAAACACAAAATCAAATTCATGTGATCTACTCCTGTGGATTTTTGTACGTGTCAATCAGATGAATTGAATGTTTGCATGTTGGTGATCCACCGTAGCCGAGTTTGTGTCTGTGCAGTGATAACGTGGATGGACTGAGGTTCGATGGCTATGACTGTTTTTTCTGATGATGGATGAGAGAGTGTGTTTGTGAGAGTGAGAGACAAGTGTTCAGTGTGTGAGAGGACGGATAAAGAGTGTCGTTTGTGTATCAGGTGGTCAACTCAGAGGGGACCTGGGTACAGCTGGATAAGAACAGTGTAGTGGAGTTTTGCGAGAGCGATGAAGGAGAAGCGTGGTCGCTGGCCAGAGACCGCGGCGGGAATCAGTACCTCCGCCACGATGACGGTAAGCCACGCTCGGCGTTTCGAGGAAAACATTTGCGAGATGTGATGAACTTGTAGGATAAACGTCGTTTTGATCTGCTCTCGTAGAACAAGTGCTGCTCGAGCACGGGGCTCAGACCCCGCCGCCCAGCCCTTTCTCCGTGCAGGCGTTCAACAGAGCCACGACCTCAAACGGAGCTCAGGGCTTCGACTACGGCATCTCCAACAACAAAGGTGAGGTCGTCTCGGTGCAGAGGGAGAGCTCAAATAACACATCAGTAACACATCCTTAATCTGCATACCACTTTGCTTTAAACATCCACTCTGCTGTCCATTCACATTTTTAAGTTCTTGAGTCCTCAGGCTTCAAAGTTAACAGACGTATGCCTCACCTCTGACTTCCTTCCACACTTGTCTCGACTATTCCCTGCTCTGCCTTACCTCTCCACATGCTTTGGACTGTTGTCGACACATCTCAGGTGTAAAAACGTAGACGTTTCACCTTCTTTTATTTAGAACGAGGGTGTTACAAATCACAATTTATAGCAGCTCATCCACGAGGTATATGATGCGATCCAGTATGGGTCAGTCAATCTCACAGATCTATCATCTCTTTTTATTTATGCATGCTTTTTTATTTTATTTTATTGTGTCTACTGTTGTTATTTCATGCCTAACATCTCAGCAATGTCAGGCCATGTGTCTGTGTGCATGGGCCAGTCAATGTGCTTTCATTCATTCGGACTCCCGTAGGTGTGTGTAGGCGATAACTGGCCCTGAACACGTGTCTGTGTTTTCACCCTTTTTTTTGGATTCACTTACATAATCATCGTTTTTTTTTTTTTATTGAATACCGACAAACATCGCCTGAATGAATCCATCGATTCTCGCTCCACCATCAAAGATTGGCTGGCCCTGAATATGTTTGTGTATCTTTCTGCCTGAGTATCACGCTGACGCTGTGTCAATTGTCTTTCAAACGGCTTACTTCTTCCTTTCTGCTTTGAAATAAAAAATTTAAAAAAAGGAGGCTGACCTGTTGAGACACTCAACAATGCTAATCAGAGAACCGTGATATAAAAAGTTATCGCTCTTGTTGTCACGGTGCTGCCGTACAAAACCCAGATGCAAATTTGCACTTGGACGCTTATAAAAAAAAGCACTGTATGAATTCAGGTCTTTGTTTGGCAGATCACAGATCTGATTGCCTCTAAACCTTCCTGTTACTCACTGCGCTGAATGCTAATCCGTGCAGTCTGCAGGGTGATGGAGATGCACCTGAATCTGAACAAGCTCGTAAGCCTTCTGTGTGACCGCAGAGGCGTCTGACAAGAAGACAGACTACTCAGTTTAATTGTCACTCTGGCTGGCATAAACACGGACAGCACCCCTGCACAGACTGCTTGTTGAACTCGTCTGAAGTGCTTCTTGTAAGCACACATGTGCTGAACAGGAACCCCTCTAAACACCAAACTACCCTCAGGATGCTGCAGCTTCTGCACCTCGAGGTCGAGGTGTGACGGGAGCTTTGAATCATCCCGTGTGATGCATCCATCGTGCTGTGAGGCAGCATTATAAATGAATCGCCTTCACATTGGTCAGCTTGACACGCCAGTCTGTGCCAAAGCTCTTCGAGCAAGTCACTCGCTGACAGGTGACTCTTCGATGTTCAGTCATTTCCTCATGGCTCCACCGAGGCAGCCTCGCATCGATGAACCGTCTGTACGTCGCAGATCTTTGTCAATATCTCCCGTGTTCGCGCTCAGAAACGACACAGTGACTGGGTTTTGTATCCGGTTGACAACTAATCAGTGGCGTCGAGACGGTGGGAGACTTTTGAACGACAACTGATACAGTGTCAGCTCAATGAAACGGTACACGGAGAAAGATTCAGTTTCTCCCAGTGCATGACTTCTGATGAGAATTCTTACCGTAAAAATGAATACATACGAAGAAGCCCCCTCCCTCTAAATGTCCCCAGATAGATTTGTGAAATGGGAGGAGCCCCCACGTATTTTTCATAACCCTCAATCAGTCAATATAGAGACAAAACAGAAGAATACAGCGATAAGTCCAACTGAAGTCTGTGACTTCTTCTCCTTTGACAGAAAATAAACTCTTATGTTCTTAAAGTCAGTGAAAGGAACTTGACTTTCAGTTTTGGCCCCTAAATCAGATGCTGCTCAGATGGACCTGACAATGCCACATGAGCCTTTTTTCTTCCTCTTTAATAATAAAAATAATGAACTGTATTAAAAACTCATTTGACTGTAAAAAGAGGGCGACGAAATGCGATTTCAGTTGGACTTTAAGGCCATCACTTTAGCCTTATTTTAACAGTTTAATGTTCCCTTCACTCTCCGTTAACAGACGATGTTACTTGAACCTTTTTTGACTTTTCAAACCTGCAGTAGCATCAAATGATTCACGACCCAGTCGCTCACCTTTTTAGGATTCCCCGACAACCCATCTTCTTCTTCTTCTAGCATTGAGAGTGTCGAGCGTAGAACTTTTCAAACCCGTGACCCTGAAGACTCGATATATATATAAATATCTCCTCCCGTTTCGCTTATCTGTTGCGTTGTGGAAGAAGACTGAATGACTGATTTAGACGAATAAACTCTGAATGACCCTCACCCCCTCTTTTGGAAAACCTCAAGCCGTAGCATAAGCTGTAGTTTTTCCACATCCTCTGTCTCCATGTTTGCAGGTGACCGGTTGAGTGCCATACTGAATTCCATTCAGTCTGGGCCCTTCCTCTCAGCAGCTCCCTCCTCCTCCGTATTTGAGCAAGCCGCCCAACCTCCCTCCTCCTCCTCCTCCTCCTCCTCCCTTGTCCACAGCCCATTTGTGTTTGGACAATCCCCCTCCCAACTGTCTCAGCCACAACCACAGCTTCTGAGTAAGTCTGTCCTGCTTTCTGACAGCGCTTGCTTGCACAGGTGTTGATCCTTTTTTTCTTTTTTGTTCTTGTTAAAACTTTGATTTTTATTTTATCTGGGGAGGGCAGGAGTGATGTGCGCACACATAACAGTTGTGCGGTTATGTTCTACAGTGCTGAAATATCCTAAACAAGCCCACGTGTCTATTATTCAGTGTTGAAATCTTGTTTTTAAATAAAATCCGCACTGGCAAGATTTCAAACATAAATATTAGACATCTTGTTAAAAGGTATATTTATGGCATGTGCTTAGTGATAAGCTGAGTTGCTTATTTTTCTGCTTGCTCTCTTGTTAAGTCAGCTTTTTTTTTTCCTTCATCGCCTTCTTTGCTGCTTTAACTCCAGATCTGCATTTTTCATCCTTTTTATTAACAACCTTCATTCTCTGCCTCAACCAGCCCAGCAAATGTACAAACACCAGTCACTGTTAACAGTCTAAATAACCTTAGAAATAAGACATATAACACCTACTGACAGTTTGCACCTCCACCGGAGAACTCAAACACAAAATACCACAAGGAATTATGTTAGGAGAGGATCCCAAATATCTGTTTATCTGTTTGTTCAGTCTACGTACGTAGCTCTCTTTCTCTCCCCGTCTGTCTTTCTTTCTCTCCACTCGTGATCTTCTCTTTCTTTTTTACCTGGTTGTCTATTTCTTGCAGATCCGGGAGGTGTCTTTAGAAAATGCATAAATTAATAATTTGTGCTCTCAATTTAGCATCCGGCTCACTTATCACCTTCATATCATCAGTCTTACTGTGCATAGACCGTTTGGGTCACTGGGATTGAATACTGTTAAAAACGATGCTGTGAAGGCTCAGTGCTCTCTGTAGAACAACATGATTCTTGTATTCAGTGATAAAAGCATACGTATGCATATTGTATTTAATTCACATTCGCCATATCCTGTCGATAGATGCTTCCAGAAATATGAGTACAAAGATAAAAAGACGGGCGCAACCCAAGAATCTCCTACCCGAGCGTAAAGCTCACAGTGGTGAGTCAGCTGCTTTACGGTTAGTGCCGATGAATCTGAGAGAAGCGCGGTGAGCTGTGTCGATCATATGTAACACAGCCTGTGCAAAAGATCCCCTGTAATCCAGTATAGGTGAAATAAACTCTGAACGCATGGCTGAAAAGTCAGAGAATCGTCGATATTTGAAGGAATATTCTGTGGTCGACCCTCAGGAGGAGTCTGAACCTTCAGAAATAGTTTTGTCGTCGTCTTCCACCTTCCAGCTGATTGAATGCAAGGTGTTTCCTTCCCTCTTACAACAGGGGAGGAGGCTACAGGAGGAAATACATGATACTAAACCTGAAAGCACAATTACTAAATGTTGCGTGCAGCACCTCCACGGCTCTGCAATCTCTCGTTCCCTCTTATACATGTCTCTCTCTCTTCATGTCAGTTTCTCTACCTCTCTGTTGATCTTCCTGTCTCTTTAAGGTTTTTGCCTCTTTCTATATTTCAAGCTCTTGACTTGATGCCATTGCCTCTTTGTGCTTCCTTCCTTCCTTCCTTCCTTCTTTCCTCCCTCTCTGTGGTGGCTCCCTTGCATTCCATGCCTCGTTCCTTTACCTGCTCCACTGTTTTTCCTCGCTGTAGATGGTTCGTCACGCAGCCTTGCTTCTCGCGAGCGTGCGCACAAAAGCAGTGTGTCCGTGGCTGGGCATGGTACTGCTGTCTCGTCTGTCGTTCTGAGGCAAAAGGGTGGGTAAATCACAGCATGCATGCCTCCCTCAGACTGAACAGAGGGTGGGTAGGAATTAAAACTGTTGAACGGGTTTTGTTTGTTAGATAGTAAAAACATTTTAGTTAGTCCTAACATTACAAACTGTAGCCCTGAAGTAGAACATGCTAACGTATTAAGTTCAGTTTAAAAATAGGTGGACCTTAAATGCTTTTACTAGACTAATGGTGGAAGACTTCCACTCCTGAGTTATCACTAAGGCTAGATATATTAGCAGGAGAGGCCCCAGGACTGGGCTGGAATCATCTTTCATCAGTTCTTCCATGGTCCACAAGCTTTCTTCATCCATCTCAGAGTTTATCTGCTACAGTATCAGACAGAAAAGAGGCTGTGGGAGAAACACCCAGCTAGTAAAGTAAAAGTTTAAAAGAGAATCACTCACTGTTTAACATCTTTCACATCTTTGGAGTTTTCTTTCTGCCCTTGATTTCATTTTATCTTCACTCTCCACTCAGTTGCCTTGAGTTAAATGTTTATACTCCACTGATTTGGTCCTTTTAGTGTAATTGTGCTTGATTATGTTTATTAACGTTTAGGTGAGCGAGGGAACCTGATGCCGGGCGCTCGGCCCATGTCTCCAGCCTCCAAACACCGCCAAGAGAACCGCTCACCCAAGCAGGAGAGTCGGGGAAGCCGCTCGTCCGAGCAGAGCAGGGTCAAGACAGGGGAGGGTGGACTCTCGGCGAGCGAGGCCCTCATCCTGCGGTCGGACACGGGCAAACTGAGGTCCGACTCTCACAGCCGCTCCCACTCGCCCAATCACAACACTCTGCAGGCGCTAAAGGCAGACGGGAGAACCCCGGGACTCAGGGCCGAGTCCCCGAACCCCGGCTCTCGCTCCTCCTCTCCCAAACAAAAAGTGTCCTCTTCAGGCAGGTCTAGTCCCTCCAGCGCTTCCTCCCAGCACTCCTCTTCGACTCACCACGACAAGAACCTTCCACCTAAAGTTAGCCCTTCTTCCAAAGCCCGACTGGACCCTCCCAGAGAGAGGTCCAAATCGGATTCATACACTCTGGATCCAGACACACTAAGAAAAAAGAAAGTCCCACTTACAGAGCCGCTTAGAGGCAGGTCTACCTCTCCCAAACCTAAACTGTCTCCTAAAGATCCAAACAAAGGAGTCATCAGTAACACTGAGAACCGTGTTCCCTCTCCTCACGTGACCCAAGAGAACCTACACAGCGAAGTGGTCGAGGTGTGCACCTCGAGTGCTCTCCTCTCCAACGACGACGGCAACGACGAGAACGTGGAGGTCCGTAACGCTGAGGAGGGATCGTGCAAGGTGCACTTTAGCATCGGCAAAGCTCCCGTCAAAGAGGAGCTCGAGAGCCGCTCTTCACCCAAAGTTAGCCGCAAAACCTCCAGTCGACACACCCGCCCTAAAAAAGACAAATCCGGCCCGTTGTTTAAAGGCGAGAGCACGTCGAGGGTCACAGAACCTGCCAAACAAGCCATGTCACCCTCTGTGGCCGAATGTGCGCGAGCAGTTTTCGCGGCATTCCTGTGGCATGAAGGTATCGTCCACGACGCCATGGCCTGCTCCTCGTTCCTCAAGTTTAACCCCGACTTAACCAAAGAGCACGCCCCCATCCGAAGCTCCCTGGGAGGACAGGGCGCTGAGGAAAAGGAGAGCAAGTTAAAGAACCGCCACTCCTTAGAGATTTCCTCCGCTCTTAACATGTTTAACATCGCTCCACACGGGCCGGACATCTCCAAGATGGGAAGCATCAACAAAAACAAGGTGCTGTCCATGCTGAAAGAGCCTCCGCTGCCGGAGAAGTGCGAGGACGGCAAAGGAGACGCCGTTTCCTACGAGACGACCTCTCATCCCTCCATGAGGGCGAAGTCGATCTTACCTTTGACGTTGCAGCATCTGGTGGCGTTCTGGGAGGACATCTCTATGGCCACCATCAAGGCAGCCACTCAAAACATGATCTTCCCCAGCCCGGGGTCCAGCGCCATCCTGAAAAAGAAGGAACACGAGAAAGACAGTAAAAAGGCAAAGAAGGAGAAGAAGAAAAGGGAGAAGGCGGAGGTGCGTCCAAGAGGAAATCTGTTTGGAGAGATGGCACAGCTCGCCATGGGTGGACCGGAGAAAGACACCATCTGTGAGCTGTGCGGGGAATCTCACCCTTACCCCGTCACCTACCACATGAGACAGGCTCACCCAGGTAAGAGAACACGAGGTTGATTCAAATATAACTTTACAAAATGTCCTCTGTGCCTTGAACGTCCCTTCTTGTTGTTTCCGTGGCAGGCTGTGGCCGCTACGCTGGAGGCCAGGGATACAACAGCATCGGCCACTTCTGTGGCGGTTGGGCAGGAAACTGTGGAGACGGAGGTATCGGCGGCAGCACCTGGTACCTGGTGTGTGATCGATGTCGGGAAAAATACCTGAGAGAGAAACAGACTGCCGCCAGAGAAAAGGTATGCTTGAACGTGTCCCTGAACGCATCATTATCACACTCGTTTACATTTCAATCAAAACCAATCTGCATGTTCTTCTCCAGGTGAAGCAATCCAGGAAGAAACCTCTGCAGGTGAAGACCCCGAGGGCGTTGCCCACTATGGAGGCTCACCAGGTGATCCGGGCGAACGCTTTGTTCCTGCTGTCCCTGAGCAGCGCTGCCGAGCCCAGCATGCTGTGCCACCACCCGCCCCGACCGCTGCACTCCCAGCTGCTGCCCAGCCTCAAGGAGGGCGTGTCGGACGAACTCCCCAATAAAATGGGCTGCCTCTACCTGCAGACGCTAGCTAGGTATCCAACAGCTCAGGTTGCCTTTGACAGATAACGGAGCTCCGACAGAAACGTTCTCGTGTAATAATTCGAGTCTCTCGTCTCTCAAGGCAACACACTGAAAACTTCGGGGCCTACCAAGACGATAACCTCTTCCAAGACGAGATGAGGTATCTGCGCTCGACGTCGGTTCCTGCGCCGTACATTTCAGTCACTCCAGACGCATGCCCCAATGTGTTCGAGGAACCAGAGAGCAACATGAAATCAATGCCTCCCAGGTAGAACGTCACTTTAATGACTTCCATGGAAGATCAAGTTGCTGTTATCGTTTGAGATGTTGAAATCAGACCAGCAGATAATGCTCCAACTCTCTCCCTTCATAGTTTGACTCACTGGCTCTCTGGTTAGAACTAATTTAGGTGGTTTTGTCAAGCGAAAACTGAACTTTGGTACGAAGTGGTGGACTGGATCTCGTTGTTTTGTCAGCAAACATATTTCTACACGTCTTCATGGTTGATGTCCATGTGTGCTCTCTTTCAGTCTTGAGACCAGTCCAATCACAGACAGCGACACAGCGAAGCGCACAGTGTTTCAGAGGTCTTACTCTGTCGTAGCATCCGAGTATGACAAGCAACACTCGCCTTCTCCAGCCCGGGTCAAAGCCGTGCCCAGGCGGAGGGTCCATAGCGGCGACGCAGGTAATTATCTGAGAAGTGATTAAGTGGTTACTGAACGATAAGCGATGCATCATCTGTAACATCAACCTGCTTTTCCTCCCCCATGCACAGAGGTGGGCTCATCCCTGTTACGGCACCCGTCTCCCGAGCTGTCGAGGCTGATCTCGGCCCACGGCTCCCTCAGTAAGGGGGAGAGGAACTTCCAGTGGCCTGTCTTAGCTTTTGTTATCCAGCATCACGACCTGGAGGGCCTGGAGGTGGCCATGAGGCACGCGCTGAGGAAGTCTGCCTGCAGGGTGTTCGCCATGGAGGTACGGATGTTTAGGCTGCGACATCTCTCTGCAGTTTATACAGCAGTGACTCACGAGTGTAGGCTAGTTAATCAGTTAGATTTGCATACTTCATTAGACTTGTACTCCAAGACTAATTAGTCTGATTTTCTTGTGATGTCAGGCTTTCAACTGGCTGCTGTGCAATGTGATCCAGACCACCTCTCTGCACGACATCCTCTGGCACTTTGTAGCATCTCTCACCCCATCACCGTTTGAACCCGAGGACGAGGAAGATGAGGAGAACAAGGGGAACAAAGAAATTGTGGAACAGGTAATGTTAAACGTCAAAAAGCAGACGCTGTTACTTTGGTTTTGTTTGTTGCATCTTCTGATCCTGAACGTCTCCACTCGGCGCCCCGCAGGAAAGAGACCTCGGCGTTTGTGAACACCCTCTGTCGGACATCGTTATTGCCGGAGAGGCGGCTCATCCGCTCCCCCACACCTTCCACCGCCTCCTTCAGACCATCTCTGACCTCATGATGTCGCTTCCCAGTGGCAGCTCACTTCAGCAGATGGCACTCAGGTACAGCGTGTCGCTAGCTTTGTTTTTCTTCACTTCATGAGCAATTTATCGGAAATTAACTCAGCAACTTCTTCTTCTAGGTGCTGGAGTCTGAAGTTCAAGCAGTCCGACCACCAGTTCCTGCACCAAAGCAACGTTTTCCATCACATCAACAACATCTTGTCCAAGTCTGACGATGGAGACAGCGAGGAGAGCTTCAACATCAGTGTGCAGTCAGGCTACGAAGCGATGAGCCAGGCGAGAAGACAACAACAACTTCCTCACATCTTCTGTTGTTCTTTTGTTATGCATCTGTGTAACACATCTGTGTGTTTGACAACAGGATCTCTGCTTGGTGACCTGTCTGAAGGACCTGACCAGCGTCGTAGACATCAAGACGTCGAGTCGTCCCGCCATGATCGGCAGCCTGACCGACGGCTCCACGGAGACCTTCTGGGAATCCGGAGACGAGGACAAGAACAAGACAAAGAGCATCACCATCAGCTGCGTGAAGGGCATCAACGCCTCCAATGTGTCCGTTCACGTAGACAACTCCAGAGACATCGGGGTAAGAGGGGACAACAAACCAGGGATAAAACGCTGCATGGTGTCGTAAAAAAAAGAAATCAGGTCATGATAGAAATGATGATGAAGTATTTATAAGTCTCTGTCCTCTGTCGTATGCACAGAACAAAGTGACATCAGTGACATTCCTGTGTGGAAAAGCAATAGAAGACCTCTGCAGGATCAAACAGGTACAGTTTGCGGTTGGTGCACCTTGGTTGATCATTACATCACAGATTTACACCGCGAAACATTACCGTGCTGCTTTTATATCCAAGGTTGACCTCGACTCCCGTCACATGGGCTGGGTGACGAGCGAGCTTCCCGGTGGGGATCATCACGTGATCAAGGTGGAGCTGAAAGGTCCGGAGAACACCCTGAGAGTGCGTCAGGTGAAGGTCCTCGGCTGGAAAGAGGGCGAGAGCATCAAGATCCTCGGGCAGATCTCTGCCAGCATGGCCCAACAGAAGAACTGCGAGGCGGAGACGCTCCGAGTGTTTCGCCTCATCACCTCACAGGTCTGTCTAACTGGTGCATGCACGAGTTTGCGCGCTACTCCTCCCGCAGTTTTGATCGCATATACACAAAAAATAAATCAAAACGTGCGACTCGGATGGGAATGGTGTGCTGTGACTTTTATGAACGATTCTGTTTATGAGGAAAATCTCACGGGCCAGACACTCATGGACGTAAAGTTCAGAGCTAGAGAAAAATGTGTATCACAGCCACAAATTTCACTCTAAAGACATAAACAAATTTGTGCTAGCCGCTCACGTAAACCTGCTGAAGCTGTTGGACAGTTTTGGCTCCGTTACCTCAGAAGTTTCAGCATCACTCACCATCTGCCGCATTTACTCCCATATTAACTGTGAGCAGAAATTTCTGGAGTACAGCAAACAGACCTCGCTCTAGCGGTCACATTTTTAACAAACTAAACATTCAGCAAGACCTCGGGATTCTTATAATCGGGTCTGTGCATTGATGCGAGCTCCCGTTTGCCGACAGCTGTCTGTTGTTACTTTCGAGGCTTCTCTCGCTGCAGTTTAAGTTGACTGTTAGTTTCAGAGCAGTCCACCAATCAGAGCAGAGCAGAGCAGCTGGTTGCTGGGCAGAAATTCACTATTGGAAACAATGTAAAATAAATAATAATTAATGTAAAAATTACTTTTTCATTCAGGTGTTTGGGAAACTTATCTGTGGAGACGCGGAGCCGACTCCAGAGCAGGAGGAGAAAAACCTGCTTTCCTCACCTGAGGGAGAAGACAAGGTGTGCGCCGTCACATTGTGACGAACGTTCAGTTAATCGCCTCGAATATTAAGTAGGCTCTAATCAAATGTTTTATTTTTTTATGAACAGGTGCCGTCTGACGCAGACCTTAAAGAGCACATGGTGGGAATCATCTTCAGCAGGAGCAAACTGACCAACCTGCAGAAACAGGTGAGCAGTCAGTTCCTCCGAGCGTTCGACAAGGACGGGTCATCACGACCTCAGCCCTCTTAATCTAAAGTGTTCGTTCACTTCCAGGTGTGCGCGCACATCGTTCAGGCGATCCGCATGGAGGCCACACGCGTGAGGGAGGAGTGGGAGCACGCCATCTCCAGCAAAGAGAACGCCAACTCGCAGCCCAGCGACGACGACGCCTCCTCGGACGCCTACTGCTTCGAGCTCCTGTCCATGGTCCTGGCTCTGAGTGGCTCCAACGTCGGCCGCCAGTACCTGGCCCAGCAGCTGACGCTCATGCAAGACCTGTTCTCTCTGCTGCACACGGCTTCCCCTCGAGTACAGAGACAGGTAAACGCACAGTTAGTTACTTTTGGGTTCTTTCCGGCTTCCTCCCGCAGTCCAAAGACACGCAGGTTAATTGGTGACTCTAAATTGCCCTCGGTGTGTGAACGTGGATGGTTGTACCCGTGATAAGAAGTCCAAAGCCTGGATTGTTTACATCTGTGTTTGATAGCAGGTAGTGTTCTTCTTCTGGTCTTCTGTTGTTACATGTTGCTACATTACCGCCACCTACTGTCAGTCGGTGGAATAGCATGAAACTGGCAGCTTGTCAGGCACACTTTTAAAAAACACATCACAGGGTGCATTTCAACCAAATACTGTCCTTCACTGTTGGTCAAAATGCAGCCATGAATGAGACACTGAACATTTTTTAATCTAATGTTATGAAATAAACTGTATCCTGGTTTTAAAAGTCACACTGTCTTAGCATGCAGATTCTCTTAGTTGTTGACGTGAGGAGACATTGCACTGCCAGGCTCTTCATCCGTCAGTTTGCATGGATTGTTAAGATGTTGGATGCAGCGCAGACACATGCAGTCTTGTGTACACTAGATTAGAACGAGTAAAAACACAAACGTACAAATAAACCTGACATAGATCGGTATATTTGTGTTCACTGTACTAACGACGCTGATCTCGTCTCAGGTGACGTCGTTGCTGAGGCGCGTGCTTCCGGAGGTCACGCCGGTGCGTCTCGCCAGCATCATCGGCGTGAAGGCGCTGCCGCCGGCGGACATCAGCGACATCATCCACTCCACGGAAAAGGGCGACTGGAACAAGCTCTGCATCCTCGACATGTTCCTGGGCTGCATTGCCAAAGCGCTCACTGTGCAGCTGAAAGCCAAAGGCACCACCATCTCCGGCACCGCCGGCATGACCGCCGGGAAAGGGGTCACCACCGTCACCCTGCCCATGATCTTCAACTCCAGGTGAGTGTGTGCGCACGTCTGGATAATCAGAGCGGCGTTTGAGATGCAGCTTAAGGTAATCAGCGTTTATCTTTCTGTCGTGCTCAGCTACATCCGCAGAGGGGAGAGCCACTGGTGGATGAAAGGCTCAACTCCTCCTCAGATCGCAGAGATCATCATAAAGCTGGTTAAAGACATGGCAGCTGTAAGTTCTTTCCTTTTAACTCCCCGCACGCCTAAACTTTGGTTTTAGTGTGAAAGTGTCTTTAATGTGGTCACTTGCTGTTTTTTTAGGGACACCTTTCAGACGCTTGGTCTAGAGTCACCAAAAATGCAATCGCTGAGACGATCATAGCGCTGACCAAAATGGAGGAGGAGCACCGCTCTCCTGTGCGCTGTATCGCCACCACAAGGGTACGGACTCGAATGTCATCGAGCACCCAGCCTGTATCCATGTTTACAAACGCCTTGTATTAACCAATCTTGTTTTGTCTCATAGCTGTGGCTGGCATTAGCTTCGCTGTGCGTGCTGGACCAGGACCACGTCGACAGGCTGTCCTCCGGTCGCTGGATGGGCAAAGACGGACAGCAGAAGCAGATGGTGAGTGACGGTGACGGTAAAAGTCGAATGGCAGAAGAATAACAAACTGATTGGCTTCTTCTCCGTCTGTGCACAGCCCATGTGTGACAACCACGACGACGGCGAGACCGCGGCCATCATCCTGTGCAACATGTGTGGAAACCTCTGCACCGACTGCGACCGCTTCCTCCACCTGCACAGACGCACGCGCTCTCACCAGAGACAGGTCGGCGTCCGTCCACACACCTCTCGTTTAGATAGCCCGGTGCTTCTTTCAGTAGTAGCGCTTAACTGCTGATTATCTTCACTGCTGCTTTCAGGTGTTCAAGGAGGAAGAGGAAGCCATAAAGGTCGATCTCCACGAAGGCTGCGGGAGGACGAAGCTCTTCTGGCTCATGGCGCTGGCAGACTCTAAAACAATGAAGGCAATGGTGGAGTTCAGAGAGCACACAGGTAACACGCCGCTGTGCTTGCATGGGTTCTCTAGCTGCATGTATTTCTACTCTGACACGTCTGTTGTTGTTCCTGCAGGTAAACCAGCTTCCAGCAGCTCGGACGCCTGCAGGTTCTGCGGTACGAGGAATGGGACTGAGCTGTCTGCAGTGGGCAGCGTCTGCTCAGACCCAGACTGTCAGGTACGAGACAACAAGAAGACTTGACCACCTCATTAATCTAACTAATTATGCCATATACTGTCTGGTCTTGGTCTCATCTTGATCTCAACCCCTCAAAGTCGTAGGCTTGTCTCAGTCTTGATACAGAACACGCATGACGTGGTCACAATAAGCAGACTCTGGTGTCTTAACTGGGCTCCCTGCCTACGAAAGGTCCTCCCTGCAGCGATCTGTGGTCCACGGACGTTTTCTTTGCTGTGTGTTCGGTCTCTCTCCATGCGTTCCCAGCTAGTTCTCTCTCTGCGATGCTACACTCTCCATACTCCCTCTGTAGCCTGGTTAGCACCGTTATCTTCATCTTATTGGGATGAGATCTTACGTTCCCCATGATAACAGGCGGTACTTGTGGTTTGTACAGTCTATTCCGCTCGACTTTCCTCCTGTCGCCTCAGAAAGAATCGTCTGTGGTGAGCCTTGCATGTAACAGGTGAACTGTGGCCCAACATAAAGCAGTGCTGTGTAGTAAAGTGTATATTTTACCAGTTGGTCTCATGTGTCCCTCAGGAGTACGCTAAGTTGGCCTGCAGTAAAACTCATTCTTGTGGACACCCCTGTGGAGGAGTCAAGAACGAGGAGACCTGCCTTCCGTGTCTGCACGGCTGTGACAAGAGCACCGGCTGTCTGAAGCAGGACGCAGACGACATGTGTATGATCTGCTTCACCGAGGCGCTCTCTGCCGCTCCCGCAGTACAGGTCAGCTCTAAACACGAGTGTTTGTCCCTCAGGTGAACGCGAGTGAGTCCCACTTCGGATTTTTAACGTTTGACTCTTTGTCTTCTCTCAGCTGGACTGCACTCATGTGTTCCACCTTCAGTGCACTCGTCGTGTCCTCGAAAACCGCTGGCTCGGGCCCAGAATCACATTCGGGTTCATGTTGTGTCCCATTTGCAAGGTGAGACGTTGCCAGAGCTTCTCTGACTGAAGAGGCCCCGAGCTCTGTGTTCTGTGGATTCCCTCGCAGACTGTGACTGCTCTGTCTTCTTTGTGAACTCAGCCTGGTTTGTTTGTTTCATTGTTTGGCTCCAGAACAAAATCAATCACTCGGTGATCAAGGACCTGCTCGACCCGATTAAGGAGCTCTACGAGGACGTGAGGAGAAAAGCTCTGATGAGGCTGGAGTACGAGGGACTGCACAAGAGCGAGGCAATAACGACGCCAGGAGCACGTTTCCACAACGACCCCGCTGGATTCGCCATGAACAGATATGCATACTATGTCTGCTACAAGTGCAAGAAGGTTCTGTGTAAACAAAGTCTTTTTTATTATTATTTAAATCTCATGTAAGGACTTCAGATTTGATCTTTGCCTCTTATTTTCAGGCCTATTTTGGGGGAGAGGCTCGCTGCGATGCAGAGGCAGGACAGGGGGACGACTACGACCCCAGTGAGCTGATCTGTGGAGCATGCTCAGATGTCTCCAGGGCTCAGGTGTGTAAATGTGTGTGTGTGGATCCTGATGTTAGTATGGCTAGGTTAAAGGCTGAGCATGAAGACTGGAAACAGCGGAAGTCTAACATCTGATTTGATCAGTGCAGACGGGGAACTTCACCGCCTGAGTACTCAAACAAAGCCACCTGTAACGGCACCTACCTGTCAATCAAAGCATTCAAAACAATCTCCACATTGTTGTTTACTTCTCACCAGATGTGCTCCAAGCATGGCACAGACTTCCTGGAGTATAAATGCCGGTACTGCTGCTCGGTGGCTGTTTTCTTCTGCTTTGGCACCACACACTTCTGCAACGCCTGCCACGATGACTTCCAGAGGATGACCAGCGTCCCCAAGGAGGAGCTGCCCCATTGTCCTGCAGGTAGGACTACACTCCTCTGGAAAGTGTTGGATTATAATCAGAGTGCACATGAAGTAAGGTGACGTGTTGTCTTTGTATCGCAGGGCCTAAAGGTAAGCAGCTGGAGGGTACCGAGTGCCCTCTGCACGTGGTTCACCCACCGACGGGGGAGGAGTTCGCCCTGGGTTGCGGTGTGTGCAGAAACGCCCACACCTTTTAAAAAAACGACAACAAAAGACTTTTGTAACTGAAAACCAGTTTGTCTACTGTGATTTCTGGCTGCTGCTGCTGCCGCCGCTGCTGCTGCTGCTGCTAAAGCCCAGCCGTGAAAACTCTGGCTCTTGCAAATTGTCGAGACTCCCTGGACCAAACCCGGGACCAGGTTTTCCGCTCTGACACCTCAAGAGTCCTCAGGTCTGCTCTTCTTTACCAACATCAGTATCCGGGGGTTCTGCTACGAACAACGAGCCGTGGCTCCCTCTGGATTCATCCGAGTAAAACCTGAGTAAAGAAAAAAAAAAGAACAATAGAGTTTTAAAAAATAAAAAAAAAGAAGAAAAAATAACTTGTGACGTGTTTGCATGCGGCCGGTGTATCCCCTCGGCTTCTATAGACGTTGCACACCTCCTGATCACTGAAGTGTAACAGATTAAAGATTGAATATGAAAGAAGTTTGCTTAAAAAAGCAACTGATGATCAGCGTGGATTAAAAAAAACAAAAAACAAAGGAAAAAAATGAATAAAGGAACAGGCCGTATTTCCAGCTTCCTAACTATAAATTTAAAATATTGTTGTATGTAAACTTTTTTTCGTAATCTTGTACAGTATTCTCCGCTGTCAAGTGCATCAAGGGTTGACGGACAAAACACAAAAAAAAACAAAAAAAAAGAAACACGAGTCGGTGGATAAGACTGTTAAGAATATTATGTTCGGGAGGAAAATAGTGTACGATTTATCTAATCTTGTATATAATGATACTATTAAAAAAAAACAACAAAAAAAATAGCTGTATTCCGAAGTTGCTACTCTTCACTTCAGTTTTGTTTGATATTCTGGGTTATGTTTTGAGCCAGAACTTTTAATGAAGTGCAATACTGGGTGTGCCTCCTATTTTGCAGCTGTTTAACCTATGGAATGTATGTCAATAAAGCCACTGTACATTTTTATACAGTAGACAGTCGTAATTCCCCGCCCTGCCCACACACACACACACACACACACTCTCTCTCTTCTAGATGTCAGATCTCTTCTGTTGTCTGGAAAATGAGAAGGAGGAACCTGGCACATACATGCATACATACAAGTGAATGAAGTTGGATGTAAATCCTGTTAGCAGCTCCATCATTAAAAAAAAAAAAAAAAAAAGTACCAAATCCTACAAGTAATACACACAAAAAGAAAAAACCTTGCAGTGAGACTGATTACAGCTGAATGATTCAAAGGGGGCCAGTCCTCACACCAAATAAAAATTGTGCACCTGTAATGCTTTTCCCCTAGTAGGAGGCAAATGTGGGGGGGGGCGGGACCGTGGGGATGAACAGAGTGTGGATAGAAAAAAAGCAGCTGCTGTTATATAAAAAAAAAAGCTTAATACTTGTGAATCTGCTCTGTAATATCTGTGGTGGATGGAGTTGAATGGTAAATAAACCAGGTTCTCTGTTTCGCAAAGTATACACGTGTCATTTTTTTTAATGTTAACGTGTCCGTTAAGTTACCTTCATCTGCTCTGTCGTGTGTTCGTATGGAAGATTTCATGCATGCATGTGTCATCGCTGTAAATATCTCAGCTGAGAGGAGGAAAAATACCAAAGATGCATTACTCTGCTGCCAAACTGCAGTGGAGTCAATGTGTTTGCTATGTTTGTGCATCCACTTGTAACTGCTTCTCCTTATCCCAACATGACTTAGGCCGAGAGGTGGGATAAACCCTGTACCAGTCACCGGCTCATCAACCATTCACACTCACGTACACACCTACGGGCAGTTTAGAGTCACTAATTAACCTGTTAAGTGCATGTCTTTGGCGGCCAGAGTACTCGGAGAGAGAACCCACACAGACAACATGCAAACTCCACACAGAAAGACAGCACTCTAATTTAACTTCTGCTAAGAACAAAACAGAAAACTATATAAAAGTAAACAGATTGTTTTTATCTGAAGAAACAGCACTACAAGTAAAGATGTAGTATATTAATAGTGAACACAGGTGTTACAATGGTACTACTTAAAGGTCCGGTGTGTAGGATTTAGTTGCATCTAGTGGACCAATCGCTGCATTGCACCCTCCTCACATCACCCTCACCTTCTAGTGTAAAGGAAGACAATAACCCTTTAAAGCAGACCTGGGCCACATCTGGCCCGTCGGCTGTACCTATTCAGCCCGCGTGAGGTTACCTAGAAATTAAAAATCAATACAGTACGATCAGTGGTTTTATTTTGAAGGCGATTTACAATGTGCTGCACAAAAAAAGACAATTGAACTGTTGCTAAATGGCATCTCATGCTAAAAAAGTAAAGTTGACAGAGTGTCGATTTGTAACAAGCATTTTTTTCATTGTATTATACATCAGGAGGTGTGTGTGTAAGTCAGTGCTAAAAATGAACCATGTCATTGATGGTGTAACTAAAATAGTTAAACTATTATTTAACTTGTATGCATGTATTATCCAGTAGTATGGTGTGCCGTTTGTAAAGTGTCTCACGCTGAAAATAACAGCAACATTTTGTCACATTTAGCTTCAAACAATGTTTAAAAAACTGGTGTGAATTTTTGAGATTCACTTTTTTTACAAACAATTTACAACAATATTTGTCAACTTAGAGATATTTAAAATATTTAAATCCAATTGTTAAATGTTACACTTAAATCTAAATGTTAAATCTAAATCTAAATGTCAAATATAAATGTTAAATCTAAATGTTAAATCTAAATCAAAGTGGTAAATCTAAACGTTAAATCTAAATGTTAAATCTTAATCAAAATGTTAAATTTAAATGTTAAATCTTAATCAAAATGTTAAATCTAAATGTTAAATCTTAATCAAAATGTTAAATTTAAATGTTAAATCTTAATCAAAATGTTAAATTTAAATGTTAAATCTTAATCAAAATGTTAAATCTAAATGTTAAATCTAAATGTTAAATCCTAATCTAAATGTTAAATATAAATGTTAAATCTAAATGTTAAATCTAGAATACAATAGCAGCTCAAAACCATATTTACTGCATTTTATAAAGCAATGAAATTAATATTTAGCAGATTAATTGAGTTCCGAGTATTGGTCTGGCCCTCCACGACCTTTGCAGTATCTCATGTGGCCCCTTGGGAAAATTAATTGCCCACCCCTGCTTTACAGGGCCCTGTCTAGAGTCAGTATTTAGTTTGTCTGTTCTGGGCTGCCATAGCACATGGTGTTTCAACATGGGGGGCTCTATGAAAGAGTACCCGCTCCCACCGTAGATATAAAAAAAACAAAGGACTACAAATGAAGATGTGTATGTTATTGTAGTATCTTAATAGTAAACGGGTGTTACAATGATACTATTTAATGTCAGAGTGGCTATGGTTGTTATTTAAGCCACACAGTTATATGTCAGAGTGGGTCTCTTCAGGTAAAACTAGGTAAGATGTATCTGTTTTTCACTCCGTAGTGAGTCATCACTCCGTAGTGAGTCATCACTCGCTCACAGACGATCTCCGCCAACAGCCATTTCGCATTGGACCTCCCATGATGCACCGCGGGATGCTGTCACAACAACATTTCGCCATTTCAGGTTTGAGGAGGCCGAAAGAAAATCAACTCCCGCGAAAGAAGAAACTGTGTCAGCTTCACTTACAACACATAGAACTTCTGTTTACTTGTTCCTCTGTCGAACCGAGCCGGTTCTAGCTCTCCGATGCGTGTTCTCGGGCTGCTGCGGATGAGTTTGTCCAGCGTGAGCCCGGGCTGAAGCGTCGCCGCGGCGGACGGATTTTACTGCTAACGGCTAGCGGAGCTGCTGCTAACTGAGTGTAAACAAACAAGGTGAGAGGCTTTAACCTGAGCCGAGCTGAGCTTTACCTGACCGACACACTCAGTAAAGTGTTTAATGTTAAAATACACGAGGATAAATCAGCACTTTAAAGGCGCGTGATACCGTTTATTATCGTGTAAGGGACGTGTGAAGCAGCTAAGCTGCGTGAGGTAACTTAGTGAGTCAGCCCAGGTGTGCAGTCAGCTGATGTAACATAAAACATAACATATAGACACATAACATTAATATATACACATAACATCAACATATACACATATAACTTCAACATATAGACATATAACTTCAACATATAGACATATAACATCAACATATAGACATATAACATCAACATATATACATATAACTTCAGTATATAGACATATAACTTAAATATATAGACATATAACATCAATATATACACATAACTTCAATATATAGACATATAACTTCAGCATATACACATATAACATCAACACATCAGCATATACACACATAACATCAACATATAGACATATAACATCAACATATAGACATATAACTTCAACATATACACATATAACATCAGTATATAGACATAAAACATCAGTATATAGACATAAAACATCAATATATAGACATATAACTTCAACATATACACATATAACATCAACATATACACATAACATCAATATATACACATATAACATCAACATATAGACATATAACATTAATATATAGACATATAACTTCAGTATAAAGACATATAACTTCAACATATAGACATACAACAACATATACACATAACATCAAAATATACACATATAACATCAACATATACACATAACATCAATATATACACATATAACATCAACATATAGACATATAACTTCAATATATAGACATATAACAACATATAGACATATAACATCAGGATATAGACATATAACATCAATATATAGATATAAAACATCAATATATAGACATAAAACGTCAATATATAGACATATAACATCAACATATCGACATATAACTTCAATATATAGACATATAACATCAACATATCGACATATAACTTCAACATATATACATATAAGTTCAACATATAGACGGCTACCAGCAGCATGGCCTCAGGCATCATCATTAATATATACAGAGAGCTACTTTATAGATGCATGAGACACAGTAAACATGCATTAAAATCAGCTGCAGAGATACAGGTAGAAAACTATGTAACAATCATTTATTAATAGAAATAAGAGTCTTGTATGTGTGTGTGTATATAAACAGTTTCTTCTGTTTTCTTCATATTTATATCTGCTCTATTACTGCACGTTGCATTTCGTTGTCTCAGCACTTGAACTTTGTGCAGTGACAGTGAGGTTTAATCTCATCTAATCCTCCTCCATCATATACCAGACATGTTTATCACACTCCCTGTGGGGGAATAACTGAAATATTCTTTTTTTTTAAATGGATGTTCAAAACACATTATACGATCAGAATATGTCATTAAAATAAAATATGGGATGGCTGGAATGTGATTTAAAATCATTTGGTTTCAGTATCAGTCTGCTGTGTAGTTCTTGTTCTTGGCTGTGATTTGAATTCAACGTTGAAGTAGAAACCTTTATAAGAAAGAAAGGTTAAACTGTTTGGACTTATTTTGATCATCTTGGTTTCTCAGGATGAAGCGGATTAAAGGAGGAGAGGAGGGCGGCGACAGCTCCTCCAGTAACAGCCCACCGGAGGCTCGCAAGAAGGTGCGGAAGCCGACGAGCGAGGAGTCTGCAGAGGGGGCGGCGGCCAGCGGGTCACCAGAGAGCGACTGGACTCGACTACCTCAGGAACTCCTGCTGCACATCTTTCAGTACCTCCCGCTGCTAGATCGGGCTTACGCCTCTCAGGTGTGCCGCGGGTGGAACCAGGCTTTCCACATGCCGGAGCTGTGGAGATGCTTCGAGTTTGAGCTCAACCAGCCGGCCAGCTCTTACTTGAAAGCTACACACCCGGACCTCATTAAACAGATCATCAAGAGGCACTCCAACCACCTCCAGTATGTCAGCTTCAAGGTGAGGGTGGAGGACGCGTATCCTGATCACAATGTGCCGGCACCATCTGCTTGGAAACGTTGTTTTTGTGACGTCCGGCCTTTGTTTGTGTTCGCCAGGTGGACAGCAGTACGGAGTCTGCAGAGGCAGCCTGTGATATCCTCTCACAGCTGGTGAACTGCTCACTGAAGACCTTGGGGCTCATCTCCACAGCCAGGCCCAGCTTCATGGAGGTTCCTAAGGTATAATCAGCACGACGTCTGGGTGTTTATCCTCTTTCCTCAGAGCCGTGGCCGAGTGTGTTAATAATTGGTTAATGTCATAGTTTTAATATTCTCTTCTTATCTGAACAGCCGTGTTTGTTCTCATGCACGGCCAAGGATAAGGATGTAATTACTTCCAAGGCCTCTCAAGGATACAGGGTGTTATTTTGTCTCTTGATGCACCCTGACATTGTTCCTGTGGACTCTTTAGAAGTACACAGCTCTGGGAAACTGTCACTCGTGTATTATTGTTTTTTAAGGACACGAGAAAACCTCTGAACTTTGCTGACGAGGCGTTATCTGTCGCTGCAGAAGAGAGATGGTGAAAGTGTCGCACGCGTCTTTTCTTTTGACTGGTTGCACAAAAGAAGTGTTTTATATTCTATATATTCCACCGGTAACAGACAAGACGTGTTCCATGTACGATTATCCCTGAAAGATCTGTTCAACATTTCAAACGCCACCAGAAGCTCGGCGGTCAGTCTGTTTCAGAAGCTGTTGCCCAGCAAGCAGCCCTCATCAATCTGCACCGAGCAGCACGAGCTGGCCGGAAGTCGGACACAGAAACGGCATAGAGAATCCAGTCGATTTTCAAAATAAAACACCCCGTGCTTCAAAAAAACACTAAAAAGGAAACCAAATTAACCAGGTGGCAGATTTACAAGCACATGAATTGAGGAGAAATTACCAAAACTGAGCAAAAGAACGAAATCTGAAACTCTCCTGGTGGAGTTTGAAGTCATGTGGCCGAGACGTGGCCCGGTGGGGTTTCACCATTTGAGCACCTCTAAAGTAAGAGTTACTGCACGGCTGTTCTGTTTTAACTATCAAACCGGCTGCTCAGTCTAAGTTAACAGCAGATTCTTCAGAGCTCGGCAGGTTATTCTGTTAAACCCAGAAGTTTAGTCGAGGGCAGTCAGACAGAGATCTGTTGTCAGCACCCAGTTAATGCTCGAAGAGTCCTTTGCCTCATTATTTACAAATGTACAAATGATTCCACACTGATCAAACGTGTTGTAGGACGGAGGGTGACCGTGTTCTAATTCTTTTTCCTCTCACAGTCTCACTTCATCTCAGCCCTGACCGTCGTGTTTGTCAACTCCAAGTCGTTGTCCTCGCTGAAGATTGACGACACGCCCGTGGACGACCCGTCCCTGAAGGTGCTGGTGGCCAACAACAGCGACACCCTGAAGCTGCTGAAGATGAGCAGCTGCCCTCACGTCTCCCCAGCAGGTACAGAGACTCCTCAGCGCTAAACGCGTCATGTTTGTTTCTCAGCGTAGGGATGTCTGTGTCACGCTCGATTGTGTCCATGTTTGCAGGGATCCTGTGTGTGGCAGACCAGTGTCACGGGCTGAGAGAGCTTGCGTTGAACTACCACCTCCTGAGCGATGAACTCCTGCTGGCTCTCTCCTCGGAGAAACACGTCCACCTGGAGCACTTGCGGATCGACGTGGTGAGCGAGAACCCCAGCCAGCACTTCCACACCATCAAGAAGAGCAGCTGGGACGCCATGGTGCGGCACTCGCCCAAATTCAACCTGGTCATGTACTTCTTCCTCTATGAGGATGAGTTCGGCCCGTTCTTCAACGAGGAGATCCCCGTCACGCACCTCTACTTCGGCCGCTCCGTCAGCAAGGAGGTCCTGGGCCGCGTCGGGCTCCACTGCCCCCGTCTGGTGGAGCTGGTGGTGTGCGCCAACGGCCTGCGTCCTCTGGACGAGGAGCTGATCCGCATCGCCAAGCACTGCACCCAGCTGTCGGCCATCGGCCTGGGCGAGTGCGAGGTCTCCTGCAGCGCGTTCGTGGAGTTTGTCAAGATGTGCGGCAGGAGGCTCTCCCAGCTGTCCATCATGGAGGAGGTGCTGATTCCGGATCACAAATACTCCCTGGACGAGATCCACTGGGAGGTCTCCAAGCATCTGGGCCGAGTCTGGTTCCCAGACATGATGCCGACCTGGTAGAGCGAAGCCACAGAGGCGCACAGAGTTCAGGTTTGTGGCGTAGAACATCGATCGCAGTGAAACTGGACGTGTGGCACCTGACTGCTGTGAGAAAACGTCGTCGCATCACGCAGACGCCACATAAATCTCTGCCTGCTATCTTCAAAGTGGACCGTGGAATCCTGCTTCGCCTGCCAGGCCGGCTCCTGCACATACCGAACGACAACAACACAGACGGAAAGCAACGTTTTTATGACGCCGACATGAAGTCGTAGCCTCGTTATGATCATCTACACGAGAGAGAGCGTGTGTGTTTTGATGTTTCTAACATTGTGAAGTGAATCGCGGCGGTCCGGCTGCACATTTTGCATGATGTTCTGCACAAATGCAACATTGGAGGTTTCCGAACCGCCGCGCTGTTCTTTGTACATAGTGAGGTGGCAGAAGGTGTTTGGTCAGGACTCGTTTTAAAATGAGTTTAGCAGCCGCAGAGCTCGATCACGCTTCGAAACAAACGAGAAGACGGAACACAGACGTGTAAATAAGTCTCTGTCTTTGTCACGTGAAGGTGTACAGTGTTGATTGACGTCATAGACTTTTATTTTCCTGCCTCGCGCATTAATCGGCTTCACGTTAATCTCTCGGTTTTTGTATAAATCAAGTTTCTGTACAGTCATGTAGATTTCGTAAAGCACTTTAGATGAATACCAAATCCTAGTCGAAGTTTTTCTGACCTAATTATAAAGTGAGACAATCTTTGCAGTGCTCCAGATTCTAACGCGCTGCGGCTCTGTTGAATCAGACGCCGAGCGCGGTGCGACGCGGTAATAAAAGCGATAATTACTGAAATTATTTTATGTAAATATAGACGTCGGCGAGTCTCGACCTCTCTGCGCTTGTGTCGCTTTGTAATAATTCTATCGACAGCGCGGTTATTAGCTCATGAAGCACGCTGGGGATGCAGAACTCCCCCTCAGTGTCTCTCAGGTGCATTAAATCATGTTTCCTAAATAGGTTTCATTTGTATCTTCTGCTATTTGCCTGTTCAAGCTCCTGACATCGTCGTGAATATCCGCCTTCCTCCTCCTCTTCCTCCTCCTCCGTCACCGGGAAGCATTCGTCCTCCGTCGTCACAAACGCATCTTGTCTCTTTTTTGCAGTTTTCAGAGATTTGGCAAGTCAGATGAGTGGAACAAACTTTTTTTCCTTTAAGAAGGAAGTCAAATGCATCTGTATATAAAACGCTGTGTGTTTGATTATGAATAGAAATGTACTTATTTCTTTATTTCGCCCTCTGTCGGGGTTTGCAGTTTCCTTAATTAACGGCTCTTTTATAAACAGAGTGCGAGTTCCCCTTTATTATTATTATTATTATTATTATTAGATGGGTCTTTTTCATACTGTAGACACTAGAGAAGATGAAGCTGTGTAATTTATTGATTACTGCTTTCGTAATGAGTTTGTGTTTTTCAGTTCTACAAAGAAGGAGCGATAAGAGTAAAACCAGCCGCAAGACAAACTTCAGACGAGTCCAAAAGTTTTGTTTTTTTTTAATCCACTACCTCCCTAATCATTCATCAACACGCAGGAGAGATTTTAACGAGTGAATCCACCCCCTGCACTCTTTATGCAGAAGAATCTGGATGTTTTTGGAGTTAAAATCACATTAAAGCAGCGTGTAGCGCTGACTTTCTCGGCTTTCTCTCTGCACAGTCACCAAATTCGGATCCTGGCAGTTATCTTTGAGATTTTTAGAGAAGAAAAATGTAACATTTAAAAGATCCAGTGTGTAATTTTTAGGAGTGTATGTTGTCAAAAGTGGAATAAAATAATCATCAGCAGGTTTTTATTTTTAAGAAAATAAGAACTAGAGAGCGGGTCCCTCTTCCACAGTCTGTTATTATGCTTGGAAGGAAGAGGGTGAGGCGATGGGATGAGAGTATTTAATTGGTTACAGTCTGCAACTTCACCACTAGGTGGCCACTAAATCCTACACACTGGACCTTTAATGTAACACCGTAATAAGATAGATCTGCAGAAACGGGTCGAAGGTGAACAAATAAACAAACATTTTGTCTAAATTGATAGTTATTAGTGTAAAAAAACTTCTGCAGACGACGCTGCTCCCTTTAATTCACGTCTTATTCGTGACGTTTCACGTAGACGGGAAACGCTTCTTACCCCGGATGGGTCGGTCTCTCTGCTGATGTACTTCAGCCTCTCGATGGTACAGTGACATATCTTCAGTGCTCGAAAGGGAAGGTCGTGTCTCGGTAAACTCGCTGCTCATTCGTCCTCCAGCTGGTTCTTTTAGGAGTTCTGCTTCTGTGTGGCACAGTGCTTCGTCGACTTTGCTTTACTGGTCTGTCTGTCTTGAATTTAAAAATCATTGTTTTAGACATACGATCTTATACCGGTAATAAAAAAAATAATTGTGAATGTACTCGTTGCATGTGTCGTTTCATTATTTTACACACACTGCAGTCATTCTCACACTTTTATTAAAGCTGTGCACAGTAAAAAAAAAAACTGTATATACACATAAAACAAGTTATTAACAAGTGGAGAAGGAAAACATCGGCACATTTAGATCTGTGGTTAAACTACAATTCAGATATTTAAGACTGGATCTGATATGGGTGTTAATTTTGTGACAGTACCCTCAGGTTGTAAAGTAAATCCACGGATCCTCGTGGTTCCTGTTCTCTCTAGACTTGATCGTCAGTCAGAGGTGTCCAGTTCTGGTTCTGGTTCTGGAGGAAGACCTCATCGACACGTTTAAGAGTCATTAATTAATTTTTAATAGAGCTGACTCGTTTGAGTCCTGACCCTCCCTTAGTTATGCTGCTGTAGACCATGATGCACCGAGCTCTCCATCTGTGCACACCCATGTCCCAAACTTAATTTCTTCCCTGCAGGTTCTCTGCGTTCTCATCTCGCGGGTTCTCGCGGCTACACCGAGATCAGCGATCGGTCGAGCCTCCTGCTGTCGTCCACTACATCTACTTTTATTAGTGTCGACACAGAAACCGTTCAAACATCACAACGTTCAGCTCATTCTGCACACTATGGCATCTATTTTACTAATTCATACCTTTCATACTTAAAATTAAATATTAAAATGATTAAATTAAAATATTCAACTTTTTCCACATTCAGATTTTCCATTAAAATGAATGGAACAACTTTTAAATGTTTCTATAAACCTACAAAACTTTCTGCTATAGACGTAATTCAAACTTTATTCTATTATTTTTCACACATTTTTGCATCGTGTGTTTCAGCAGAAGGCGTTCGCACCACATTTTGCAGTTTGCAAATGCAGTTTTCTAGTCACAGTGATCACGATGTAATAATAAATTTAACGTCTTTGTTTCAGTCACTGGAGATGCACAACTTCCCCCTTCTTCACTCAGGACACCAGCTCCTTTTGTCTCTGTGAATACTGATGCATAGCTTCCCCCCTCCTTAAACAAAAGGCACACAGCTCCTTTTGTCTTTGTGAACTGTGACGCCTAGACTCAACTTTGCACCTGAATACGAGATCCTGCAGGATACGTCAGGTGTAAAGCAAAGCAGCGGGGGCCGGCACCAATACTTGCAACCGACAGAAGCGGCCGCCCTGATGGGCGTCTCCTTGTGAAAGGACGCCCCTCAGGTATAAACATCCAGGTGTCCCCATATCCAGGGTCTTTCTTTATCTTGACCACTCGCGTGTTGACTGACCTTTTCTTTGCAAAGAAAATAAAAACCCTGTCGGCCGGCAGAAGTCTCTATTTCATTCTTTTTCCACAACACACGATTACTACCTTCACTCATCTCTATTAAAGTTTATAATGTCTTATTGCTGCTGTGCGTCTGTGCTCGAGGTTTCTGTCGGTTTAAAAGGTTTTTTCTCGCCACCATCGCCCAGCGCTTACTCACGATGGGAACTGTTGGATATCTTGCTCTGTATGGAAAGTTAACTTTTGTGGTGCTATATAAATAAAACTGAATTGTAGGTGTGCACCAAATTAACCACCCCTGTGCAGAAAACATATTTACTTACTACTAATTAACACTTTTGGCTTTTGGACAATCCTTCAATCAAAAAGCAAAAACAAAGAAACAAAAAATCTGCTTAATTATTAATGAACCTCGATGAAAACGCTGCAGTAAAAGTTCGACGTTAAGGCAAAGGCACTTCTTCGTACGTGATCTGCACGTACGGAGGCTTCATCGGCAGAAACCAGTACTCAAAGTTGTAGTAGAGGTAGAAGCTCTTGTCCAACATCACCTTTGTGTACGCCTCCAGCAGACTCAGGGCGAAGTCCACGATCGACTGGTGCGGTCTGAACGTGTAGTAGAATTTCCGGATGTCCATGGCCAGGTTCTTCAGGGCGGGCTGCCCGAATATGGCGCTGTCGTTGCCGAGGTAGGTGGGCTCTCCGCTGTACAGGTAGATCTTGGTGTAATTGGTCTGAGTTCTGCTCGACAGTTTGGCTCCCAGCTCGGACAGCTTCCTGTACGTGCGGTGGACAAACTGGGAGCAGTCGTAAGACTCGAACCACACCGTGGTGTTGGGGCTGGGGTCGGAGCGAACTGTCCACGTCTCGTAGTAGATCCCGGTCTCGTTGTCGCTTTGAACCCACTCGGCCATGTCGTTGAACTGGTTCCCTGGAGAAAGACAGAAAAACACTCAGAAACGCAGCAAGCCCGACGATTGGAGCTCACTTCTCTACATCTACCTGTTGACAGAGGTGTTAAATGCACTAGGAGAAAACAATGGAACGCCACCTGAACGGAGTCTGTGCTGTAACATCTTGCAAACATGATCAGCAGTCCAATCCACTCATACTACATGTACAGGTACAGGTATATGTTCTGTTGTCTCACCTGTGATCTCTCCGAGTTTCTCCAAGGTGCCGTTCTGGGACCAGTGTTCGTCATCGATGCCTTCGAAGAAGCAGGCGGCTCCTTGGTTGCACCAGAAAGGTGCCGCCACCTCCGGCCTGAGGTGAGGGAAGGTGCAGTTACCCAGCTGGAAGAGCTCATACCACTCCATGGTGTAGTTGGTTCCCGTCTCTGCGCTGCTGAACCCGACGGCATCGTGCATGATATGCTGTGAACGGACACGTACAGCTGTAAGTCTCAAGTTGCACTTCCTTTTTTAACAACTACACTATATTTAAATCACCCATCTGTGTCAGATTGTTTCACCTCGATGTTTTAAATGATTTGTGGATGATTCATGCACTCACAAATTTCCCCAGCAAGTCTCCATACTTGAACTCCCACACGGGCGTTTGCAGCCGATAAACCGAGATGACGTCGCTGTCTCTCATGTAGGGAATCCGTCCGTCTCGGTCTCCGGTGGGACAGAATGGGTAACGAGCTTCGCAGTAAGAATCCACGTCAGGGCGACTATCGAAGCGTCTAAAGAGGGAGGCAACGTGAGGACAGTTTATAACACTACAGACGCTTCTCTGTAACAAGGTTATAGGATAAGACATATAATAATATCATATTCTACGCAGATGATACCCAGCTCTATCTTAACTGTGAAACAAGATGCTGGCAACTCCTCTAAACCGTCTTCAAGTGGATGTCAAAAAAATGTTCTGCAGCTTCATATTTGGTCATTATTTCTGGTAAAATGCATAAAAAAACATGAGCTTGTACATGCATGAAAGATTTCCTGTTATGGTTCGTGTCTTAGACTGTGTGAGGAACCGGAGAGAACATGCAAACCAAGTTCAGATCTAGATTGCACCAAATTTAAGATTTATTTTATTGTCCTTGGACGGACCCGTGTAAGGAGATCAGTGCTGAAAACACACGTTTATAAAAGTCTCATTATCTTATTCACATAACACATATTTATTTATGCAAAATATTATTGGTTTAACGCTTTTAACTCGTGTTGTTGTTGTTTGTTTTCTCACTGTTAACTGCACTTGTTATTACTACATTAAAAATCATAAACAGTGCTAACAAACTAACTTCAGCACTGCTGTTGCTGCATCACATTTCTCTACAATTAGATTTGACATGGGGAGATGCTCCAGATTCCAAAGTTTCCAGAGTCACGTGAACGCACCACAAGCTCCTTTGTTTCTTCATTAAACTAAATTTAAAATTAAAAATTAAAAGTTTCTGTTTCACAGTTTCACAGCAGATTAAACTCAGAGTAACAATAAATAATAATAAATAATAATCAGGTCTGTAGTTTTTAAGAAGTTACTTTTTTGCAGGAACCTTTCTGAGTCTGAGTCACATGACCTGAGAAGCTTACCTGTACGGAACGGGCCACTGCTGCAGAGCTGCACACCTGGACCGAGAGAGCACGTGGAGGAAGAGGAGCAGGCGGAGAGACAGCACAGAGTGAGACAGCACAGAGTGAGACATGTTGGACACACCAGAGACAGACTGATCCTTCCTCTGTGGACTGACTTCCTCATCACATGATTTTGTTGATGAAGTGAAGTCACGTGACGTCACTGAGGAGTTGTTCATTCGTGTTGGACAAAATGTTTAGAAATTAATATATATTTAAATAAAAGAATAATAATAATAAAAGCAAGAAAAATATCGATGAATAAATTAGGAAATTAATTAATTATATATTTAATATTTTTTAAATTATTTATTCTTATTCATGCTGTTTTACCGGCATTTATGTATTTTTCTTATCAAATAATAAATACATAATTCTTATAATTCTTATAATTATTATAATGTATATAATAAAAAAAATAAAATAAAAGAAGTTGCTTGAAAAAAATATAGTTTTTTGTATTTATTGATTTCCTTCTATTTCAATTCGTTAATTACTTTATTTATTTATTCTTTATTTATTTATTTATTTATTTATTTATTTATTTATTTATTTATTTATTTATTCCCTGTATCACTTTTGGGCCCCACTAATCGAGGACAAACTTTGACAAAACTATTAATTATTAAATATATACTGAGATAAATATATATAATAAATAATAATAATAATCCATTAATTTGAAAATAAATATTTCATTTTTTTAATTACTATTAATATATATATATTTTCTTACTATTTTAGAATTGATTTATTGTTATTGTTTATTTATTTTATATTTGTTTATTAATGTCAGTCATGCATGGTTCATTTAGTTCATCCCTTAGTTAAATTACTTTTTAATTGATTTGCTCAAATTATTGGATAACCTATTTTTAAAAAGAATAAATAAATAAATAAATAAATAAATATGAAATATTATAAATTAAGTAAACAATAACATTTCAGTCCACCGGGGGGCGCTGACGCACCGTGACTCCGGTTCGAGCCTCAGAAGAAGAACCCTGACGTTGCGCCATGCTCGCTGTGCTGCAGCGCTGCGCTCGTGACCTGCGGACCTTCAGGACGGTTCAGGTTCTGACCCAGAACTTCTGCAGCGCACACATGGACAAACGCGTGGCCGTGGTGCTGGCGGGCTGCGGAGTCTATGACGGCACCGAGATCCACGAGGCCTCCGCTGTCCTGGTGCACCTGAGCAGAGGAGGCGCGCGCGTAAGTCTGACACTGTGTGTGTGTGTGTGTGTGTGTGTGTGTGTGTGTGTGTGTGTGTGTGTGTGTGTGTGTGTGTGTGTGTGTGTGAGAAATAAAAAATAAAGTGTGTGTGTGTGTGTGTGTGTGTGTGTGTGTGTGTGTGTGTGTGTGTGTGTGTGTGTGTGTGAGAGAAATAAAAAATAAAGTGTGTGTGTGTGTGTGTGTGTGTGTGTGTGTGTGTGTGTGTGTGTGTGCACTGAGCAGAGCTCCTGAGTCTTCAGGCTCTATAATATCCTGTAGTGGTGTGATGTATTTCTGTAACTCAACTTTAAAGGTTTCATCTGACACATTATACAGACAAATAATATATAATCAATTTATTTGAAGCTTCTATTTGTTTTGATTTTGCTCATTAGAACTGTTCAGTTTCAGAAAACCTCAAATTCCAAAACTCAGGAAATTAGAATATTGCTTGAAGTCGATAAAAAAAAGTATTTTAAATATAAAAACGTCAAACCTCTGAAAGTAAAACCCTGCATGTGGACTTAGTACGAGCGGCTTGACAGCAGGAAGTGGACATTTGAAGAACAAGTGTGTCGTTTCTCTTAAACTCCTCATGACGTTCCCACACTCTTTCCTGACCATCCCTCCGGCTTGCACACTGTTTTTCTTCCACAGTTAACTGTCCGTTAATGAGGCAGCACTCGGCTTCTTTTGCTCTCACTTTTCTGGTTTTCTGCACGACTGTCAGCTCAGGAGTCCAAAGAACCAAAGACACAGATGTTTTAAAGGCTCGGGACCCTTTTGCAGGTGTTTTTGGATCACTTACCTGATGAGTGTGTGACATGTTGAGCCTGTAATACTGAAGCTTTTCACAGTATTCTAATTTTTTTAGTTTTAATAAGCTGGAAATCATAAAAAATTACAACAAAGAAATTCTCTTTGCATGTAATGAGTCGGTTTCAGCTTTTATGTTGAATAAAACAACTTTTACGCGATATTCTAATTTTCCGAGTAGTACCTGTCGTGCATTCAACGTATCCGGGCTTGGACAGTTGTTGGCATCTTCTTGTGTGTGTGGTTGTATCTGTTCTACTCTGAATGCCTCTCAGACATATCTACATCATTCAGCAAGAAATGTAGCAGTCCTGATCGATGACCACGTTGACGAGCTGACTTAACATGCCGAGGATTGGCCGATGGCTGTTCGTGACTTTGCTTTATCCACCGCAGGTCAACATGTTCGCCCCAAACATCGACCAGATGCACGTGGTGAATCACGTGAAAGGCGAACCGTCGGAGGAGAAGAGGAACGTGTTGGTGGAGAGCGCCAGACTGGCCCGTGGAAACATCCAGGACCTGTCAAAACTCAGCGTCAAAGAGCACGATGCCATCATATTCCCAGGTCTGATCACAACGCAACCGCACATGATCTCATGCTGTAGATAAATCTTATTGTTGCGACGTCTTGTAGGAGGTTTTGGGGCGGCGAAGAACCTGTGCACGTGGGCGGTGCAGGGGAAGGACTGCTCCGTCAACGACGAGGTCAAAGCCGCGCTGCAGGCCTTCCACGGAGAGGGGAAACCCATCGGCCTCTGCTGCATCTCGCCCGTTCTGGCTGCCAAGGTGATACCCGGCTGTGAGGTCACCGTCGGCCTCGAGAAGGATGACAAGTGAGTCGCATGAGCACAACAGACATGTCTGAAACACCGTCGATTTACACAGCAAAGTCTGTCTGCAGGTCTCGGAGGAATACTACGAGATTCAGGAAAGATCTGGACTTGTGTCAGTAAACTTTTCTGCATGTTTTGAGACATCCGTCTTCCATTTTCTTCCGGCTCAGTTCGTGGTGCTCGCAGTTATATTTAAAAAGCTGTTTGTGTGTCAAAGCAGCTAAAATAGAGCGCGTTTGTTTTCAGGTACCCCAATACCACCGACACCGCGGCCGCCATCAACCAGCTGGGCTGCAAACACGTGAGCAAGAGCGTCGGCGAGAGCCACGTGGACGCCAAGAACAAGGTGGTCACCACCTGCGCGTTCATGTGCGACGCTCCGATGCACGAGGTGTTCGACGGGATCGGAGCGATGGTGCAGGACGTGCTGAAACTCGCCTGATTGTCGGAAAGACGGCGTAAAACAGAGAGGGCTGTTGTTTCAGTGAGCTTTTATTGTAGCTGCCTGCTGAACAGAGATCACTGTAGAATGATGTTACATCTAAAGCACTTCCAGATACTAAAACACACATCTGTAGCAGTAATGATCTGATTTTATTTTGCAAAAATCTCTGTTTGATTGTGTTCTGAGCCTCAAGAGGGCAACGTTGATGCATTTTTAGAAAATCAGCAATAAAATTAATTTAAAAAATCACTTTATATCCTGTATAAATATTTACATTTTTATAGTTCATTCTCAAATGGCTTCACACACACACACACACACACACACACACTACATCGAGCTGTATAACTGCTCCTGCTGACTGCTTGTCATTGTCAGGTATAAACCCAAGACCGAGCTCTCCCTCACTCTCTCAATGTTCCCTATCACCTCCATCACGCCCTCCACTCCCTCCGTGCACAACACGGACGAAGCGTTAACGCTGAACTTCCCCACCAGGTCCTCCTGACTCAGTGGCTTCCTCCAGTGGCCGTAAAAGGTATCGCACCTGGCCACGTGGCTCTGCCCCTGATGCGTTTCCACCTCGACCTCGCAGTACATCTTGTCAAAGTTGGGCTGGTTAGCTTTCGGGGTCTCCACTTTGACTTTGGACAGGAGCTCCCTCAGAGCGGGACGGTTGATCTGAGCTTCGCTGTAGGAAGACACCGTCACTTTGTCGTCCAGCAGGGCGGAGCAGGCGTTGAACTGAAACGAGTGCCTTGCTTGGTGCTCCGTGGCGGGAAAGGGGCAGTCGATGTACTTGGATGGAGGCACTCGAAGGGTGACCCGCCTGATCTGGCTGAGGTCAAAGTTCCTGACTTCATTTGCAAGCTCTGCTCGGGCTGCCAGCGCTGCATCCACGACCCAGTGCATCCCCAGGTGAGCAGGGATGCGCTTGAAGGCCACATCCTGATCTTCCAGAATCCACCTGAAGTCACCAGAGGCGCAGTCTGTCATCGCTGAAGGGCTGTAGTCCTTGTAGTAAACCCCAAACCCACGGTCCAAATCCAGGATGTTTGGATTCCCCTCTAGACCCAACTGGGCCAGCTGAGCGGCCTCCAGGCCTCTCCGAGCTGCGTTTCCTATGTGCAGAGGTTTGGTTTGCGTGGCAGTGTTGGCCAGGGGCGCCCCGGCAGAGGAGGCCGCGATGGCGAGAGCGTGGCTGCACTGTGCAGGGGACAGACCCAGGAGCTTAGCCGAGGCTGCGGCGCTGCCCATCACCCCGACAACACTGGGAGGGTGAAATCTGAGAGAGGAGATTAAGTCGTTAGTGAATTAATCAGTTTTTATTATGATCAAGTCATTTTTCAGGCTTAAATGCTGCCGGGCAAGTGTATCATATTTGATACAATCAGACACATGCAGTGCACGGATGATCCACCAGGGATCATCATGCACCAACACGCTGCTGTCAATCAGTGACCCACAAGGATATGTTTGTCTTAAGATGAGAAAACTTAAACTACTTAAACTCCAATAGGAATATTTAATAAACTGATGCAATGTAAAACGACTTAATATTTCATAACTTCATTTATAGTAAAACCTTGTTGAAAATGTGTTGATCAAATTCGACACAGCAGGTGTTTTAGATGTAATAATCACATTATTTCATGCATTATGCATTCAATAAAGCAACATGCAGTATTTTTCCTCATTTAAGTAAACTAATAAAAGGTTAAAATGGCATAAATATTTATATTTAAAGTGACATGGAGCAGTTAGATGTGACAACGTGACCAGACGTGCAGAAGTCTAGAAACCAACACGAACACACGACACGACAACAATTACAACTGTTACACTTAGGGCACCAAAAAAATGTATTTCTATGTTTGAAATTAAAAATTTGAAAGTTTAATGGTTTAATGTTGTTTATGTTGCTTTTTTAAATAGGTTTGTAGTGGTTTAAGATAAACGATGTATAAAATATGATACAAATTAAAACTCATATATGCAAATTAATATATATATATTTTTTTTATTTGCCAGAAAGTTAAAAAAAAAATCTGAATCTTCTGAAAGTTATTTCATGGTTCAGGCTTTACATGGTTAAATGTGCTGCTGCTTTTCTTCTTATGTGAAGAAAATAATCACAGATAAACATCCGAATGATGAATTTTCAGACCAAACAATCAATAATCCATAAATCCAGATTGGCGGATTAATCGATAATGGCAATAACTGATATTTGGAGACGTGTTTTGAAGCCTCTGGTTTAAAGAAAACAAACAAAAAACTTTTTTCCACTTTTTTTTTTGCAGGTTTTGAGACATCTGTCTTCGATTTCTACCGGCTCTGTTCGTGGTTCTCGCAATTATATTTGAGAAACTTGACAGCCGCTTGTCTTTTTTGGAACAATCCACAGACCTTGCTGTGAAAAGTTTCTATTGAAGAATCAGTGTTGACAGTGAGGAGTATGGATTACCAGGATAAGCTCACTCTGGAGACAGATGTTGCTGATGTTGTTAAACTTCAGACTCCACCTCGAGTCTTCTCGGGTACTGTAGATTTTATATCTCACCTTTCAGGGATGTTGTAGGCCTCTCTGGAAAACCTCATGAGTCGTCCCTGCACCTCGATGCCAACATTGAAGGCCAGCAGCAGGTCTAGACCAGAAGGCGGTCTGTCCAGTGCGTCTGCCAGAGCCAGCAGAGCCGGCAGCACAGCTCCTGAAGGATGAGTAGCAGGGTGCCAGGTGTCGTCGAAGTCCATGGAGTGAACCTGTCACCAAAACAGCGTGACAGAGAACAAATGATCACAAGTCCAACCAGTGTTTTCTACACACCACGATGCATTTGTGTGACAGAGCTCACCGCGATGCCGTTGACAAACGCAGCGTAGTGAGGAGGAAGAGTCGTCTGAGATTTACCCCAAACGCTGCTCCTCTCGTCAGACGTGAACATCTGCAGTCAGACACGTGGATGTGAGGACAAGTGTGCGATTAATTATGGGTGTAACTCAACAAATGCAATTATGGATAAAGAGCAGCATCACAGCAAGGAAATGAAGCACAGACACTGCACAATAATGAGTCATACTAATGCAATCTGCGTTTCTGTCAACAGTTCGGACAGTCAGTAGCTTTAGTTGATGACTTCTGAGGAGGACAAATAAATATAGAAACAGTTTGCTGAACCTGGCTGTACTTGAGAGCCTTGTTGAAGACGGCTGTCCTGGTTCCAAGCAGCCCGACTCCCAGGGTGTCCAGCATCATCCTTTTGCTCCTGTGGATCACACCATCTGTCAGCTGAGTGGTGTTGAGGGCATGGATAGCACCTCCAAAGCTCTCTGTAATACCCTGGAAAGGTGAAAGAGGGTCAGTCAATGCAAACCTTTTTCCAGAGACAGTACAGCCGTACAGGGAAAGAAGTTCAAATATGCTGCACCTGTCTGTTTAAACTCAGAAAATCTGTGAGTATGAGAGAGCAGCAGTACCTTGCGAAGCATCGTGATGTCTTCAAGTGACAAAACATCCAAGCGCAGGACGCTTTTATAGGTGACTCTCCGTCTGAAGGCTGGACTTCCAAATTTCCAAAGTGACAAAACAGAAAAACCCACCATGATGAGAAGTCGGCACTTTCACATTGACTGGACAGTGTTTGTAATGCTTTTTTTTTTTCCTAAATGTGACCACACTGGCTTTTAATCATAAAAGCTAAAGTAAATTAAATAAAGTATAAAACATCCTGTGAGACAGAAAAGTTACTAAAAGAGCAGACCTCTGTGTTTTTAAAGAATTAAAAATAAAAAGTGAATCTGTGTTTATGTTTTTAAACCTGTGGCGCTGTGATTATATAATATAATATCTATGATATAATATATGTAACATCTTGACCACACTGGCTTTTAATCATGAAAGCCGGAGCTGCGACTCTGACGGTGATTAAAGTAAATTAAAGAAAATATGAAACATCCTGTGAGACAGAAAAGTTACTAAAAGAGCAGACCTCTGTGTTTTTAAAGAATTAAAAATTACAGTGAATCTGTGTTTATGTTTTTAAACCTGTGGCGCTGTGATTATATAATATAATATCTATGATATAATATACATAACATCTTGGTCAGAGGTTTTTTTTGGATCAGCTGACTCGCACATAGACGTCTAACACAGCGGCTGTATTTCACAACCAGTTTGTAGATGACTGGAGAGGAAATTCTGGCTCTGGGAAGTTATGCAAGCGCAAAATCACATGAGTATTTGAAAATATAGCAATGAAAATAACCTTTCCTAGATGCCGGTTTGTGAACAACATGTAACATTCTCTGTGGCTGATCGACCTCCATGTGCCTTCAGATGTAACGTCAGATGAGTTATTATTATATCAATTTGATATCCTATATTTGTTTCCTGCTTAAACATGTGTATGACATGTAGTGAATTTAGTTGAGTTTATTAAATGAGCACTGCTCTGATGATGTAAAGTGTGTCTAGTGTTTTTTAACCTTTTTTGAGCCAAGGTACATTTTTTTATTGAAAAAATCATGAGGCACACGTTAAAAAATGATACTCTATAGCCACCTATATTAACAATATAGTCATTCTTATCAAAGTGTCTTTAATAGGAATCAAATAAACACAAAAAACTATTTGATTTTATATTTCTTCTTTCAAATAAAAATAAACACGTCCACTTCAGAAATACAGCTGGAACCTGAAATGCCACAACAATGTGGTTTATAACATAAAACTTAAAGAGGTAGTAGAAAACTTGCAAGTGTTTTGCAAATGCTAATTCTGTCCAAAAGCATTGTTAGCAGGAATACAGAAAATAACGCTTATTCAGACAGAAGCAACAATATTTGGGAAAGTTCTTATTGTTCCACACTGAGAAATATCAGGAGTTGCATGTACGAAATGTCAGTCTCAGTGTATTTTACTCATTTAGTGTGAAAGCTGTGCCTGTTCGGATGAACACAGAGCTGAGATCCTGGGGGGAATTTAAGAGAGACACACACGAAGCTCGTCCTCAACAGATCTCAGTCTCTCTCTGTTTTTAGTTTTTATGGCAGTCAGGCTTGAGAAGCTCACTTCACACAGATATGTTGTGGAAAATGGGAGCAATGTCAGAAGAGCTTTGTTTGCCAGAATGGGGAAGTCCTTGGCAGCAGTCAACCAAAATCTGTCCAAAGGTAGATCAGCAAAGCTTTAGACCACGACTATGTCTCCGTTCAGTTAGTTCCTCCTGCTCCTGTAAAGTCATGTCCAACAACTGCTGAGCTGTATGGATCTCTAACCCAGTCAAGGCATTCAGTGAAGGCTCAAGAGAAATAAAATGACATCTTCTCCACAAGAGTTTTTAAATGTTTACCTATTATTTCATACAGTGCAGCAGTGTAAGCAACCTGCATGTACAATTATTATTCATTGATTCACTACCTGTGTCACATTTAGGAGGAGCAACATTTCCAAGAATGCAGATAAAAAGAAAAACATTGTTTTTCTTGTTCATTTATATCCATTAAAAACAAATGTATTCATTTAATTTATTAAATACTGTCATTACGCCTCATTTTCCATGAGTCCTTATGCTGATTTCATTATTTTTCACGTAAAAATGTGTCAAGCATTTGATTTATTTCAAGCAGCTCTGTCCGCTCTGTCAGGGTGTAATCACAACATCCCAGAGTCTGACTGGAGACCTTTGTGCACTATACAAACACACCCCAACGATAACTCTCTGAACCTGGACTGTCTGGAGTACGTATCTGAGCAGAGTTGCTGTGTCAGCGATCACATTGTGGGGTCATAATGGCTCACCTGGGATCCCAGGGCAAGAGGCGGGGTACACCCTGGACAGAGAGGCCCCAAACCAGGGAATAATCTTGCTGTGAGGCGGCACCGCCAATTCTCTCTCTCTATATAAATATATATATATTTCACAATTCACAGTAAATACACCTAATGTGATGTGTGCGTGTGAACCTGTTTTGTCCCAGTTCTCAAGAATGACTCAGTCACATCATGAGAACGTCTCTCTGTGGTTCTCACAAGGTTAACCTCTCGTAGTCCTCACTTCTCAATGGCGGTTCAGGGTTAAGCCCCTTTCTGTGTGTGTGTGTGTGTGTGTGTGTGTGTGTGTGTGTGTGTGTGTGTGTGTGTGTGTGTGTGTGTGTGTGTGTGTGAGAGGGAGAGAGAGAGAGAGGCTGCATTTCACTCAGAGTTGCAATGGGTGTCACTATTTCCATATTTTCCAAACATTTCTTGATTTCAAGGCTCTGTGTGTTTGTCTGTGTGTGTGTGTGTGTGTGTGTGTGTGTGTGTGTGTGTGTGTGTGTGTGTGTGTGTGAGAGGGAGAGAGAGAGAGAGGCTGCATTTCACTCAGAGTTGCAATGGGTGTCACTATTTCCATATTTTCCAAACATTTCTTGATTTCAAGGCTCTGTGTGTTTGTCTGTGTGTGTGTGTGTGTGTGTGTGTGTGTGTGTGTGTGTGTGTGTGTGTGTGTGTGTGTGTGTGTGTTCTTTGGCATATTTAAAAATCACGCAACACTGATTTCATGAATCAAAATAATAATCAGATCATATTAATGAAGCCAAACAAGGCGGGGAAAAAGAACAATAAACACCTGATCAACTGTTCGTGTGCTCTCCATCCACACACACACACACACACACACACACACACACACACACACACACACACACACACACACACACACACACACACTTTTTCACAGTCATATTATGGTTAAATGTAGTAGTAGCAGCCCTCCTCCTGTCGCGCACGCGCACTTTACGCGCGCGCACGAGCCCGAGCCCTTCATAAACGAGCCGCTGCCTCCTCTGTCTCCAGCTCAGTGTCTCTCACTGATCCCACATCAGTGAAGCAGCAGCGGCTCACAGAGAAGATGGCACTGGCCGACACGGAGCGCGGAGTGTCCAACTGTGGAGACTCTCCGTTTTCGGAGATCATCGAGCTGAATGTCGGCGGGCAGGTTTATGTGACCAGACACAAAACTCTCATCGCAGTGCCAGACACGCTGCTGTGGAACATGTTCAGCAAGAAGACACCAAAGGACTTGGCGAGAGACAGCAAAGGGCGCTTCTTCTTGGACAGGGACGGCTTCTTGTTCCGTTACATCCTAGATTATCTCCGGGACCTGAACTTGGTCCTCCCGGACTACTTCCCCGAGAAGAGTCGTCTCCAGAGGGAGGCTGACTTTTTCCAGCTGCGGGACCTCGCCAAGCGTCTCAGCCCCCGGGTGAGTAAGGACAATTCAATCAGCGAGGAGATCAGCCAGAGTGACACGGAGGAAGGCGCGCAGCAGTGCTGCTCCACCGCCGGCATGGAGACTTTACGCACCATGTCGGTCAGCGGCACCATGCGCTCCCCGTCACTGGACTCCAGAAAGTCGGGTTATATCACCGTAGGATACCGCGGCTCGTACACCATCGGCAGAGACATCCAAACCGACGCCAAATTCAGGAGAGTGGCGCGCATCACCGTGTGCGGGAAGACGTCTCTGGCCAAAGAAGTGTTTGGTGACACGCTGAACGAGAGCAGAGACCCGGACAGACCCCCGGAGAGATACACATCCCGGTACTACCTCAAGTATAATTTTCTAGAGCAGGCGTTTGACAAGCTGACAGAAGCTGGTTTCCACATGGTGGCCTGCAGCTCCACAGGCACCTGCGCCTACACCAGCAACGATCCAAACGAGGACAAAATATGGACAAGCTACACTGAATATGTCTTCTGCCGGGAATAACGACCAGCACACATGTTGGTGTATGTGGACATTTCATAATCTAGAGGGGAATGTCTTTAAAAAGTATTGCTGTCTTTGGGTGACTGACTGCAAAGATGTTGCTCCATTATTCTAGACACAGTCAGGTAGCAGTATTATCCGCTAAATAGATGAAACAAACACATGTCTGACAGTCCAAGAGAGAAGCAGGGCATCACTTCAGTTGATCCTTGGAAGGTCATCCCATCCCATTATAGTGCATGTCAATGTTTCAGTCATATCTGACCCAGTGTTCTGTGGACTGAGGGATCCAAGAGCAGACCAAGCAGCATTTAGTATTCAGTGTCATTGTAACTTCTAGACCTGCTTGATCACATGTTCGGTCAAGTTTTGTATCACCTAGTATCTTCTTCTTCTCATCACTGACATGATTGTAAGTGTATGTGCTTTTCTTGGTAGAGTTGTATTTGTTGTTGAAGATGAAATAAAATCTTATACTCTGCTATTCTCAGCCGCTTTGCCAGCTATCGTCGTCTATAACATCTGCACAAATAAGAGAGATGCCCAAAAGCTGCCACAGTGAAGAAGCTTCTTTCCCCGGCTCTAACTTCGTCCATCACTCCTGTAAACAGCCATTTCAAAGCATTGTGTCTATTCCTGTCCAGCCTTACCCTGTTATTAAACCACACATGCAGAGAAACCTCCACATCTGAATACAGTAAATATCGCAGGACAAGTCTGCTCCCACCACAAATTCAGCTGCCATGCATGCACGTGTGTATAGGATGCAAATAGTGCAGCTGTGCACGCATGATATCATTATCATTTCAAGTGTAAATAATGAAAGGGTCCAGCTGCACACAAAACAAGAGGGTCCAGTCATGCCAGGGACTCTGGATGAATGGAGAGTGGATTGGTGGCACCTCTGCTGGGAGAGCAGAATTATTTCCCCTGCATACATCCGGCCTGGGATTATGTGTTTCATTCAGACATGAGAGAAATATGGACTTATATTCAGAGCCAGTGGTGGGATTATAGCACTTAAAGGGGGCTGATGGACCGGAGGAGGCAGTGATGTAAGCTCTGTAGTGGTCCAGGGACATCCAGCCTTGGGTTTCACTCGCTCATTGTGGATGGATCAAGACACATGTCGACATGTCGGCATGTCACAGTAAAAACACTCTGACGTGTTTGTGGACAGCACTGTAGTTTCTTCTTTACACTAGGAAGGAGAAGGTGAGGCGAGCGGTTTGCAATCTGCAACTGGTATCATAAATCTATAGAAAATAACATTTATATATATATAGTACACTAAAATCTGTACAATTACAGAAATTATCTGTAAATTAACAATCAAACTGTTATTTTTAAATATTACACCATTGATGCAAATTCTAGTTATTTCTCATTTTTGTACAGAAATATTATTTATACAGTATTTTCCTAAATTACATACAATTATAAGTAAAAAATCACAGTATCATTATATAAATGTTTATCCACGCTAAGAATTTAATGTTTTTTTAATTTAATGTAAAACTTATTTGTCATGTATGTCTATTGTCACTTGATTGAAGGGGTCTGAGCTGTTTAGCGGATATATTTCAAAAACATGGAAGGGTTTAAGAGGACTTTGGTTTTAAACATGTCTGCCAAACATTTTATAACATCCTTCCAGAAATGCTGGAACTTTAGACACAAAGTATCTTTCCTTGTTCCTCTTAAATCACTGCAGCATTCTCCTGTTCCTCTGACACTGCTGCACTGAATGATGTTTCCTGCAGTGACTGAACAGACTATTCTTCAGTTTGAATGATATTTTTATCTCGGGGAAAACAAAGATTTGTTATCTTGAGATCTCGAGAAAATCATCTCGTCATCTCGGGGAAACATTTATTATTTCGACATGGTGACAGTTAACTTAAAGAAAAACAGAGGAAATAAAATCTATGAATGTATCTGTTCATATTTTCTTTTGATATTTATGAAGTTCATTTGAAAAACAATAAATGAATGGATCAAGGAGAAAAGTGTTCTCATGCATGCTTAATACTCGTTTTGATTTCCCCCGAGTCGACTGAGAGGATTTGAGGACGCGTGCTTTATTTGAAGACCTGGATTATCTCTATTATTTATTTCAGTATTTCAACAAAGGCTAAAAAAGAAAACAGAGTGTTGGACTCTTTGAGCCGAGACAGGCAGAGATGTGACTGTGCAGGTTGCATAATCCAGACGAGTGACACACTGCAGAAGGATCAGCTGCTGATGACTCTTCACAGACATCTGCAAATGTTTCAATAGCCGTGATATAGTCACACGCCTTCACATATGTAAATGATGCTTTGCTTTGGGTTTTTAACGAGCTGTAAATAAATGTGTTAAATCCTAAAAAAGAAAGAATACTGGAGACAGGTTTTAAATACTTTCATACAATGTTTCTGAATATCCGCCACACAAAACCTGCCACAGGTTCTATTACAACATTTCCTTTATGTTTACTTTGTTGTTGTTGTTGTTGTTGTTGTTGTTGTTGTTGTTGTTGTTGCCTGGTCCAGCTTTCTTTGGACCAAGTCCAATGAATCCACCCTGGATCAGTCACAGATATCATCCTCCAAACAATCACTGACTCACACACACATTCACACCCAGTACAGTGAGAGTCTCCATCTACTTGCTTGTCTCTCTGGACTGTGGGAGGAAAACCAATCGTTGAACACATTGTGCAGTTTATATAGAGAGAGAGCGAGCTGGGCTTCAAACCCCTCCTGGAGATGCTCGTTATCTACAATTTGAATTAAATGATTAGAAATCCTAAATGAGAGTCCATTTGGATTAAAGATTTTGTTTTAACGAATGTCTAATTCATATATCATTATATTTATATGTATCTTTATTCTGGTAATGCTTCATTCAGACTATACTTCACTAGATTTTTTAGTGTTTATATCATATATTTAACCCTAAACTGTAGATATATTGCTCTGACTGCACATTTTTCATTGTCTTGTGCTGTTTAACAAATACAAGGGAGGGAAATAGGAAGACACAGAACAGGACAGGCAATATAAAGGTATTTTGTATTGATCCTGACGTTTTATCGTACACGTGATGACAGAGTAAACATGAATGAGTTGACTATACTTGGTGTAACCTTTCACTACAATGGAAATGCATTAAATGGGCTGTCAGGTTTGTCAGCGTGAGCGATGATGAGATAACAGAGAACAAAAAAAGGAAGTTGAAAGACAAAGTGAGGCGAGAGCTGCAGGAAAATATCAGGACTGAGGGAGAATTGACTTTTTCACATGCTGCTGCTCTTCCCTGTCTCATGTGCTTAAATCTCTGTTTGTAATATTTCCCTCCTCTCTCTGTATGCACGCTGCATGTGGAGCTCCCTGACGTGAACCTCGGCTGAACAGGACTGTTTAAATTCCACACATGGGTCCGGGATGCGCTTCAGCTTCCTGAGTTATTTTAGATCAAAGTCGGTTTTCATTAGCACGTCGCAACAGTAACTCCCGACCAAAGGCTTCATTATGCCAATTAAAGTTTGAGTCAGAAATACATTTTGAACTTGACTTCACAACAGGGGATTACGAATCAGTATCAGCGTGTTCATGGGAGGATAGCTCCCGCAGTTATGTGAGAGCATAAAATGATGTTTCACAGGCTCACAGTGTTGGCAGAGCCCGGGAGAAACAGATATCAAAAATATTATACAGTATAATAATGCACTTTTAGTTAGAATCAGTAAAAATATATAAATATTCAGGAATTTTACAGTAATTTTCTGTTGTATTTTAAATTTTTACACAAAACTCTGTAAAATTACAAACATTATCTGTAAATTTACTGTTATTTTAAGTATTATCTGAAATTAAACATGTGTGTCATTATTCTTTGTTTTTAATTTTAAGGTAAATCTTACTAAGTTTTATATTTATGTGTATCATCACTTGATTGAATGTTGGAATTGTAATATTTCAGAACAAAAAAAAACTATAAAAATGTATAGAAAGATTTCTAACTTTTGACATAAAGACTAGAACAGTGACGCTGACATGTTTTGTGTCTTGGGTGAGGCGAGTGGTTTGCAATCTGCAGCTACACTTCTGTATGCCTCTAGACTCTACATGCTGGTCCTGTGTTTTATGGACGTGCACTCGTGTAACTTTGCTGCCTTCTGGTCCAGATAATAGAAAGATTTTGTCTCAGCTGATTTCCTGTGGTTAAATTAAGGTTAAATAAATAAATGTTCATAATAAAGAATGAGCTAATATCCACACATCAACAGCAAGAGGTTAAATGATCACATAGGGTGTATGATACTGCAGCTTATTGTGAGACCGAGGGCCGTAATAAAAGAGAATATACTGAGATACAGAACAGAGACACATAAACAGAAGCGTGCACAGACATTTCGATGGACAGTCGCACATTTTATAGCCCATTCTTTCTTTAAAAGACTGAGATATTTCTGCTCGCTCATAATAGAGGGACTAGGGCATGAAACAGACATCACACTGGGGGAAACATTGCTGCTACATGATTTACACCCCAACCAATGATGGTATTCATATGAAGCTTGAATGAATGAATGGATGCCAACACTGAGGACGATAACCTTGAACATTGCTTGCTCAACGCGTGAAGCTTTCTCGCTAACGTGAGAGCAAGAACAACAATAACAACAATTACCATAAATAATATATTCATAGCAAAGAGGATTCACGTGGTCCAGAGGGACACAAAGAGGGCAAAGCAGCTCGAGCCACTGCCACACTGCGTGATGTGTGTTTGGATCCTGCTGAGCCTTAAGTATGATGTCAGCTACTGCCACGCCATTTTCTAACATCTCTTATTTCAGACTCCTTTCATTTTATTGCAAATGTCATCGGTTGTGATCAGCGGCATCCAGACTATGTCCCGATCACCTGAGCTGAGGCTGCTCCATCCATTTATGTGGCCGTTAACCCTCCCCCCTTATCATGCCAGCTGAGTTCTTTTGGAAAATTATAGTCGTCAAATACAGAAATGCTCTTTCTTCTATGAAATCTGACTTATAAACCGTCGGGGCCACTCGTCGCACATGGAGGCCTTTCGTTTGAGTGTTCTCTCTGCATTCCTTGGGTTGCTGCAAATCAGATGTCCTTTATAGCAAGCACGGCATTTGTTATCTGCCCAAATTATTCTCTGAATGGTTTTAATTCCCTGCGTGGCTGCAGCTGATTGCATGTACCCTTTATGCTCTTTTCTGGTTGATTCCTGCACCATGTTTTACAAAGTAATCTGAACATTTCTCTAAAATATCTCCTCTCTTTTTCATCGTGTGTTCTTCTTCTCTCATTAGTCATCCATGAAAAGTGCTTTTATTTTGTTACAACACGCTTTAAATTATGTATTCGATGTCATGTAACATCTAGGATGTTCTTGTTGTATCTGGGAGGTTGTTACAAGTTGTCTGAGTCACCCTACGAGTGTAGAATTAGTCCACAATGACAGGGTTAGGTCTGCACGAATGTGGTCTGCTGGTTTTTGCATGAATTCAATTTTTTTGGTTTTCCACATCTGGCTTGGTTTTTGGGAAGACGCCTTTCTGTGTACGAGAGACAGAAATTACAGGTTGCAGTAACTGTAAAAGAGCAAAGTATCAAATTAGATGCTTACGTCCAAGTTTAGAAACAGGCTTGATTAATGTGTCGACGTATTGAACCGGACAAAAGTGTAAAGCAGAGTCAGTCGGCGTTACGGGAAAAACTGCAGCTACAGCTCTATATGAACTGATACATGGTAAATTGGGTACTACCAGGGAAAAGACAATTAATTCACATTCAGTGCAACTTCTTTTTTAACTTTAGAGAGTACAACTTAGCCTGTAACAGCTTCTCTAAGATGTACTTTCAACAATACTCTGGGTCCAATTAAAGAATAGCTGTACTTGTGTAATACATGGCAGGAATAATTTAAATTACAGGCTTGAACATGAACCGCAGCTTCTCTGGTTTCCTTTACAGGCTCCTCTTTAGCCATTAAACTTCCCTGGATGAAGCATTCACAGTTCACCAAGTAAGCTCATGTCATATTTCTATACTAAACTCGTTATATATAGTTTCTCAGCTCTGGTGCACAAGAAGTTCTGCATGTTACTGGCTGTGTTTGAGAAAATCAGCACCACACTCACATCTGTACAGTAAATGTAAATATGTAGCTAGAGCCAGCAGCTGGTTACAAAGTAACGCGTTAGAGTACTCTAATTACTTTTTTCGTGTAACGTAGTGTGTTAGTTTTGTGTGTTAAGTAATCAGTAACTGAGAAAAATGAGAAATGAGAAAATAAATATTCCGATTGCAGCCTGCTTTTTGTCAGACAGTACTGTGCCACCTGCGGATGTGTCAGCGGAGGCACAGCGCTGTGATGAAGGTTCTGTGGCCTTCTGACCTGTGTGTGTGTGTGTGTGTGTGTGTGTAAAGGCAGGATGTCAGAGTGGACAGCTTTTGAGTCGTGGAAGTAACGCACGTTATTTTCATCTCTCAAGGACAAGAACATAACGGTAAAACGCGCACTCTGCGTTGGTGAAAAGCTTCTATCGTTTCCACTTCCACTTTAAAAACAACATCTTGTATCCAAGCAGCACTCTATCACCGTGGTAGCAAAGCCTGCTGGGGAAGGTGGTGCACCAGTGAGTTTTAGCTCAGCTAACCACACCCACCTGTCAGTCAAAGCGTCCACGCTCTTAATCCTCACAGCGATCAAAGTGTATGAACTCTACAGATCATTTACAAGCTCCTCTTCCTGGAGTGACTCGGCTCTTGATAAGCCCTCCCTCTTCTTCCTGCTCTCAAACACAGCCAGCTCCTCTCTGCTCAGGTGTTTCCTTGTTCCCTCCCCCTCAGATCTACAGTTTGAAGATGGTTGGAACCAACATGTGCTGACGTGTCAGCTGACAGGCCGCATGTTGTTGAGATCAGAGCTCAAACTAGTTTCATTTCTGAGGAAGTCAAACTCAGACAGTCGACGACGCGGAGAGGAGAAATGGCGCAGCAAGGAAATAAACTGGACCGGGAAACCTTCTCTTGTCCGATCTGTCTGGATCTACTGAAGGATCCGGTGACTACTTCCTGTGGACACAGCTACTGCATGAAGTGTATTCAAAACTTCTGGGATGGAGAGGATGAGAAGAGAATCCACAGCTGCCCTCAGTGTAGGCAGACCTTCACACCGAGGCCTGTCCTGAAGAAAAACACCATGTTAGCAGCTTTAGTGGAGAAACTGAAGAAGACTGGACTCCAAGCTGCTCCTGCTGATCACTGCTATGCTGGACCTGAAGATGTGGCCTGTGATGTCTGCACTGGGAGAAAACTGAAAGCTCTGAAGTCCTGTCTGGTCTGTCTGGCCTCTTACTGTGAGAAACACCTCCAGCCTCATCATGAATCACCTACATTTGTAAAACACAAGCTGGTGGAGCCCTCCAAGAAGCTCCAGGAGAACATCTGCTCTCGTCATGATGAGGTGATGAAGATGTTCTGCCGTACTGATCAGCAGTGTATCTGTTATCTCTGCTCTGTGGATGAACATAAAGGCCACGACACAGTCTCAGCTGCAGCAGAAAGGACTGAGAGGCAGAGAGAGCTCGAGGTGAGTCGACTAAACATCCAGCAGAGAATCCAGGACAGAGAGAAAGATGTGAAGGAGCTCCAACAGGAGGTGGAGGCTATCAATGGCTCTGCTGATAAAGCAGTGGAGGACAGTGAGAAGATCTTCACTGAGCTGATCCGTCTCATGGAGAAAAGAAGGTCTGATGTGAAGCAGCAGGTCAGATCCCAGCAGGAAACTGAAGTGAGTCGAGTCAAAGATCTTCAGGAGAAGCTGGAGCAGGAGATCACTGAGCTGAAGAGGAAAGACGCTGATCTGAAGAAGCTCTCACACACAGAGGACCACAACCAGTTTCTACACAACTACCCCTCACTGTCACCACTCAGCCAATCTACAGACTCATCCAGCATCAAGATCCGTCCTCTGAGGGACTTCGAGGATGTGACAGCTGCTGTGTCAGAGCTCAGAGATAAACTACAGGACGTTCTGAGGGACCAACGGACAAACATCTCACTGACAGACACTGAAGTCCATGTTTCACTGTCACGACCAGAACCAGAGCCCAAGACCAGAGCTGAGTTCTTAAAATATTCACGTGAACTCACACTGGATCCAAACACAGTAAACAAATGGCTGTTATTATCTGAGGGGAACAGAAAAGTGACAGGAATGAGTCAACCTCAGTCTTATTCTAGTCACCCAGACAGATTCACTGTATATCCTCAGGTCCTGAGTAGAGAGAGTCTGACTGGACGTTGTTACTGGTAGGTGGAGAAGAGAGGAAGAGCGGATGTAGCAGTCACATACAAGAATATCAGCAGAGCAGGGTTCTCAGGTAAATGTGGATTTGGATTCAATGACAAATCTTGGAGGTTAAATTGTTTCACAGACAGTTATAACTTTCATTACAACAATGTCCAAACTCCCGTCTCAGGTCCTCGGTCCTCCAGAGTTGGAGTGTACCTGGATCACAGTGCAGGTATTCTGTCCTTCTACAGCGTCTCTGAAACCATGACTCTCCTCCACAGAGTCCAGACCACGTTCACTCAGCCTCTCTATGCTGGACTTGGGATTGATTCTGGATCCTCTGCTGAGTTGTGTGAAGTCAAATAGACAGAAGTCATTGAAGGGTTAAATTCTGTGTTTCATGTCTTCAGCTTGTTTTGTTTCCATCATTGTTGCTGATTGTTGTGGCATTTCTTCACCTGTCAATCAAACACTGTGGGCGGTACTTTGCCCTCTTCTCATTGGTGGTTGTGTAAATGTTTGAGTTTCTGTAGGTGGCGCTCCTTCCTGTGTCTGTTTAGCCATGGAGGCTATCACTGCTCATGATGACTTTAGTTTGTATGATCAGAATCAATAAGGAGATGATTCATTCTTTTCTTGTACACATGAGAGATTCAATGAAGAGACAACATTTAGTTTGTGTCTCAGTCAATAAAGAGGATTTATTACACAGACTGCAAGTCTTCATGTTTTCATTGAACATGTGCTCTAAATGAACTCCCTGCATTCACCCTGTTTATTTCACTGAGCTGCTTTCTCATGGTTAAAGTAACAATTAAAGTTGAGTTTGAACTGAAGGTGACTGACAGTGAAGAAGAAGAACAGACAGATGGATCACCACAGACTGTAGAAAACATGGATGCAGTCGTGACAAAGTGCCGTTGTGAAGCTCCGTGTGGTCGCTCTGGTCGTCTCCGTCTGGGCGGTCCTGCCTCCGCCGCCTCCCGACTAATCTAAAAATGGTCATAGAGGTGGAGCTGAATGAAGCCTGGTTGATGAAACAAGCCACCTGTGACCACACCCACCTGTCAATCAAAGCATCCACGCTCTTAATCCTGCATAACTTTCAGCCTTAATATAATGTGAACAGGTGAGTTGTATATAAATTCACCCTCAGTACAGTTGTCATGAACGGGGAAATTAGCTACAGAGACCAAAACTGTTTTTGTACCAGGCTGTAAACATGTTTATTTCTGCTGTGAAACATGGGGACTTAAGGAGACTGACTCACTTCTGGAGCCAGCCTCAAGTGGACGTTTGAAGAACTGCATTGGCTTCACTTCAGACACAGTGATTGCACTGATTATAAATTACTTTAGTTGTGTTACGGTGCTGAATTCTTCCTAAATCCTTCAAAAGTACAACTGACATTCAAATACTCGTGTGGTTTCCCTGCAAAAGGAAACACTCGCTGCAGCGTATTATTATTAAGCGATTACATTCTGAGAGTTTTAAGAGTTTGCACATTTCTTCTGGGCAGAATGCTGAGGACAGAAATTTCCTCCAAAGCTGACAGATTCAAACTGATCATTTGTGGCCTGAAAGAGGAAAAAGTCCAACAATAATGTCGTCTAAAATACTCTGAGAATGAACACAAACCTGTCTGTCTCTACAAGGAAGAGTGTACCAGTTGGACAGATTCCATCTTTCCGTGAGTTTTCTATTACGGAGGACTGCTGCGATCAGTGACCTCTCCACTAAAAATAGTCAAACCACAATGCTGCAAAAAAATTGTCATTCATAGAAAATCAGGCACTGTTGAATTACTAAAGCCGGTGAACAATCCATCTTCTCTCAGTTTATATTTTGTATTTTTGCACAAACCTTCGTGCTCGTCTCTCTCTCTCGTTTTTTATCGTATCCTCCCTCGTTCTTCTAAATTAAAACAAGAAAAGATAAGTTAAAGTTAAGTCTAACCACAACTAGAATTCACATTAGTCAAGGTTCAAACCAAAACAAACAAATAATAGTGTTGCATGTTCTGCAAACCTTAATAGATAAAAATGAGGAACCGTTGAGAGGATCTGAGTCTCTATCTGTCATATATATATATATATATATATATATATATATAAATGCTCTGCACACAGCATTACACAGGTTATTTCATCCAGGTTGCTTTGAGCTTTACTGCATTGCTCATCTGCTCCCTGGCTGTCTGACAATCCTCTATTTGAAGCTGTGAAATAAAGAAAGAAATCGGAGGAGTCGATAGAAGCCCCTGCAGATGTTACGTAACGCAGGCTGAATCAATATCAGACAACAGAGGATGCAAAGAGGTGCGTGACGTTTCTTTAATTTCTGCACTTCTATTAAGAGAGAGAGGTCTGTGGTGTGATATGCGTGATCACAGCAATGACTGTTTGAGCACAGAAATACTGGCTTAGCAAACACCAAACATCTACAGCAACATCTGCTTGACTCTTCTCTGACAGATGTCCGCCTCCTCTGCAGGACTTGTTTACAGGTTAAAGCTTGATTAGACAACTAGGTCGAATAATCTGCCTTTACTGCAAACAGCTTCTCGATTTTCAGACATGTCACACATTAAAAGAAAAGCAGATAAGTCGTCTTGTTTTGGCAATTAAAACATATGACACGTCTTGTGCTGGTTACCAAGGATACGGATGAAGATGAAAAAGGTTATCATCTACCTGTAGTTAAGCAAAAAAAATGCAAATCTCTCGACTCATCAGCGTTTGTGATACAGACACAGAGAGACGAGTTTGGGTTTGACAGAAAATCCAAATCAAATGTTCTTCCAGCGGAGCTGCAACCTTGAGGCAAAGCTTAGACTGCTTGTTCTGGCAATCATCAGCGGAGTTATTTTGATGCTGTAAAAGCAACACACCAAAAAACAACTTTTAAAAATTTATACAACTGCTGCACTGAAAATAAAAACATTTTTACAGCAGAGTTCTGTTTTAAAAAATAAAATAAAATTACAGACATTATCTTTACATTAACACCTCAACAGTTATTACTACTTATATTGCATACATAATACTATCTGTAATTAAATATATATATAAAATAATGAATGTTTCGACAAAATTTATAGTTTTTAATATTTATATTTTACTTCTATTTTTTTGTGCTACTATCCTGAAAAAGGCATGCACACATGGATTTCCACCTTTTCACTTTTTATATCGTTATCAATCTCTCAATCAAAAAGAGTTCTTCAAACTCATTGGTTGAGTTATAACATGATTTTTTTATATGCATTGACAACAAGATAAATAGAGAATAATATCACTCTTACGAGTAAAAACTTTTGTTCCACGGTGATTTACTGTTATGTTGTCTTGGTTGGAAATATTAACATAACTCATAAAACAAAAGCAGACAAATGCTTTAGAAACATTTTAACTAAAAAGACTCAACACATTTTTTTCCCTTTTGTAAAACCGTTGACATTTTTTTTTTTTTTTTTTTACAAAATCTAATTATATTAAATGGAAATCATGGAACATAATTACAGCGTCAACTCTTTCCTGTTATACGGAAATAAAGACTTGGTTATTCTCAAAGAGAGCAGTGACCCGACTTTCACAGAGAAATATTTACCTGTGTGTCAGTTTTATTCATTAATGCACGAAGCTCAGCAGTCTGCTGTCAAATATAAATAAAATAATAAAAATTAAAAAAAAAATTGTACAATAAAAAAATTAATGTTTTTGAAAATGTAGCATAATAATAAAAAAAACATTTAAATGTTTTAGAAATTATATTAACGAGTAATGTGTGATGACGCAATGACGTACGTACGTACGTACGGCAGCCGGGGTCAAACGCGCGTTTTTTTAAATGGAGAAGCGGCGCTTAGTGGTTCAGCGAAAAGAAAACACAAGAAAACAAAGGAAAGAAGAAAAAAAGAAAGATGCTGCTTTGCTGCAGCAAACACCTCCACCTCAACACGTTTCACCAGGAAACCGAGGCAGGATGGCGGTGCTGAAAACAGCGGAGCCAGGACGATGCTAACGCTGCTAACGCTGCTAGCTCAAGTTCACTGGAGACGTGTGGCCGTGGTGAAGCGGCACCGCCTCCTGTGGACACCGTCCGGACCAGAACTACGGCGGACAGCGGCCGGACAGCGGAGCCAGGTCAGCGGCAGCCTGAGCTGATCACAGCGCCAGCGGAGAATGAGGCGGGACGGTCAACATTTCCTGATGTGAACATCACCGTGAGACTGTACCTGACGCTGCCTGAACTGTCTGTCACTAATGGACATGAAGCCGAACTGGTCCAGGAGCTGGAGTTGGACATTATCCAGGAAGAAGATGATGCAGGTGAGCTACAGGTGAGTCCGAGTCATGTCTGAATGTGTTTAAGGCTGGTCTGTGATTGGAGGTTGAGCGAAGGGGCGGGAAGTGTGATACAGTTTGAGCTGAAGATGAAGTTGCTGTTGTTGTTGAAGTTGTTGTTGCTGTTGTTGTCGAAGTTGTTGTTATTGTTGAAGTTGTTGTTATTGTTGAAGTTGTTGCTGTTGTTGAAGTTGTTGTTGTTGGTGAAGTTGTTGTTGCTGAAGTTGTTGTTGAAACTGTTGTTGGTGAAGTTGAAGTTGTTGTTGTTGTTGGTGAAGTTGTTGTTGCTGTTGTTGGTGAAGTTGTTGTTGCTGTTGTTGTTGTTGAAGTTGTTGTTGTTGTTGCTGTTGTTGAAGTTATTGTTGTTGCTGTTGTTGTTGTTGAAGTTGTTGTTGTTGTTGTTGGTGAAGTTGTTGTTGGTGAAGTTATTGTTGTTGAAGCTGTTGTTGTTGTTGATGTTGTTGTTGTTGAAGCTGTTGTTGTTGAAGTTGTTGTTGTTGAAGCTGTTGTTGTTGTTGATGTTGTTGTTGTTGAAGTTGTTGTTGTTGAAGCTGTTGTTGTTGAAGTTGTTGTTGTTGAAGCTGTTGTTGGTGAAGTTGAAGTTGTTGTTGTTGTTGTTGTTGTTGTTGCTGTTCTACGGTGATTTACCGTTATGTTGTCTTGGTTGGAAATGTTAACTCATCAAACAAAAGCAGACAAATGCTTTTGAAACATTTTAACTAAAAAGACTCAACACATTTTCTTCCCTTTTGTAAAACCTTTGACATTTTTCCAAAATCTAATTATATTAAATGAAAATCATGGAACACAATTACAGTGTCGAGTCTTTCCTGTTATACTGAAAGAAAGACTTTGTTACTCTCAAACAGAGCACTGACAGACTTTCACAGAGAAATATTTAACTGTGTGTCAGTCTTATCCATTAATGCACGAAGCCTCAGCAGTCTGCTGTCAAATAACACTTGTGAATAGACTCTGATTCAATATTTTTTTGCTTGTTTACACACGTTTCTCACTTGGACCCCCTGCAGTGCTTCAGAAAAGCAGCCTGGCTCTGTCAGATAGTCATACAGCTGCTGGGAAAGCCAGTGAACCGCCTGACGATGATAAATTACTGTTAAAACTTGGATTATTGCACCAAAGTCATCGCTAATACAGAGTTGTGTTTTAAACTTTGGAGTCAGAACTTTAATCTCTGCTGAGAGCTCATTATTACCTGAAGTGGGAGCAGGTAGAAAATCTTCTATGAGACCAAAACACCTCTGTGGAAATGTGGAAAGGGTTTCCTGGTGTGCGAGTGTCATCATTTCAACTGGATCAAATTCAAGTGCTGGATTAGATAAGATGGTGGGAAGCAAAAGATTTTGGGAAAACATTGCCAGTTTGGATTTCACCCTTTATTGGCGGGGGTTGCTGCGCTGTGCGTCAATAACATGAAATCCACGTTTAACGGCACGAGCTGTAGACGATCCCTGAAGATGTTTCCATGCTGTAAATATCTCTTTCTCGCCGATGCACATGGATCACGTCGTCGCCAATGACGACAGTGCGACAGGTGGTCTGTAGAGTCGCACTCAGTACATTCCTTTTTCGCCGTGAAGCACACATCGCACCGAGACAGGTGACATTTAAATGACGCTGCAGTCATTCAGGGAGATTTTTCTGGAAACATAAAAGGTCACATGGTGCCAGGGTGACAGTAAATACCAACAATATGCCACATACTTGTTTTTCCAGGAAAGTAGTGATAATCTGAGTTATTTTTTACTAATAAAAATAGGACTGAGAATTGTAATTACTAACCTGTATTTCTCTTCATGCTGCATACTGTATATCATCTACTAGACCAGTGGCTCCCAACCACAGGGAAGAAAGGGAAATCTAAGTAAATAGTGCAAGAGCAGACGAGCCTATTTCCTGAAATGAAATGGATGTATACATGTATTCTGATTACATATGATCAAAAATTACTAACAAGGTCAACAACACAAGACACAGCAGCCAGCTAGTCCAACAGCAGTCAGCCCAGCTCAGGTTCTGGCACAACATTGGCTCTGCTGCTCCCTGTCACAATTAACTCCTGCACCGGCCTCAAAACTTTGTGGTGGTGGTGCAAACACTAACGCTGCCCTCGGTGCTCTGAGCTCACAGTCACAGTTTGCTACAGGTTGCAGCACTTTACTTCACTGTCCATCAGGAAGCTCTGTAAATCACAGCTGATGCGTTGGTGGTGTGCGACTTAACATTACGTACTTTAAAGTTAGTGCAAGAACAGATGGGCACAGAGTACGAACGACAGAGACACCGTTCACCTAATTACAAGTCACTGTAACATGATTTTAAATGTTAATTTATGGTACACAGCAATGAATGTTTTCATGTGTGATAAACCTTCACATCATTCCCCATGACTTCCAGTGAAATATAGGTTGCTATTTCATGCATGTGCAGGTATATTCAGGTGTTCGATTGATGCAGCTGTTGTTTGTCCGCCTGGTGCTGTAATGTGTGAATGCAGCTCCAGCTTTCCTACTGTCTGTGACATGGCAATTTAACTGCTGACAGCAGCTCAAGTAGAGGAGACAGTTGGTGATTCAATATAAATTAATATCCACTTCTAAAAGGACCGACCCGTGTGCTGTGCAGAGCTACCCTACAATTAATGCTTGCTTGAATTGGTGAGGAAGTTCAATTGAATTTACAGGGACATAATTACCGGCCTGTGTTTCCTTGTACAATTCTCTCAGTGTTATAGGAAAACATGTTTCGTTTCAGATGAACATGTTCAGGTCATATTGCTGCCCCTAAAATCTTACCTTTGGGTTTAGGAGTGAATCTGTAAGTTATCCCGTGAAACTCCTGTGCAAGAGCTCTTTTATTACGGAAGAGAAGATCGGTCTTGAACATTTCTTTCAGGTAGTTACAAGGAACCGTTTCAACTGGAGAAAGTCTTGATCATCCATCCATGAAATATTGATCAAAAAAACAGCCGTGTGATAAGTCACAGATACAACTTTGAAGTGCAGAGGTGGGTGAATTCATTACGGTGACTCATCCAGAACCAAATGCTGCTGAAGCAACGTGATTATCAGCAATGTGCCATGATATCATGTGTTCTGCAGGCTGTCTTTTCGCCGGATTACGATAAGGTGTTTTAAATTACAGGTATATTAAGAGCCGACTCCGTACTTCGCTGTCAGCTTGGCAACCCTCTCCTGTAATGTCATTGGGTAACGGGAACAATTACATAAAAGAAGTTATGTAATGGCCTAATGGTGGTGCCAGTAAGTGACACCATTATCAGCGCAGAGAGCACTTATATCTTAATACGTACGAGGATTGTAGATTGATTCGCCTGACTTTCAGGCTGATGATGGACTAGGTTAAGCAAAAAAAAAGTTGGTGCAACTGAATAAAAGTTTAACTTCTGTACCAGAGAGCTGACGTGTCCACACAGTCAAACCCCGACTGTGATCTGGTCTCCAACATCCTGTCAGCCTCCCACCAGCTCTGCACAAGACTGAGGCAAGCAACCAACTTCTCCCAGGGTGGATCTTCTGCCACATCCTGCTCTCTCAGCCGGTTAATCTTCCCCCCTACCTGTGCAGCCATCGAACCAATGCAGAATATTCTGTAGGCTAGATAAGGCCAGATGGAATAGCAAATCAGCAGTATCGATTGCTTATTAGATTAGAGAGGGTTTGTCAGGAAGACCGAGAGGAAACGCATCCTACAGCAGCTGTGTTCCAGCTGGTGAATCAGCAGATAGCTGCGTTGCGGAGGCCTATGTCTGGAAAAGAAAATCAACCCTCTCAAATCAGAGTTAAATCTCCACAGCAGAGAGGTCAACAGCTGCCACTCCTCAGTGAGGAAATCAGGCTGGATGGTAGAGATTACTAAAGGGCAGAGGAGGATTAATGAGCACAACAAAAGAAGTGAGACGAAAGAACATTCAGACACAACAATGCACTATCTGCTAATCCACCTTTAATGTTTTCTGATCTGCTGCAGAGCATGCACACGTTTTTAATGATGAAAGTTGACTTTTAGTGTCGGTTGCACTCGTATCTGTGCGTTTAATGTAAAGCTAAGCTCAGCATAAAGCCTGAAAATGTTGTGAATGAACAAGGTAACGAGGAAACGGGTAGCCTGGCTCTGTAGTACCTAGTAGCACCTCTAACGCTCCATTTTCTCTCTCAAAAACCAAAGTCTACCACCATCAATCTGTGGTTTTAGAGAGGAGATAGTGTTCTGGACCATTTCTTGGCCTGGATCAGTCGTCTTGCCACTGTGAGTTTGCCAGACAACCACCAAATAATTCAGGAAGTTACTCCATCCGGCCAGGAAACAGTCTGGCACATAACACTCATGTAAAAACCACAAAATGTTTGTTTTTACATGTCAAACATTTCCCGTCTTTCTGCTCATCTAAGCGAACTGTCTGCAGGCTGTAGCCTCACACTGACGAGCCATAACACTACGAATAACACTGATTATGCACTGGTGAACCAACATAACACTGGTTATGTTGGCACCCATCAGTTGGTGGGAAATATGTGCCAGGAATTGAGCAACTTTGACGGGGCCCAAATTGGGTCAGAGCATCGGGTGTTCCCGGTCTGCAGTGGTCAGCTAGTGTTGAAAGTGTTTCAAGGATGGAAATGCGGTGAACCGACGGCGGGGTCATGGGGGTTCAGGGTTCACTGATGCACGTAGGGAGTGAAGGCTGACGACAGACGAGCTGCTGTAGCTCAACCAGTTTGCTTCTTTGTGACAAAGTGGGTGAGAACACAACATCTATCCCACAGATGATCAACTCCACGTGTAGTTTAATAATGCGTGTCTGTTGTTTTAACCATAGTTCAATCAGTTATCATCATATCTGAGTTTGTTTTGTATTATGTTTGGTTACGTCGCACATTTCATCATCTTTGGTTGAAATAAAAATACTTATTGTGAAGTTAAATTAGTGTTTTTTTTTGTTACTTACCATACTCATGTGTCCAGGGACAAAAGGAGGAAACACCCCAACACTTCCTGTATTTATAACCTGGCTGACATAATTGATGATGTCACTGGACTAGTCCAAGTGTGTGTGTGTGTGGGGGGGCTCAGGTAAATTAGTTTAGGAGTTACTTGGGTTTATTTGTTGCTTGATTTATGTGTGGTTTGAATGTAGATGAATGGTTTCTATTGTAAACTGTGTAAGAATGTAGAGTTGTGTTAGGAAACCAGTGGCGATATCTCCACCAGTGGTACAGTCAGAGAGCTAACGGCAGATATATAAGATATATGAGCAGTTTCTTTTTGTCTGTTGAGGAGAGAACAAATAGAACAGGGTACACGTCATGTGTAGCTATGAGCATATGAAATTGACATTCATGAAAACATGTGAAAAGACTTTGAATTATATATTTCTGAAATGTGGAGTGAGTTAGTTTTTCACCAGTTTTCAGGATTTTGTGGGCGGTCCTTAAAAGGTGGCTCGATGACACGCTGAGGCCACCCTGAGCAGAGAGACAGAGATGAATTCATCTCAGCTCAGAGTGTTTCAAAGTTAGTCATGTCATTTTCTGAACTCATCTGACACATAAACTTGTTTATATTTTTAATCATTTAAATCTGGCTGGGTGGTTAATAACACTTTCTTCTTTGGTCTGACAAACTCAGAACACATATTTATTCTGACTTTACACAGACTTTAACAGGTTAACTAAAGCAAATATTCTCATATCTGTAAATTAGAGTTTTGACTTTTGGAAATTACATTTTCACCAAGCGAGGCTGAGAAGAGGAAGTCAGCCAGTATGATTCATTTGAAGCCATAAGGAGCCAAAGCCCTCAGAAATCAATCAGCGGTTTAGAGAAACACGCTCAGTCTAACATCCTCAAGTGGCTTGCATTACAATGAGAAGCGGGTGTTTATCAAAAACTCCCCGGCTTAGCGCTGTTGTTAATTAAGAAAAAGGGGGAAAAAAAAGGATTATTCTCCAAAATAATTTGAACAGGACCAACGGAGAGCCAACACACACACACACACACACACAGGGAGGGACGAGAATCCGGCTGTACCTGGAGGACGTTTTGATTTGTGTGAATACTGTTAATATCTTATTAAAGATGGGAAACTCAAAGAGCCAATCAATACAGACACATTGTGTCTATAGTAACCAATAAGGAGACAATAAGAACTGGAAATGTAATTAAAGTGGTGAAAATGAGCTTTTCTAGCCCTACAGGTACATATATAATGACAAGCGGAGAGGCAAGGCCTTCAGGCGCATTTCATAATGAAGAATATGTCACGTAAGAGTGAAAATGAGAATCCAATGCGTGCATCGATATGTCAATGTTTGTATTTATGAAAACGTCTGACATCTGCATCACGGCGTGCGCGTAAACAAAACGCAGTAACGTCGACGCGCGTTAATTATTCGATCGGTTTGATGAGATCAAGAAAACACAGAATGAGCTCTCTGCTTCCAGCTCGATACAAAATAAAGATCCTAAAATGTCACTGAAGCAGATTTGTATTGATCTCCACTTGTAGACCAGAGGTTGTAACATGCTCAACGTCTTTTTTCTAAATATAGCCGCCTGACGCTGGTACAGTTTATTCAGTTTGAACTGCGAAGGGTTCAAGTGAAAGAAGTGAAATGTTATACCACAGCAGCAGCAGCTGCAGCTGCAGCCCTGACAGTGACGTCTCCACTGCTCTCGTGTTTTTCAGTATACAGGCACATGTGTGACGCGTGGCAGAGGGATGATCCTGTCCGCTCAAACCGCTTCATACCTTCTCCTCCTGAGGACATAAAGTATGAGCTCAGGAGAGCATGAAATTGAGTTTAGAGACAAATGGGAGTAAATGATGTTTTCATGATAACCTAAAGCAAACACCTAGGCCATTAGCGAGTTAACAAGCCAAACCCTCTAATAAGCTCGGCTCTTCTCACAGGGGTTTAATGATGAACAGAGGTAATGGCTGGACTGCAAACAGACAAGGATGCAGTCTGAGTGCATCACTTTGTTTCCCAACCGTGGAATTCAAGCCAACAAGAAAGCGTACTGAGGGAACCTGGTATGTGAATTAACGTCTGCAAGTAATGTTTCACAAAGACAGCATCATCTCAGGGACACGAGCACAGAAAATGAGACCGGGTTTGTTCCGTTAGTTTTGTGGAGATTGGAGCCACGACAAAGGTTCTGTATTTATATTAAATTAACAAGGCTGCAGGGGGGAAGTGTCCTCACAGTGACACGAAGATGAATGACGAGTATTTATCCAAAACAAACAAATTGTTGGAATTGTGATTATAGGAGTGAAATCCCTCAGAGGCGGCCCTGTTCCAGCTTTCCACATTCCCCCTCCGGGCCGGCAGTCAAGTATGAAGAAGATAGCAGCTGTGCGTATCAACATGCCGTACGCCTGGGACCTCAGGGCAGAAAGCCTCAGAAAGAGGAACTCACCCGTTTACAGCCTTAAAGTCCGAATTAAATTACTCAAAGTGTTCAGGCTCACAGGATGTGCAGCCTGCTGCTCACATTATACTCTTTTACAATCTCTTCTTCACAGTGAGCGGAGCTGTGGTCAATTCTTCGATATGTCAGACTGTCAGGAAAGTTCTCATTGATGTTCTTTGTGTGCACTTGGCACAGGCACAAAAACCCTCTCCGGCGTCGCCGTCACAAAAAATTGTTAATATCAATATATTCACAATAGCTCAGCTCCGTTGTAGCGCGAACAAAACAAGAGGCTTCAGTGCAGGAAATGATGGGTTCTGGAAAAGCTATTCACCATACAGTAATTGCAGCTCTGCAAGGGAGATAATGATGTTGAATGGACCGCAAACAAAAGACTGGACTCGCAGCTTTCGTGTTCTAGTGCTGCTTTTCAGATGAAATATCGCCCCGCGACAATAAGAGTCCCATCTCCAACGGGGGGCCCGCCGTCTTTTTGTCAGAAATCTATTCACTCCACAGAGACACAAAGTCGGACCAATGAGAGGTGAATTCAGCTCGTCGGAGAGGATGAGGATGGATCAGAGCTTTTACAACTTTTAATCGTGGCATAAAAAAGCCAAAATTCGACACTTATGCAGCAACTATTTCTCCCCCCTGCTGATTTCTTACAATTAAGATTCCCACACGCTTAAACCACAGAAGTAATGAGCGCTATTTGCAAGAGTTTAGTGTTAAATGTTTCCTGTTTTGGTTTTTGAATCTTCCCACAAGACATAAAAAAGAAGCTTGTCACAGCAAGAAAACTCTCGCAACACATTTATAACTACAACTGACATCCAACATGAGCAACCACGGGTCAAAACACACTTTAGGAGCATCGACATGTGTGAAGATGAAAGGCTCAGACACACACACACACACACGTATGGTGAAGGCAACTCATTACCGTCAGTGCCCCTTTTGTGTAGGTGACATCTGCAACTGTGATAAAGACGACACAGACAAAAATATGCTTCAAACTGATGTGTCATCAGTCTGGTCTTCACACACGCACCATCAAAGAAATGTTCCACACGAACCAGAAGCTGAAAAAATAGCACAAAAAAAAAACGTCCCTCATGGAAGAACTGTGAAGGAGCTGTGTCAAACAGCTTTACAGAGAAAGGAAGGAATAAAATTCATGACTTTATGCTTCAACAGCAGATAAAAAAACAGAACATGCAGCTGGGCGATGTGGAGAAAAGCTGGCTGTCACTCCTCCCAGCCCTCCTTCACATGATCTCCAGGAGAAGGAGAAGAAGAAGCTGTGGCTGTCTCAGAGGAGACGTTAGCCAAATCTTCATCAGCAAAACAGCGTCCAAAAGAAAACACTCAGCAGCCTGTGAATCCTGCAATGCAACACTGACTGAAACAGCTGGGACCCAACGAGTTTAGGCAAATACATAAGGCTGAATACTGGTCTTGGTTTGTTTCTGTCTTGATACAGTAAAAATCTGGGGTTGGTTGTAGATCCGTGAAGATCTTCAGCTCTGACCGACTGGTGGTCGCTGACACTGGACCTCAGGTGACCTTAAAGACTCGGAGCAACAGGAGCACTGGCCCGGTTAACGATCCCACCAAGGCTACACCTGGGTTTCCTGATGGACAATACAGTAAACTGCTGCAAACTGTAACACAGGTGCCCAGGGTACAGGAAAATACAGACAAAATCAAAATGAGCTACAGACAAATTATGACCAAATAAAATTATTATATTTATTATACGTTTTATTTGTAGGAAAAAAATCTTTCTTTACAGAAACTCTCAAACAGTTTGTGTTCTCTTATAAAAAGTGCAACTTAAACAACAGAACTCATGACAGGGCTGTCGAAAAAACCCTGGCAAACCAAAACCGTCCTTTACACACAAGTGAACACACGTTACATAATCTGCAGACTGTTCTGCACAAAGTGGTTAGAGGTCCACAAAAAGATCCTATTTAGGCCAAAATCAAAAGGACGGATTAGAGAACAAAGCAGATGAATCCACAAATGAACCGCATGGGTCTGTAAACCTCACCACTACTTATTCAATCGCTTAACAGGTTTGCTAAAAAAGTGCAGATCTTTCTGTCTGTAGGGAAATTAGCAGGACACATTATATATATACGCCTCAGTCTCTGTTACATAATCAAAGGCAGTAAATGGTTTATGCTGTCAGCGTGTGTTAATCAGGCTGTTTCAGCCTCGGGTTGGCTTTAGGCTATCTGGAGGACTGACTTCCCCATATGGCGACTCAGAGACAGACCGAGAGGAGAACAAAGCTGTGTCCCTTTGTTACTACATCCAGTGATGAATGAGCGGCACTCATGCACAGTCACAAACACTCCCCGAGGCACGTAGAGTGTGACACTGTCCTGCCGGAGATGAATTTAACAGCTCTGCTCCTCAGCATAACCACACACACATTCACACACACACACACACTCGTCCTTACCTCGTTCGCCCTTGCCTTGTGTATATGACACAGATGTTTAATGGATGGATCCTGGAGCTGCACATTTAGATTAATAGTGAACTCAACCGAAGCACGGCCTCGATAACAAATCATAAGGAGTGCTTTAACTTCATATCTGTGATCTAACTTTGACACGCCAGAGATAATAAAACCCAAAGATCTCTGCAAGACGTGGATATTAACACACCTGTAGTTTGATTTGTACATCCTGTGTGAACAGTTACTCCACTCTTCAGGCTGTGGACTGGATGCATAGGAATAACAATAACGTCAGCTCGGATCCATTATTCAATTTAAAGTAACATTGCGTAACTCGTCTACCATTAAATAAAAGATTTAACATTAGGCTGTCGCTACACTGACTTGTAAGCAGTTGAACAGTGTGTCCGTCTGTCCTTGCACGTTGTAACTTTCAGCATAGTTTACGGAGCAGCTCTCTCTGATTTACAGAGTTTCCCGATGGACAGTGAAGTAAACTGTAGCTGCTGTTAGCTCAGTTTGTTAGCCGGGCTGCGTGGTCTGTGAGCTCAGAGCACCGGGGGGGTGTTAGTGTTTGTACCACAGGCGTTTTGGAGAAGAAGAAGAAGAAGAAGAAGGAGAAGAAGAAGAAGAAGAAGAAGAGGTTTTCTGTTCCAGGGCTTGACAGGGAGTGGAGCCAGTGTCGTGCCAGAACCGGATGCAACTCAGCAGTTTCTGTGGATATATAACGACAGAGGCAAAAAGACAGAAGGCCAACGCTGACAGAAGAAGCCATGAAAGGAAGAGAGTAAATCTGGGACTGCTGTCATAGCTGGCTGCTATGTCTTGTGTTGTTGCCAAGCGGCAGTACTAAATAATGTTTTGTTTGTGGCCCCAAATCACTCCTGGTGCAGTCAACAAATCGCGCACAGTGCTAATAACTGAATGAACACACACAGACACACAACAGAGATGGACAAATTGAGGATTTTTTCAGGTTTAGCAAGCAGAAAAACAAAAAGTTCACAGACCTGTGAATCCTGCAGAGATCCTTTGTCCACAAAACAAACAAACTAGTTATTAAACTAGAAGGTCAGCCTAGAAATTGACGAGCATACCACTAGTTTGTTTCTCATTTATTATGTCGAAGGTGCTTTCAAAGCACAGTCACCTGTTGCACCACCAGGAATCTGTATTTTAACGGACACGTGGCGTGAGAGCTGCGTGGGTCTCGCGGTCGCTGTGTGATGAGCGAGTGAGTCAGTCAACCTAACACTGTGCAAACTGTGAGCAGCATAAGAAAGTCACAGTGAATGTGTGGCTCTAAACAACCGCACACTCTGTTTATGCCTGCGGCCGGCCCTGGAAATGATAATGGGGCAGATTTATCACTTCAAATTCAAGGTAAGAAACACGTCGGCGCTGCTGACAAACTGTCCACGGCATAAATTATTAACATTAACGCCGTGAGTTCATGAGACATGGAAATAAAGGAGCAGCATTGTTCTTGTATTGGAGAGTAGAGCTAATTGATTCATGTGAGACTTGATGCTTCTTTTGGCTCTTTAATTCTCTTTGGATGCTACTTTAAATGCAAAACCTTTAAAATAATCATTTAATTCTGGAACAGAAATCTTTGTTTGTTTGAGCTGTAGTTGTTGGTCGACGGCGATGCAGACAGCGGTTGGCGTTCATGGTAGCAACAGCCAAACTCAGAACTATATAATGACATTTAGGCAGTGTAGGACATTTCTGCATCAGATGACGTCGATGGTGAGCTGGATGTTTGGGTGGTGGTTGACAGGTACAAACAGGACCTCGGTCGTGTCTTTGTAGTGATGTGCGCAATGCAGAAAACGGCTAAATGAATCTCCTGACATCAAATGAAGGGCAGGATCGCGAGTGCGTCACTCCCTCTTTTAAGTTTTTCCTCTGATAAAATTCTAATTAACTTCAATCCTGGGTGACAAGTGAGGACACGGGGTTGGGAGCAGAAGGCGGTTTGTGTGTGTGATGAACTGTGACGTTTCCGTCACTTCACAACAGACAAGCATTGCAGTTGCCATCTGTGGACTTTCCAAGTCAACCTGCGCGCCTGGTGCTGCAACTCATCCGTCATTCCTTGCACATTGTAACTTACACACCACCAAGTATTTCACTGATTTTCACTGATCATATTCTATGGAGCACTTCTACAGAGTTTCCTGATGGACAGTGACATAAACTGTAGCTGCTGCTCAGTTTGTTAGCACCACCAGGAAGAAGAAGAGAAGGTTTTCTGTCCCGGGACACGGGGAATGCTTGACGGGGAGTGGAGCCAGTGTCATGCCAGAACCAGAGCTGGGCCAGCAGGTAATGCAACAGGGCTCAGCAGCCTCTATGAACATAATGACAGAGGCAAAAAGACAGAAGGCTGACAGAATTAAATCAAATCAGATCAGATTTTATTTGTATAGCCCAAAGTCACAAAGTACATTTTCCTCTGAGGCTTTACAATCTGTACAGGGAGTGACACCCTCTGTCCTTAGACCCTCGGTTCGAGTGAGGAAAAACTTGCCCACAAAAAACCTTTAACAGGGGAAAAAGGTGGAAGAAACTTCAGGAAGAGCCACAGAGGAGGGATCCCTCTCCCAGGACGGACAGACGTGCAATAGATGTCACGTGTACAGAACGGAAGAAGCTATGAAGAGAAAAGAAGAGAGTAAATCTGGACTAATATTATCTGGCTGCTACGTCTTGCGTTGTTGCCAAGCAGCAACCTCCAGTGCTAAATAATATTTTGTTTGTGGCTCACACACGTTTCACCCAACAAATCGGGCACAACAAATCGTGCTAATAAAGGTGTAACCTGCTGCTGCAACTCATTAAGTAAATCCTGCATTGTTCAGCGTGACTGAGCTGGACTGTAAATGGCGTGCGACCAAATATGCTGCATCCGCTTCTGTCACACATCTGACTTCCTGTCAGGGTGACTGTCAGGTTTGAACAGATGCAGCTGTGACTGCGAGGTAGATGCGTGTGGATACATTTGATAGTATTCAGCCTCAGCAAATTATCGCTCTCCTCCTCCTCCCCGTTCATCTTCCCCCTTGCTTGAAAAAAACGCACAAAAACACCAGATAAAGAGCGGCAAACGCATAAATGAGAATCAGTATTCAAGCTCATGCTCGGCTCTATAGGACTGAAGCGGAGCGAGGACAGAAAACAGTGGACCCATGTCACCCTGGGCATGATGCAGTCTCAAGCATATCAGGGTTCCCCAGCTGTGTCTTATCATTTCAGACTATGTAACACTTTCTACACTCCCAACTGGAAAAAAAACAACAACTCCAATGCATCCAGTTGCCAGTAATACTCCCCCCCCCCATCCACTAAGTAGAGGAACGAAAATAAATCAGGAATGCTTTCTAAGGTCACGGAGAGAAATCACAGATGTTCTTCTTCCTGATTGTAACACGGCATCGGGTGTAAGAAAAAGAAAGGAGGACATGAGTCATGTTTAACGATCATCTCTAACCTTCCTCTTGTGAATGTGTCATATTGACTGCGCACCATTGTCGTCTTACTTTAAAAGCACACACCTTCCCTCCGAGGTCGAGTCCCTCGTGATTTGCCCTTTTGTGAGTCACGGATTAGAGTCATAATGAGGACGGAGAAGGGCGAGAGGCTGATTACTTCCTCATCGAACGAAAGGTCGGATCAATAAAGTTTGAAGAAAAGAAGTCATGTCTGCAGATGAGAGGCTGATAATCAACAATTGATAAGCAATTGTGAGCGGCTTCCGGCCACCACAGACTGGTGAAACAGTTTAAAACAGGATAAATATAGGGGGTAAGAAATCCAGTCCACAAGAGAAAGGAAGGAGCTGTGCTGTGTTTAGTCTCTGATTCCTCAGGCTGAGTTTTCATTAGTCCCTGTGCAGCTCCAAAAAAGATCCCAAGAGGTCGGTCATCCTCCTGTTAGCTGACAGTTTGTGAAGCATGGACCCGTTGCATTAGTCCAGTTTTTTTTAAATGAGGGGATACAACAGTTTTCCAGTGTCTTAAAATAACCGTGGAAGCCGTGACCGAGCCCACCGTACAGTAATGACAGAAAGAGTTGTTTATGATGATCCGTCCCCGAGTAAACATGCAGCAGCAGCCTGACCAGAAGAAGTCACTAATGCACATCCACATACATACACAGTGCAGAGAAGTTCCTACACATGTTGACATGTTTCATTCTGTATAACCTCACGGGGGGTCATGATCTATGATCCCTCTTAAATACTTTCCACAGTCCGCTAATACACTCAGCCATTTCTCCTTTGTAACGTTCATTCTCAGGTCTCTCTCTGCCACATTATGACTCACCACTTAGTGAATAGTTTGTTAGTTTAGACAAGAGCAAACATCACTGCAGGTAGCGCCAACAGAGATGCAGCTTTTAACCCTGAAGCACAAAAGAGCCTGAAGGATAAGAGCTGAACTGTGAGCACACATGCTGCTGCTGCACAAACATGCATAACACTGTGCTCCTATACACTATGGCCTTGAAGGATATTGCACTTTGACTACAATTTACATCCACACTATGGATAATCAACCCTCACACTTATTAACTTTATAAACATGATTTCCAATAGCTGCGGATATGTGCTGTAATTAACTCAGCCCGGCGCCGTCTTCCTTCGGCCCTGTGAGCCGTAATTGCCAAAAGTAATCACAGGTTACATGAATACATTACAACGCACATGAAGGTGAGACGTTTATGAAAGTCCTGCACCTTTTTCTTCAGGTTCCAAACAACAACAACAGATTGATCTTTGGTGCTCTGGGGGGATTTCACAGGTTCACTTAAAGTCTATTTTCTTTAATCCCTGCGGTTAATTGGACTCTATGACGGAGCTCTGAGTCCATACGTACGCTGCCTGCGAGCCATAGCAACAGGTCTGAGCGAGACAGCGCGTGCAATTACACGACTAATTATAGCATCAGTTCAAGCTGCAGGTGAATTAACACCCGGTGGCTCCTCTAACGTGTGAAAGGCATTCCTTCTAAGCCTGACTGAGATGTTTGAATGAAACAGTGTTTACTTGTATGTTTTACTGGGAAATGAACCTTTATCAAGAAACACTTAAATTCACAAACTAAACCACTAAATCTTTTGCCATATTCCATGAGGAATACTGCTTAAATGATCTAATAATATAATGTAATTAAATACTAAGGATGCAGCACCTTCTCATACATTACTGTACTGTTAAATACATGAGTTCGAATCCAGCTGCAGTCTTTGTTGGTGTAAATCTTAGATCACAGTGCCCCCTTTTGGTGAGTCCAAACCACACAAGCTTCTGACTGAGGTGTGGAGATGGAGCATGATTATTGGACTCACTCCTATGTGAATGATTTCGAGGTGAAAACTCGTCCACAGTTGGCCCTGACTGCATCTTTAAAAAAAAAAAGCTTACAGTGAGCTGTTTGACTTTTTTGATGGAGGGTAGAGGAGGCAGTAAGTATCTAAGCTCTTCCATCTGTGTTCCATCTTTTTACAGACTCTATTCTTCCGAGCAGCCAAGCATAATATTTCTCTCTAAGCTCCAACACACACACACACACACACAAGGCCTACGCAAGCCAGTCGATTCTCCACGTCAAACCCGTCCATAAAGCCCCGGTTGTGGCCTTGGCTTGGAAAAAAAGATGGGATACTTATCCTGAAAAGGTTTTATATTTCTCAGCCAGCTCGGCGCCATTCAGGCCGTTGCTTGTTTTCTAAGCAACTGAGGATTAAAATCACCAAGGGAGCGCCGAGGAAAATCTAAAAAAAGGAATCCAAGAATTTGAGAAGTCTGCCTCCGGGGACTGTTTGTGCTTCACCTCAAGAATACACAGTGGGTCCAGCTCGTATTTTACATGTACGAGAAATGAGCACAGGTTTTTTTTTGTAACACACATTTTGGGAACAATCAGGAGGGTCCCTGCTCCACTATGAATATTCAATATATGTTTATGCAGATGTGATTTTATGCCAGAATGACGGAATACATTAAGACAATATCTTATCAAAGTGTAATCAAATGTAATGCATGCGCGCTGGATGAAATATGCATGACAAATTGGCTTTGGAGAACACAGAGCAGGCAGGTCCTCTGAACCTTTTTGCACAAAAGCTCATTTAAATTCCTTTTTATTATGACTGTGGCGAGGAAACGGAGTGAGAGAGGCCGGGAGAGAGAGAGAGAGAGGGGAGGATAATGATTCTGATTACAGAGGCAGGAAAAGCCTTGCATCACGTACTGGAATATCATTGGCAAGAAGAAAAACACACACACACACGAGAGAGAGATGAGCGTTTAGTTATTTTATTTACAAATGTTACTCTTTGCCATTCAGTGTGATATATTCCTCACAAACCTGCTAATGTGTACAATCCTCATCTATCAGTGAAAACTCCAGAGTGCTATCCAAGCAGACAGTTTCTTTTTTTGTGTGTTTTTGTTTTTTAAATATATCTCGAAAGAGCTCTAATAATCTTAATTACTTCTCCCTGTTACAAACGGAAAAAAAAAGGCACGTAGACATGATATGAAGAGCTCAGTCTGACGAAACGTGTTAATAACCACACAAGCGGGAAAAAGAAGAAGCGTGAAGACGCGAAAACTCTTTAGATTCTCTCTCAGCGGACGTCATTGCAAAGATCTGCCTCGATAATCTTACGGACGATTTAACGTTTCGACTACTTTTAAAACATTTTTAAACTCTGGTGCATGCAGAACCCCTTTGTACAACTGTAATACTTAATGATAGAAGACGCGTTAACGTAGATAACTTCTTTGCAAGCTTACCCACTCAATCACACGCGGAAAAAAAACACAAATATAATTCTCATCAGCGAGATTTTCTAGAGTCATATATGTCCAAACCAAGAGTCCCAAGCTAGTTGCAATGGCTTCAATGTTCACTTTAATGTTCATGGGTTGTTGTCACAAGTAGTTTCTTCGTCAATCTGCTGGAGCACGGTCACGTCACATGGGGGTTGGCTGGCCAGCTAGAAAAAAAACATTGTCACACTCAAAGAAAGTCGGAAAAACAAACACGTCATCGTGCAGGCAAGATCGTGCACTCACTTTTGAATCGCATGTAGCAGGAGTTACAGTAGAGCTGCTTGTGTCGTATTCTGACTTCGGCACCGGCTTCCGATCCTCCGAGGTCAGACTTGCAGTCGATACACTGAGTAAGTTTAGAGAGAGGGAGGGAGGGAAAGAGTTAAAGAGCAGCTCAACCCGACCAAAGTGTCCAAAGGCGGAGAGAGATGGAGGACAGACAGAAGACCCCTTTGATTGAGTGTGCAGGAAGAGAAAAAATGAAAGATGAATCGACAACAGAGATCGTCAGGATGCAGGAGAACAAACTCAAGTTCCAGGAAGGATCAACAACCAGAGTCGGGGAAACAAAGTGAGTTAGGCTTGCAGGATCAGGACCCCGAGATGCACCGGGTTAGTAATTAAAGAAAAAGATTAAGTTTTTCAGATAGAGCGGCCGATGACGCTGCTCCGTCGCCGGGAGTCCAAACTCTCACCTTAAAACAGCTCAAATGATAACAGAGTCCGAGGGACTCGATGATCATGGCTGCTCCCTTTCCCAGCGGGGCGTCACAGAACGTACAGATTTTCTTGCCACTCACTGACCTGGATTACAGAACGTACAGCTGTGATTGGAGCGTCGAGCACACGCATGACGTAATGTAATGTACACACACACACACACACACACACATGTTTAAACTGATATACAACAGGGTTAATGTTTGCTACGGTAACAAATCCGACCGATATGGATGGACCTGAACATGAACACACCCTTCACTCTCCACCTGGACATTATGATAGACATCCTGCAGCCCAGTACACCAGTGGAGGTTAGAGGCAGCTTGCTGGGTGTGTTATAGCGAAGCAGCATTGTTGATTTTACCTGCTCCGCTGCTGAGAGGCGCCCACTTCAGACGTGGGCTCTGAAGGGGTGGGTGACGGAGAAGAATGCGAGGGGGAAGGCGACTGCCTGGACCAAGGGGACGAGGGGGTTCCTGCCCCGCCTCGGAGGGATCCCATGGAGTAGGAGGAAGGCAGAGTGGAAGAAGAACTGGGACGCTGAGGCATCGACCCGCCACCGTAAAAGGAAGTGCTGCCAGAGAGGGCAGAGTGAGGCCGGGTGTAGTTTTGAACGTGAGAGTTGCTTCTGGGCGTCCATGACGAGCGCCAGGAGTTGTAGGAGTCCAGGTTGTCGAGGGACTCGCCTCTGCAAAGCCAACCCACGCCACACCCACGTTAGCTGGTTAGTAGAGGCATTTAACAGCAGCTACACCGAAGGTAACTGTTTTTATGTCAGCCAGACTGATACATGTGTTAGTCTGAGCACACGACAGGTGATTAGCACCAAGCACCATAGAGTCAGGACTACTCTCTGCCTTTACCTGCGCATGGGGGGCACATCAGCCTCCTTGGTGTAGGGGGTGGTGGTGGAGCGCTGGCGGATCCAGCTGCTGTCCGTCAGCACCGGAGTCTTCTTCTTCATCTCGTTCAGGATCTGCTGCCGCTCCGCCTCCGCCTGCGACCCCGGCTGCTGACCCTTCCTCTCGAACAACAACCCGCTGCCCGTCACCACTGCCAGAGAGGTGAAGAGACAAAACTAAGAACGATGCCGGGTGGAAATGAAAAGTCAGCGTGAGGATCGGAAATGGAAGAGCGAGTTCGGTTCAATCGATCGATGAGTTAATTGCTTTTGCTGCGTGTGATTCTCTGCATTGCCGGGTGAATTGATTTCGATTGGTCGTCTATTGATCAAACAGACTGAGCACGGAGGGTGTTCGGGTTCAGAGCACACCTCTCTCTGGCTCTCTGTATCTCATGGCATTGAGGATGTTTCTCCTCTCCATCTCCAGCTCTGACGCCGCCCTCTGACTCCGAGCCTCTTTGTCACACGCGATCTTCAGCTGCTCTTCCAGCAGCCACTGAGCCATGCCCAGCGGCGGCACATGCACACCTACAGCGGAGCACAGCCCACATATATGTGCAACGATGTCACCCAATACACACTTTGAGGTAAACCGAAAAGCAGCATAAATCAAGAAAACTAACCTTTCGGCTGAGGTTCATCAAGCTGAGGAGACGATTTGGACTTCGTCCTGTCAAATAGAAGAAAATAAAAGAATAGGTTATAACAGGAAACAGCTGATTGCAGACCAATCACAGGCTATTACCACAGCTGGAGTCCTAACCCACATACTGACCAATTTTATGACCGTCAACATAAAACAGACATTGTTTGAATGATTCATTTCAAACAGAGCCAGCGAGACACGATGCAGCGGATGCATGGACACGTGAGCTCTACAGAAAGACAGATTTATGTACGTGCTGCAGCGTTAGCAGGTGTGTATTTTTCAGGTTACAGTAGCTGCTGTTGGAGTTTGGAGTGATTACAACGTCTGAGAGGTGTTTGCTTTTTTTTTTTTTTTTGGCAGTTTCAGTACAGCGCAGAACAAATTGTGTTGCCAAGACGCATCCCGAGAAGTTTATGAAGAACTCAGAGAAGGTGAACGTAAAAACACGGAGAGCTCGACATTTACCCGCTCCACATGTAGATATAAAAGGCTAATTCTAAGATAATAAAACAATAACAACTCATTTTTAAAGTTATACATGACTGAAAACATAGTTTTTACACCATTTCTGTTTAAAGTTACACAATAGACCTTTAATTATATGATGTACTGCTAAATTAGTGTAGCTCATTACTCTGAAATAAACTGTAATCACTGTAAAGCATCAAAATAGGGCATGAACATTCATTTCATAAAGAAGTTTGTAAGAAGAGGTTTTATTCGTAGCACTAGCACCTCCTGTACTAACCTGTCTGCATGCGACAGTGGTGCCTGGACATGGGACACCGCCCTTTGGTGAGGGGTGGTGTGTGCAGACGGATTTGGTGAGGGTGACACACAGAGGTGGAGGACAAAGCACATGCAAACATATTAGTCGTGCTTGTTAATGCACATGTAATGAAGCAGGTGTTGTTATCGACATGGTGCACACATGACGGAGGCGTGTTAGTGAAGGAGGCGCAGCGTCTCTACTGACCGCTGCTGCTGCTGCTGCTCGAAGGCTCTCTCCCGCTCTCTGCGCTGCTGCTCGAAGGCCTCCTGCCGCCTCCTCTCCTCCTCCCTCTCCTCCTCTCTCCTCCTCTGCCATCTCAGCTCTTCCTCCTGCCTCTTCTTCCTCTCCTCCTCCTCCTGCCTCTCTTTCCTCTGCCTCTCCTCCTGGAGACGCTGCAGCTCCCGCTCCTCCTCTTCCCTCTTCCTCCTCTCCTCCGCCTGCCTCAGGCGCTCCTGCTCCTCCTTCCTCTTTCTCTCTTCCTCTTCCCACGGAGGAGGAGTGGCGGGCTGCTTGACGGGAGAGAGGGGCGAGCGTGGGCTAACGCTGTGGTTGTTCAGACGCGCCGGCTGGACGGAAGCACAGAAAACAGGAAGTAATTAACATCCGATGGCCTGATCTTCTATTAAACAGGAAGTGCAACAACAGTGGAGAAACTCATGTCATCCCGTCGTGTCAGATGTTTTGAAATTTCGGGAGTTTTTGTTGCTAAACTACAAGCTGGAAAGACCACACACCTCTCCTGTCCACGTGAGCGCACATTTCGTGTAACTGCTGCGAGTAATTCGAGTAATTTCAAACACTGTCGAAGCTCTTTGGGTACATTTAGATCAGGGGGGCCTCAACCAGGGGTCCATGACCCCTAGGGGGTCCGCAAAGGTACCAAAATTTTTTTAATTTGTGAGAATTAAAAAAATGAAGAAAAAGCAAGCATTAATATGCATTAATAGGCTACGTTTAGAAAGGATTGCAATGATGCAGAGGAACATAATGTGACGTATCGGGTAAATGGACTGTATTTTTTCTAGTCTTCTGACATCAGTTTTAGGAGCTGACCATTCACTTGGTGTACAGCAGTTTGGGGTTCAGTATCTTACCAAAGGACACCCTGGACACATGCAGGCTGGGGGAGCCGGGGATCGAACCCCCGATCATCTGATTTAAGTGGACGCCCCGTTTGTTCTTCGTTGTGAAATTAACGTAAATCAAGTAACGTTACTAAATAACGGGAGCTACGGGTTCGATATTCCTTAATCATATTATATTAATGATTATACCTGGCAATAGAAAATATAAGCTTCATCAACAACAGGAATAAGCATAAACACATACAGGCTAATAATGCAGCATATAAGTAGGTGAATAAAGTAAATATAAAAGTTATTATTGGTCATTATTAGAGCCACATTTTAAATTACGCAGATTGAAAGTCACCTCTTGTTGTTCGGAGCTCGTGGTGAACTCCTGCTGAGCCTTCAGCCACTCCTCGTGCAGTTTCTCCTGGTCGCGCTTGTATTTCTCCTGCAGGGAGAGAGAGAGGTCAAAGGTCATCTATGGTGACGGTGGAAGATGGTGACCTGGACTACACAGTCCAGTTGGAACAATAAGGAATAAAATACGACATGGATATCATTTTCAGATGATTCCAAGCTCCCCGACGTGTCATCTAACAATCCTGATGGTTGATGAACCTCGAGACGCTCGCCCAGGGCGGAGAAGTCTCTCCGGCACATCATAAAATCAGGCCGTGTATCCAGCAGGGACTAACGCTGCAGGAGTAACGAGCCTTCTCGGCTACATCAGCACTCTGCTTGGACACCTTTGATCTCCATCCAGAAATAGACCCTCAGAAAAATGTTTTGACAGGATTCCTACGACATTTAAGTTGAGTACATGACAGGCGCTTTCCCTTTGAGCTGTCGGAGCGCTCTGTAAAGTTTTTCTGCTTGCCGCCTATTAGGAGTGTTGTCTGCACCGACTGCGAGGACTTCCCAGCCTGCCTGTTATTTCCTCGCTCCGTGCCTCTGCGTGCCTCTTTGTCAGATGGGATTTCCAGACGGGTATTTTAGATCAAATGGATTGTGATGTTGCTTCATTTGGTGTTTTCAGCTTTATTATTTGTAGCATGCAGTCAGACCTAGTTAAGAATAACGCAGGCTTATATAACAGTTTCCCCTTGTGGAGGTTTGGTTATTCAGGGTTTTTTGAGACTGATTCAGACGTGTCGACTCAACTTCATGGTCATTTTAGTGGCTGTTGTGTAATGTGTCATGCTGACCCCAGTGCTCACCCTATCTCTAAGGGAGAGCCCAGCCACCCTGCGAAGGAAGCTCATTTCAGCCGCTTGTATTCGTGATCTCATTTTTTTGGTCACTACCCAAAGCTTGTGATCATAGGTGAGGGTAGGAACGTAGATCGACTGGTAAATTGAGAGCTTCGCCTTTCGACTTAGCTCCTTCTTTGCCATGACGGACCGGTGCAGAGTCTGAATCACTGCAGAAGTCGCACCGATCCGCCGGTCGATCTCCCGTTCCATCCTTCCCTCACTCGTGAACAAGACCCCGAGATACTTGAACTCCTCCACTTGAGGCAAGATCACTCACTCCACCCTTTTCCGGCTGAGCACCATGGTCTCGGATTTGGAGGTGCTGATTCTCATCCCAGCTGCTTCACACTCGGCAGCTAAAGGTCACGTTCCGATTAAGCCAACAGGACTAGATCGTCCGCAAAAAGCAGCGACCCAATCCTGAGGCCACCGAACCGCAGCCCCTCAACGCCCTGGCTGCGCCTAGAAATTCTGTCCATAAAGGTTATGAACAGAACCGGTGACAAAGGGCAGCCCTGGCGGAGTCCAACTCCCACGGGAAACAGGTCCGACTTACTTCCGGCAATGTGGACTAAGCTCTGCCGTATTAATGGGTCCGGAACCCCTTACTCCCGGAGCACCCCCCCAAGGACACCCCGAGGGACACGGTCGAACTTGATTGACTTTTTTATTAAATTTGACGGTCTATTTCTGACGTTAAGGGCATTAAATAGTAAACTAACAGAGAACCAGCACTCTCTGAACACTGCAACCTTTGCAAAGGAAGAATTTCTTTTGTTATAGCTATGCCAGTGTGTCTTTATGTACCTGAAGGATGCGCTCCTGCTCCTTCTGCCACTTCTCTTGCCTCCTTCGCTCCTCCTCTGGGTCCCAAGACCAGCGGCTGGAGGACGGAGTGATTGCAGGAACAGGAATCTGCAGACGGAGGAGACAGACGTGCTGACAGCGGGCTCCACCTGCTCCTGTTATAAATACTGCAGATACGCTTCTGTGCATGTAGGCTGACTTTGGGGCGAGAGGCAGGGAACAAGTCACCGGTTTACCACAGTCAAACAATCATTCACACCTACAGACAGTTTAGAGTCACCAATCAACCTGTTACATGTCTTTGGATTGTGGGCGAGTACCCGGAGTACCCAGAGAGAACCCACGGACACGGGAAGAGGTCCGAATACAGGAACCTCCCTGCTTTGTGGCGACAGCGCTAACCACTGGACCACCGCAACGAGGATTTCACTTCTCCATTTTCAAAGATGCATCATAATGAAACCTCCTTGAAGTCACAGTTGAATAAATGGGTGATTAAAAGCACTGATAATACTACTCACATCTGGCATTGCAGACTCGGATCCTCCTGTAAAAGAAAGAAAATCATTCAGTCATTACTCGTGGCATGCACAGGCCGAGCAGAGTTAACCTCGAGGCAACAAGTTGACAGGCTTATTAAAGTTTCAGCTCAAGTCGAGTACACACTCATGACGATTATTCATGTTTTCAACGAGGGGCTGAGGTCAGATTTCACCCACAAGCACTTATTGATACTCTCAATCCGAGATCACCCACTCTGTTTGTCACATTTACATCGGATGCCAGCTCCGAATCGGAAAATCAATAAACTGATTGTGTGGAAAAGATCAGAGAAACTGAGAAAGAAAAAAAACACATTTCAGCAGCAGCATGCAGAAGATGCACACACACACACACACACACACACGAGTACGATAACTGCATGCTGAAAGAGCAACAGGAGTGCTTTTAACTTCATGCACGGCAAACTGTGTTAAACCTCAACAGCATCGACAAAATCAAATACCACAAACACAACTTGTGTATTTGTGGCTGGTACGCTGGTGTAGTGTCTGACATGCTGTCCATCCTCTGGAGATGAAAAACAACAAGTTTTTATCTTAAAAATGATAAAACCAAACAACGTTTAGACGTTAAATTCTCCGCTGGGTTTGGAAAGCATGTCAGGGTGTACCAAGCAAAGGTGAGGAGGTCACTGCACACTCAACCCTGTTTACCACAGAGGTAGACCAGAGCACTGACACCGGACCCTGAGCCACCTGAAGGAGGGAAAGGGGCAACAACAACAGCACAAGGATTAAAGCTCCGGCACCAGACAAAGACTGTAATCAATTGATACTCATCAATTGAACACAAGGCTGCAGACATGCAGAGGTCTGAGACGAAAAAGCAGAGACCCAGCCACCAGATCACACAGACGTCATTCTCATTTTTTATAAGGCGGTCAGCACTTTTTCTGTTTTTACCTTGTTCAAAAAACTCTGACCTCCGCTTTAAGTTTTTCAAAGATATGGGCTCTGACTCTACATGAGAGATGGGAGACAGGATACAGTGAGGCACGGTTTCCTCAGGGGTCAGATCACCTGATATTATTCATACATGAATTACAGTTTCAGAGAGAGTATGGATTTTATTGCATAACACAGAGTAAATGTCAGCGATGTTTTCAATATTCCAGTATTTGCAAAGATGTAAAGTCACTGAAGTGCTGGCGTGCTTTTGTATTCAGTCGTCAGGATCAATTTCACAACCTTTCCGAGTGTGTGTGTGTGTGCGCTCTGCTCTTTACCTTTGTTCCTCATGTTCACCGACTCCTCGCCGAAACCTCCGTTAACTCCGTTTGAAGCCGCATCCTGCGGAGGAGACACGGCGTTAAAGAGCAGGGATATAAAAAAAAAACTCAATCAAACCTGAGTCGACCTGAGTGATTCTGGGTCACTTACGACGGCTGGTTGCGCTGGGGCCTCTTTGGTGGGTGGCAGCTGGATTTCCCTGGACATGCGTGAGGTGAAGTCCAGGCTGGGTTTGACAGCGTTTGCGTCAGTTGAACCTAGAAGTGCCGGATGATCCGTACTGGTCAGATTGATGGTCTTATGGCTTTTAAATGGCAGGGAAGGTGGATCTCTGTCCCAGTCTGCATCCAGACGACGCAATGGCAAAAACAAATAGTGTGTTTGGACATAAAACCACACGTGTGTGTGTGTGTGTGTGTAGCTCTGTATGTGTGAAACATTCGACAAAGAATTGTCTATTTAGATGAAGCCCACTATAAAGCAGGGGACGAGGTTGCTGTTATGGTGTTATTATAGAGAGCAGCAGGGGGTGACAGAGAAACCACCTTCCCCAGCCATGCAGCCCAGTAAAAGCATTTCAAAAACCCACACAGTGTTTCTAACAGGCTCACAACCACTAAACTATTCCAACAAGTACCGTGTGTTAGTTCAAAGCGAGCTGCTCCGGTGCGGTTTATTACTTTTGTAAGGTGACACTGACGTAGCTTGAAATAAGTAAGCCTGTTATACCAACACTGTGAAAACAGCACACTCAGAACACCGTAGACTTTCAGTCCTCCGCAAGAAAAACACCGCACGGATACAGAGAGGAATGCTGATGAGACAGAAACGAGAACAAAACAACCAGGAGGAATAAAAAGTGGAAAAGAAATAGGACACGCAGAGAGGAAGAAACAAAAAAAAACAAAAACACGGCTGAGGTCGACAGTCCTCGCTCGTCAGACGGGAAAATAAAAGTTACAGGTCCTTCACGAGCTGTCATGAGATCATTCATGGCTGATTTCACAAACAGTTTACGGACCAATTTAAAGTGTCACAACTGTTTAGAGACACAAGCGGCATAAGCAGGACTGTCAGGAACCCTCAAACACACACACACACACACACTGTTCAGACGACTCACTGTTCTTGCCATGACGGCGTATATCCATAACCAGACTGCCCTCCTGCAGAGCCTCCTCCATGCAGGACTTCCAGTCTGTGTAGCTCATTCCTGCCACCTTGTGCCTGTTCACCGACAGCACCTCGTCTCCGGCCCGGAGCTGGCACATCTCGGCCTGGCTGCCTGCGAACGAGAGGCGGACGAACGAACGCGTCATTAGCAGGCAAAGAAAGCAGCCTGCTCTCCCTCTCATTAGAGCTGTTATTCTCACATTAAGCAGTGCATGTTTATTTAGAGATCATAACAATATGATGGTTCATAACGCAGCACTGACTTCAGAAGTCTTCCAGCCTTTATACTTTAATAATTCAACACTGTAGCAGCAGCTACAGATGAGAATCTCTGGAGGTTTTAGTGCCGTGAAAGAATCATAACAACCAAAAATTTAGATGCTGAAAAAAGATACTTTTACTTACATGTTACCTGGTTATAAAAACAGTCCAATTAATAATATTTAAGATGGAAAATATATGTAAAATAATATTTTATTAAAGGTTCAGTGTGTAACTTGTAGGTTGACCTGATATTTTCCACCTTAAGTTTTTGTTTTATTATCTTAGAATCAGCCTCTTATCGAAATGGATCTGTACCTTTTAATTATGTGATATTAAAAGTTACAGTTATGTCTCTTTGCATGACGTGGCTGCTGATTCATGCTCTGCAACTGCTTTGCATGTCTGCTGATGCTCAAAGTTGGATGTGGTCATCGTGTGTGTTTTGCTTTGCGTGACCTCTTTGCTGCACCGTCTTCTCCTATAAGCTGATTTTATCGTCTTATGTTCGTCTTTCTGTACTGAGGTGATTCACGGCGGCTCTTGACCACGACTCAGAGAGAGGGAGAGGGTTCAGGCGGGGACAGGAAGAGAGGCGTCGGGGAAGGGAGGGATCGGGAGGAAGCCGGAGAGTCGCGAGTGGGAGGTCATTCGTTCATTTTTCACATCTAACTCGGTGAATTAAAGATTTATTTCAGCCACACCAGAGATGCTGATTATTGGAACTTTATTTTGTCCCTTGGAGTTTGAATGAAGGGTGTTTAACGACGAGTTAACGAGGAAATTAATCCAGTCGATTATGGAAAACAGGTGATTTCCTTTCTTGACATTTTGTGCTGGTAAAACATCAAATCTGTCATTTGAGCTTGAGTTGGAGTTCATGCATTCATGTGTGACGTGTCGCGAGCATCAAACTAAATCACAAGATACTGACTGTGAAGGTGGGAAGACTCTGAGCAGAAAGAGGCTCAGGCCCAGCAGATCTGACCCAGTTAGACGCTGTCCTACATAGGGTCTGGCATCGCCACTGCAATGGTGTCGGAACCCTGCTGACAGCTAACCAGCAGTAACTGGCTGCAAAATATAACACAGCCTGAGCGCTGGTTTCCAATATTACCTCTGTAATAGGTGGGTTTAAGCGCTGGGAATGAAGGTCGAGCTGAGCAGCACACGTGATACTTCTTTGCGGTTTGTTTGAAGGTGTTTCCGCCTGTTGTTACCTGACTGGATCGACGTGACACGTGCTCCTGTCGAGTCCCAGGCCGCCTGGAAGCCAAAGTCTTTGCTGCTGTTGGGCTTCTGGTTCAGGCTGACCCGCATCTCACAGTAGCTCTCCTGGAAACCGAACACCAACACAGGTGAGTAGAGAGGAACAACAACTATTCACATGCACAAGAACAACAACGAGTGCAGGAACGTGGTCTTGACTTTCCATTACTCTGGAGATCATCCTGTCAGTGTGTGTGTGTGTGTGTGTGTGTGTGTGTGTGTGTGTGTGTGTGTGTGTGTGTGTGTGTGTGTGTGTGTGTGTGTGTGTGTGTGTGTGTATTAATCATTCATGGCTTTTGGTTGAATGCCAGCCTGTTGCTATTCTTTAATTTCTGCACTCTTGGAAATGAGCGACATTTACATAAGAAAAGAGGTTGGAGCAAAAATTAGATTGAGTGACGCACGTGGGTTCACGAATTATTCACAGCAGAGCTAAAGATACACGCGGTGACTGTTGACATTGTTCACGTTAAATAAAAAGCGTGTCCGATCTGCTGTGTCAACAGCAGGAAACTCGAGTACCTGGCTGCTTTCATTGGCTGGAGGGCTGAGTGGAGCTTTGCTCTTAACCGGAGGAGGCACAGGTGAGACGCTCTGAGTCGTAGAGGTGACGGTCTCACTTTTTTCCTCCTTGGCCTCCTCCTCCTCCTCGTCCTCGCTGCTGTGGGTCGAGCTGGACTGAGCCTCGGCCTCATCCTCCGAGGTCATGAACTGATGATAGCGGGTCGGCACCGACGACTTCTTAGAGACAGCCGCGACGTCGCCGTTGACGCGCTTGTGAGAGTCGTCCAGCTGTCAGAGAACACAGTGACAACATTAGAATAACTAATAAAATAATTTATAACAGAATTAAATGTGTTTACAACTCTTCTCCACCTGATCTGGTTAAACATCACGTACTGTCTTTTTACCGTAGCAGTAATGAATGTGAGGGAGGTAGTCGAGTAAGCATTATAAAAACACGAGCTGCATCCATTATTCACGCAGTAATCAGATCGGACTCTTGGGTAATACTGATGTGGCTCAAAACAAATAACGCCGTACCCGACTAACATGCAAAGATTCCTCACTACCGAACAAACACTGTCTCCTCCTGCCCTCTAGATGTCCTCCAGGCCCCCGTCTGCACTGCTGGTTTGCAGATTTATGTAGTACTCACTGTAAAGGCTCGGGGAAGCGAGGTGAGGCGGGACGTCTGAGTCCCGAAGGGCCTTGGCGTGACAACTGAGGTTAGACGTGCGCTATCCGATCTCTGGTAGCTCCTAGGGAGGGAGGCGGAAACTCGAGACACCCCGGGAGGTTTGGGTTCCATTGAGCCGAGCTGTGGTTGTTGTTTGTACAGAGAACCAGAAGAAGGGGCCTCCACCTCGGCCTGGGTGACCGACAATGGGCGCCTTGGCTCGGGCGCTTTCTGCACGGCGGAGCTGGCGGAGGAGACAACAGTTGTGGTCTTCTCTGTCTCGACTGCGACGGTGTGTTCTGAGACCGGACAGCTCTGTAAAGGTGCAGCCTCTGGAGACTGGGATCTGTTGGAAAAGCTGCGGCTGCTGGCGGTGGGAGTGACGGCGGTCGTGGCGTCGCTGCCCGCAGGACGTTCCACAGTGTCGACTTCCAGTGAGGTGGGAGGGGAAGCGGCCCTGCCGATAGCCGGGGAGGCAGCAGGGGGTTCGACCTCTTTCGGAGAAGGCTCGGGGGGTTCAGAGGAGTAGTAAGGAGTGTCAATAGTGTAGCTCCTGGGAGGGAGGGTTCGGGTACGAGGGGATATGACAGGTTTCTCAAACACGTCCTCGTCGTCGTCCAGGTAGGAGAGAGATTTGAGACGACCGCCGATGCTGTTTGTTCCTTTATTTTCTCTGTTGGACCAGACAGAGAAGGGAAGGAGGAGGAGGAGGAGGAGGAGAAGGAGGAGGAGGGGTAAGTCAGAAAAAAAGTTGAGAGTGATGGGTAAAATTAAAGACGGGCAATTTAGGGGAGATGAAAGGAGACAAAGAGGAGGACAGGTTGAAAAGAGGCGGGTGAGCGAGGGGAGGGGGCAGGTTGTAAAGCCATGATTAGATTACACTTTCACACTGACTGAGGGCACAATTACAGAGAGTCTCCTCATTCACGCCTGCACAAATGATCCTGAAGCCTCGCCGCAAAACTCCTCGTACAAACCTCTTTTATTACCTCAGCAAAGGATCCTCCTCCGAGGGTTAAAAAAAAGGAGCGACAGAGGAACAAGTTCAGCTGCTTGGTCAGTTTTACGGCATAAAATCGAACATGATTTATAATCCTCGCACCTGATCAGGTGTGTTTCCTCCCGCCTTACCTCTCTTCTTGCATCTCCTTGAAGGTCTTAGACCTTCTGTTGCTGCTGCTGCTGCTGCTGCTGTACGTGATCTGCTCTATCTTCTCCCTCTCCTCTTTCTTCTTCACGATGTCAGAGTTGACACTCTTGCGCCGGCTCTTCCATTTACTCAGGTCCTGCAGCAAAAGTAAAACCGGTGCATCATTATTTCGTTACTTCATCTAAAATAACATGAGAAGAAGCCGACGTGGTCGTGCTGTATGTCTAACTGTGGAGCTGACGGAGCGGCTGAAGTTGAGAAGGAGAGACAAAAAGAAAAAGGGCTACATTTGAAGGTGTTCTATTTGCGTGCTTCTAAGCTCCTCCCGGCTCACCTCCCCTGTGTATCAGGGACTGTGTGACCTAAATGCTGCTTTAAGACTCCATTATTTTGCCATGACACCAATCAGACTGCTGACAGACACACCGCTGTCCACAGTCATATTACACTGCATGTTTAACTTTTTATTAACTCCAATATACAAGAATGTATCGCTGGTGTTTAAAACTGGAGCACGGCTGCACGGCGGACGAGCTTTACCAGGAATAACTTGTTTTTATGTGAATTCCTCCTCCGTGTCTTACATCAGCTGTCTGCCTTACGTCATAACACCATTCCACATTAATTATGTGTTTAGTATTAAATCTATGGGATGCTTCCTGCCACGAAATCACGCTGTGATTTGGAAATGAGGACAGTCCATAGCCAGAGGGCAGTGCTGCACCAATCAGTGTCTGCCTCCGTCTCTCTCTCTCTGGCTCTCTTTTCACCCCGTGGACACAGACTGCACCACAACACCTGCTCCCCCTTATCCCGACTGCCTCCCATAGATCACGTGCTCGCCTCTCTCACGTCTACGTCGGGAACAGAACTTTCCTCCTGCCATCTTCCTACGGGACATACGAGTTGTACTCACATCCTGCCACTTGTCCTCGCTGTCCTTTATCTTTTCGCGATACTTCTGCAGCTCTTCGTAGCGAGCCTGCCGGATGACGCTGGGGTCGACTTGGATATCGCTTGTTGATTTACTCCTGTGGGAAGAAAAGTTGTTTTTAAAATCAATTTTAAAAAACAAAAACACCCCGGGCATCAGCAGGAGGGGAGGTTTAGTTTGTTCCACTCCAAGTATTCATGCACCATCTCTTACCAGCGAGTGAAATGAGCTGTGGGAGAATTCAAAATAGTCAAAATAAATATTTGGTGCTTTAACCTGTAACTAAGTGTTAGTCTGCAAAACACAGCACACAGGTCAGCCACAGACATCTGTGGGAAGCTCAGGAGGTTAGTCACATTTGTCACACAGCCCTGCCCGTCATGCAAGAAGAGCAAAGTGGCTGAAAGCTTGCAGCTTACCTGTGAAGATTTACACCTGTCTCATACTGCTATCACTCAGTCATAACTCTCACTGGGACACACCGGGAGTTTTACAGTGTACCCACCATATTTTGCTATTATTTCACTCTGTCAATAGAGCTTTGTGGAGCAACAAACACTCCCGTACCAAACCACCCTGAACTTGGCCCTGTGCCATACAATACTCTGTGTTGTGTGTCAGCATTTAGCAGCTAGAGGGTGAGAACAGCAGCACAAAAGCAAAGGGAGGGGAGGTCGGAGAGGGGGAGGGCAGCGAGGTGCGACTGTAAGAGGCCAAAGAGGCGAATGCAAACGTGCCACATTCCTGGGAGCCCGTATCAACTCACCCGTCGATACTCTCTCGCATTTGCCGCTGTCTAGGAAACCAGAGAGAACCACAGACAACAAAGTCACATTTCTGCAGTTTCAGATGTGTGTGTAAACGCGGCTCCGACATTGTGTGTCACCTTTCCTCTCCCTGACATTTGGCTGAGGAGGTGCGCAGACGTGCATCTTCCTCTAAACAAAGCTGCCTTTCTGCAGACCCCCAACGCGTCGTCACTGGAAACACGACTTTAACATACGGGGGTGAAGTGAATCCAGATGGCCTCCCCTCAGGTTAAATGGACGCTTTGTGCGTGCTTGTGTGTGTGTGTGTGTGTGTGTGTGTTTCTTCTCATGTACAAACAGTCCGCGGTGCAGATTTGTGTTCGGTGAGTTACTATGGAGTCGCATCTTCTTTCAGAGCTGTGGGGAATTTCTATAGACTTTCATGACGGCCCTCGACAAGACAGGACTACATTACATCGCCCTGCCTCGGTGCTGTCAGCGCGTCGAAGACGGGTATGTTTGGATTATTACTCAGGCTTGAACCGTTCCACACTCGGCTGCTGCTGCACTTTGAGCTTTGACACGTCAGTGTGAAGTTCCCTCCGCTGAGGAAAACAACATTGAACTCCGGTCATATTCGTGTAGCTGCAGGTGTTGGATGAGGTCAACAAATGGCCAATTCAGTCCATCACAAGAGCGATCATGAAGTCTCTCATTTGTTTTTTATTAAGTTTGAATATTCACAGGCAAACTGGGTCTGACAGGAAGACAAAACCAAAGAGAAATTTGGAGTAATGATGTCTGAGGTTTGTGTCGTTTTGTTCAGAAGAAATAAAATCACACTTCAAAAACACAGCAGCACTCATCAGGTACACTGAAATGAACCATATTGTCATCATGCAAAAAACCAGAATCAACCAGTTTATTAAAGTTCTCTCGTCCTGGAAAAAGTAACAACAAACAACCAAAAAGTTCAGTCACCGTTCCTTCGTTGCAGTTTGTGTTGAAGGCGCCTATTAGTTTTCATAAAGCAGAGTTCAATGAGATGTAACACCCGTCCATGAACGACAAATCAACAAGCACTTCACCTCACAGCGTCAGAACAGACAAAACATATTCCAAGACTAAAATGGCACGTCTGAGATTTCACAGAAACAACAAAAACAGGCACTGTTACAGCTTCAGAGCCGCCAGCCTCTCCACCAGGAGTTTTTTCTTATATCTGAGCCGACTGGCTTCCCTGATGGCCTGCCATCTCTGCAGGTCTCCCTCGCTGCAGGAAGAAGGCACCTGACGGGCCGACGGGCCTCTCAGCGGGCTCAGGTTCTCGTCGGAGCAAACTCTGAGTTTCCGCACGAGCATGTCGTCGGTTTTAGGGCGCGTCTCCTTCACGACCTGATTTTGTTTGTTCGCTGCAGCCTCCTGGGTCAGAGGACACGGCGGGCACAAGAGTCTGGCCTTGAGGTCCGGAGGCAGAGCCCACGGCTCTAGGATGGGCATAGGGGCGTAGTTGTCCGGGGCTCCTGAGAGTGGCCGCTGTTGCTGAGCCTGCTGGGTTTTCTCCTTACGATAAACCACATCGTCCTGCTCGATGTCGGGGTACTCGACCTCCTCGCCGCCGTGGCCGTGCCGCTGGGTGACGATGTTGAGCTGCGGCTCGGACGTGTAGAGGCGACGTTTGGCCGGCAGACGAGTCTTCATCATGGCCAAGTCTATGTTGGACTGGAAGGCCAGAGTTCGCCTGGCAAACATGTCATCGTTCTCCATGTCAGGCATAATACTGTCATAATCAATGGGGTCCAGAGGCTCCCGGGGGTCTTGGCGCCCAAGGAGGGGCCACTTCTGACATTTGACCAGTTTGGGACCCGAGGTGGGGTCCACTGGGGGAAACACCAGAGGTGGAGGAGTCTGTAACAGAGGGGGCTTGGGGAGCTGTGGGGGAGTGTGTGCTTGGATGTGAGGACTGCAGGGTGGGTAGAAGGAGAGAGAAGCACAGAGAGGTGATGAGTGCATGCACGTGAACTCCATCAAAGAGCAAGAAAAGGAAGGAAGATAAATCTGAAGCAGTCAAAGAGCTGAAATTTGATTCAAACTGACGTCGATCAAATCATTTTACAATGAAATGAACCTGCGATGCAAGCTGCTGCAAAAATAAATAAAGTCTACATCAGAAGATGCTGCAATAAAAATAGGATAAGCCTATTTTTCCACTAAGGTCAGTGCTTCATAAAGCGTGTTAGTGCAACCTTCAGCAGCTCGACACTCGTTTATCATTAGTCTGTTAGAAAAGCGGCTCAGCGCTCAACAGGAGCCGCTCTAAAACATCCCTTCATCGTCACAATCGTGCAGCTGTATCGACCTTTTCCCCACAACGAGGGTGGTGTGAGCCGAGGCCTCGTGTGTGTGGGAGTGAGAGGGTAAGGTGCCGCGAGGAGGAGGATGGCGAGGAGGAGGAAGGGCAGAGGAGAGCCAAGGACTGATGTCACAGTCTGAATCATCTGACGAGGACGAGCCCGACCTCTTAACGCTACAGCAGCAGGGCGGGCGGAGGGGACAGAAGCAGAGAGAGGATAAGAGGGAAAGACAGGAAGTAGTTAAATAGGAGGAATTGATACAAATGCAGAAAATGTTGAATCTTAAAAGGATAAATTAGCATGCAGTGATCAAGTAAGAAAAGCCTGTGCAAGAAGCAGGGATTACGTTCGTCCTCACACACCTGAAGCCTTGCATCTTCTTGTACCAGGGTCTCCTCTGAGAGCCCAGCTTGATCTTCTGTATGTGAATGTCTTCTTCAGGGGTCCAGAACTTTGGTAAGAACTTGTCGTGAGTTTCATGCCCGGCAGGCTGAGGTTTGACGCCAATCTTGCGCGCGTAGAGATCATCCTGTACGGGGTCGGCGTAGCCCACCTCGTCGTCCTCGTCCTCGGAGTCGCCATATATCTCTCTGAACAGGCTGTCATCAGACACGGCCTGGTGGCGGTGGTGGTGGTGTTGGCAGTGCTCGGGGGGCTTCGTTTCCCCACCGCTGCCGCTGCTCAAGAGAGACAGCCAATCACACGTGTCAGAAGAATCTTTCTGCAGCTGCACAAGAAGCACGCCAGTCACGGCAAAGAGGAGCATGTTCCTCGAGCACAACAACATCAAATGAGATGATGCAAGGAGTAGCAAACCAATGCAAGCTCAAAAAACAAACCATAAAGGAGGCGATAAGTCGGTTTGAGGAGTTACGCTGCCAACTCAAATCACTGCAGAAGGAGCAAACAACGTGCCGCAGCTAAAACCTCAAAACAATTTCAAACCAACAAACTGAAGACGTGTTAGACGGCCGGAGAGGTCGCTCATGGTTACAATCAACCATGCAAACTGAGGGCAAGACAAGCGTTCTAGTTTGCTCTCGTCAGGCAGGCACAACAAAGTCACAGCGCTGCTGCTTCATGTTCTCTGACCTGAGGAAGGTCACATTCTGCTGAGGGGCAATAGTGACCTTAGGCCAGGGGCCCCCTCTACCCCCGGATGCCCTCCCAGCTGCCAGAGGGCTGGAGGGCACGGCGAAGTTGGTGGGAGGAGCCGGGGAGGGGCTGTGGAAGCGTCTGCTGGCCAGGTCGTCCAGGACGAGGTCGGGGTCGGGTCGATCGGCGTCCGAGTCGCTGCCGCTCTCGTAGGCCCACTGCAGGTGAGCGTCGGCGCTCGACTCGGGGTAGCAAAGCCTCGTCTCGCTGAGGCCATCGTCGCACGGCGAAACAAAACAGAACCGCCATAGAGCATCCGCAGACAACACAACAGAACCACAACACACCAGCAGTGATGGGAGAGGAGACAGTTTAGAAGCAAGGATTTGAATAAGAGACGAGAAACCTTTGCACGGATGTTTACTGTTGTTATGTGTTTCCGAACAGTACCTGGTGAGCGGGCCCTCATCCTCTGTGTACATGGGGCCCCAGCTGCGACGGCTGTCCTCATTGCGCTCGGCCCGTTTCTTCCTCAGCGGAGCCGGGACGTAGCCTGAGGGTTTGTCTTTACTGGGCAGGAACTGGTTAAACGGGGTGCTGGCCTTTGGTGTGATGGCTCCCGACCGGCGGTAACTGACAGTGTCCTTGTTGTCAGCCATCCTGAAGCCGGAGTCTGCCTCTGTGTCACTGCAACACCCTGAGCGGGAGAGGAGGAGGAAGAGGTGTTAAAAAAAGAAAGGGTAATGAAGTAGCAACAAAAAAAAGTGGACAAAAGAGGTGAGACATGAGCGAGGGGGAGTGTGTTGTGTGTTCTGGCGTGACTTTAGTAACAGAGGGGTGCAGGGTGGAGGAGCGGAGGCCTCCTCATTTACAAGCTGCTGTGGACGGGCTGAGGAATGTCTCACTGCCCCCTCTGTGAGGTCAGAGAGCGGCGCTTCCCTCTCTCCGAAAACACGCAACACTTGTGTCATGAAACAAGATCACAGACGGCGCCGGTTTATGAAAAATAGCTCCCGAGTTTTCACTGAAAATATTCACTTTCAAAAGCGAGCCACTAGATGGCAACAGGCGTTTGTTTTCACAAGCGGGGAGGCAACTTTCTGGCTCCCGTGCGGCATATCTTCCCTGTTCACAAATATTTGAAGTTCTAGACAGACGGGCTTCGTTATAAATATTCATTTTGGGAGTTTGAACACTGCTCGAGGGTAAGAAAAAAGTCTGAGTGTGTGTTTTACCCTCGCTGCCGCCTTTAAGAGTGGTGTCAGATGAGATGCTGCGGGGTTGAGAGCCCAAAGAGTCCAAACTGTCCAGCGAGTCGTCTCTCTTGTGTCCGCCTCCGCCTCCTGCTTTCAAATGATGGAGCTCCTCTCGCTCTGAGTACCAACTGTCTCCAAAACCGCTGTCCCTGACGTTGTTGCCTTTCTGACTGGACGTTTCCTGCAGAGCCTTTGACACACACACACACACACACACACACACACACACACACACACACATACACGGTTAGATAACAGCGTGCCGATTACAACATTTATCTTCGCTTCGTGTGTGGTGAGGTGAGGAGGAGATCTCCCAAGTCTTTTTATTTAACTGCTGGTTTTTCTGCTCGCTGCCACCTCTGTCAAAACAAACAGTTGCAGGTTCCCTCGATGACTGTGTTTACCGCATGAAGACAATGTTATTGCACATAAACACACACAAGTAAGCCCCGGGGGCCAGCAGACAAGTAAAAGCCTGTCAGCCACTTTAAAGAGAAAACCATTTTCAGATCTGTAATCCGCCCAATCCTCCCAGACAATACAAGTCCATAAACTAAACCCAGCCTGATCTCACGTCACTGAACTCGGGATTATCATAGCTAAACGTACAAGACGCACGGTAACCGACTGCTATTACTGAAAATCCCTGGAGTCACTTGAACTATAGAGGGGTTGAACACAGACACCATAAATCTAACGTGAAGTGCCAAATTCAACACGAGAAACTTGCTGTGGGAGGAAACGCTCCTTCAAGAAAAGAAGCAGCTATTTCTTCATGCTGCTGTAAACAAGATTTAAAAATAGCTGAGTCAAGGAATCGGGTCACTTAACGTGGCTTTGGTTTTCTTTAGTGGTCAGAAATATGAGCCCCCCTCCTGTGTCTTGGACATTCATTCTTGTGCAGATAGTCTACATACCAGGCCGGGTCAGTGGCTGTAAAAGAGGATTTCACCCGTGCTATTTCTGGTTCCCAACAGGAAAATTCAGCTTTTGTTACATGTCCGAGCAGATAACTCAGCTCAGAGTGCACAGTGGGATGATTATCCCCCTTTTTTTTTTTTACCTTGTACAGCGCTGTGCCCAATAATCCCTCAAACGCCTTAAAATTCAGGTAAGGTCCATCATAGAAACGGTCACACTGAGCTCTTCTACCCAGCCAGTAAATGGTGATCAACACCTGGACAGAAAAAGAAGAAGAAGAAGCTTATCACACATTTATTACCAGAAAGAACGCATCAGATTAGCAACACCTTTACCCCGACTGATAAATGTTCTGTGCAGTGTCGGGTCAGTGTGTTTGTTAGGATAGCTGCAGCTCTGCACTGACACACGGTGATATCACGCAGACTGTCCAGGCTCATCCAGAATACTCTATGTGTGTGTGTGTGTGTTACTAAGCTGGACAGGTAAAACAATCACCGCTGCCCTTTAATACCTGATACAGATCGAATTGACACGTCAGCTCTTCGGTTTTATGTCGTTAGAGGGATCAAAGGTCACTCTGAAATATATTTCTAATTTTTAGCCTCAGATTTGAAGAATAAACTCATTAATTTAGCGTTATCATGTCAACATGTTGTCATTTACAATCCTAGCTTCGTAGATAAACTTCAAATCTTTTTGTAGAAGCATCCAGTTGATCTAAAAGCTTCAAGATGCTGACGTGTAATCACAGCGTTCTTCGTTCCTGTCGTCGAAAAAAGCTCAAAATTTAACGTCGCCGTTGCATCTACAGCTGTTTTTCTGTTTTCATTGTGCTCGGTCTATTCTTCATCCCCTGTCAAAACCTTGTACTACGTTACCCACAATGCATCCCTGACGATTTAGACAGAGATTTGGGCGTGTTATGCTGGCGGCCTCGAGATGTGACGGATAACTTTTTACGCACACATGCAGTAGCCCTCCCCATCATCTGTAAACAGTCTCTGACATGTAAAACAGGCGTAGTTCCCGTTTAAAAGAAACACCTGAACGTGCCTGTAACCGAAGCCAAATTATGTTTTATTATCGCCGAATGACAGAGCAACAAATCAAATCCTCAAACATCTTTTCCACTCACATTTTTCAGCCTCCTGTTGGTCTCTTGATGCCTGACGAGAGAGAGAAAACAGAGGTGCATGTGAGCGAGAGAGAGAGAGAGACAATAAAAGAACAGAGGCTGCTTGTCGAGTTGCTCTGTGTTGGGCAGTGAAAGAGCTGGAAAATGAGAGCACAGTCCAGACCACTGCCAGCCCTTCACTCACTCTCACACACAACAACAACACAAAGGCGAGAGAGAAAAACAAACCCGATCATTGCGAGCAATAAAGTCAAGTGTGCGCGTGTGTCTAATTTTCCACTAATCCCAAAAATCAAGCAGCTGTAAAAACATTTTGTTAAGGTCTAGAGGACAGGAGGCTTTCTGTTCCTGATTTCAAGTAACGATAAAACTAATAGCTTCTCGTTTAACATCTAAATACCGAGACAAGGCGCAACTGTTGCTAAAAAGGCCCCTGAGCGTGCTACCCAGGTCAAGGCAGAAGTTCAAGTCATATTTCTGACAGACGACCTGCCAGTCGCTAAATCACTTTCACGGGAAAAGCTCAAAGTCTCAACCTGAGTGATCCCGATATTCCCTTTCTCTGTGCGCACATTGTGTACCTGTCGAGTAAATGGACTCTAGTGTGTCCGACGTCAGTGACAAACTGCCGCGGTGCATACGGCAAACACGTCAGTGACAGACGGAGATATACAGTCTGCTTCACATCCTCCGTGCATGCTGCACATTCCTGCTCTCATGTGGTAATACAATAGTCACACATGCCTCTCTTGCCCAGGAGCACTTGGATTTATTACAGCCCCTCTTTTTCCCAGCACGCAATGCACCTGCCGAGAATGTGATGCATGCACGCCGTTGGCACCTGAGATAACTGCATGTTCAGGTTCCTGTAGGCTGTTTGTTCAGGGAGAGGAGAGAAAGTGAGGACGTATGATAAAAGTATTTGGGAACTGAGCGTAATATATTAAGTAAAGAGAGGTGTATATATATATATATATATAATATATATAAGTAAACAGAGGTACGAGTACTGTACTTTGAAGTTCTTGCGTTTCAGACTAAAATATTTACACTTTTTACATTTTTATGACGGCTATCGCAGGCATTAAAACATTATCATTCATTATTAATAATAACTGTGTGATAAAACACGATTAACAGTTAATAATCAAACTGTTGCTTCCCAACATTTTTGGCCCGTGACGTCTTACAAAGACACAGTCACCGCCTGGCATGAGTCGTAGCCTCCAGACTTCTCCGATAGTTTCAGAGAAGTTAAATTATTTAATACATGAAGCAGAACTTCCTTATTTCTTACAACATGTATCCTCTAATGACCAATTAAATATATCTTATCTAATCAGGAAGAGCCTGATAATACATTTTATTTATAGGGGCCATATTTCCACCCAGTTAAACATGAAATATGGACACTTGGAGCAGGCACGTTTTAAGTTACTTACACATCCAGCAACGTTATCTTTCATTTGTGTGTCTTTTAGCTCCGTTTTGGTCTCCACCGACTCCTGAGGGAAATATAACTTAGCTGCTAAATGCTCCACTTTGTTCCCCGGCAGTTTTTCACGGCTGAGCAGTGAGTGCACGCTGGATTTTTTTGCAAATAATAATAACACTATTATTTGTTTCATGGTCACTTTACATTACAATACTCTTTTTATACATCATGCCACTTTAATCCTCAGTACTATTTTTTTGTGTTTATTGTAGGTTATAGATATTTCTGTCTATTATTTTTTATTTTTTTTTGCCTTTTCTACTTTTTTCTAACTCTGTAGTGTGTGCTACACTTTCCTCTGCTGCTGTAACAAGTACATTTCCCCGCGGTGGGATGAATAAATTTAATCTAATCTAAGTTTTGACCTGTGAGCATGTTTACATCACCGTACTGGTACTTTTACTCCAGTACAGAGTGCTCTTCTTCGACCACTGATTGGATTTAACAGGATGGAAAGCAGACCAACTTTCTCACCAGTATGACTCATCTCACATGAGGGGCGAATTAGCCAATGGTGAAAACTGAAATGGACGTTTACCAATTTGGCATATTGCAAATTTATAGAGCCAGTAAAAAAAAAAAGAAAAAGTAAAAAAAAGAAGTCCTCTCTTTGTGTGGCTTGGAACACAGTTACAAAGTCTAAGATTATAGCAGTGGTAGCCAGGTCCAGAAAAAAAAGAAGCCGTGTACCAAAACTACGACCACACTACTTCTCATAATGCTCATTTATGGCTCTGCGGTAATAGCTGAACAGAGGAAAAAAAAATACATGAGGGCTATTTTCAGGCCCCTCGAAGCCTCGGGAGTTTGCTGGAATCAGCTGAGAGTTCATATGACCGAGCACGATCATCGAATGAACATCACACAGGCTCTGCACAGAGAGTACAGGCTGGGAATAGTCATCTGTGTTATCTTGAACACCGGTAAAGACGATATTCTGAACACTATATAACACTTGTTACATGTGGTAATCTTTTGTTAGCACGACACGACGCACAGACTGTCACGTCGAGGTCAAAGGGTGAGACACAGCCGATCCTCCACCAGCTCGGCGACATCCTCCTTCTTTTAACTTCCAGAGCGGAAGTGCGGAGATACAAGACACCTCCTGTGCAGAGTTAACAACTTACTGTACCCTCACGACGATGATCAATCCAAGGTTGTACCGTCACTCAAGGCTAATCCAGGCAGAGCCGTGGCTCCTACAATAACTACACCAGAAAACTGTTTTCTAACCGATCCGAGTGAGTTTTATCCTCTTAAATTGCGACATGACTGCGCGATATTGTGTAAAAAAGTTAATTAAATTTCTCTTAAAAGAGTCATAGGAGTGTTCTGCCAACGCAAACAGGAGACGCACAACCGAAGAACAAACAACGTTTGTCTGACTTTCAAATGTTAGCGCCAAAGTAAATGAGAGTCAATCACTTCCCCTGTGTGGCAAAATTATATTTAGATCTCCGGCGGGATACGAGTCTGCAGGTACCGTGTGCAGCCACAGAGAAGATCAAGAGCAGCTCTGCTTCTCTGAGACAATAACACACAAAGCCTTAAATGAATGGGTTCAGGAGCATACCTCTGCGCTGAAGATCACTCGCTCTGCAGCATTCGACACCGTCCTTCCATTCTAATACATACGTTTGATTTACAAAAGACACACCCAGATACCATCATGCATCAGGAGTCCTGAAAGAAAAACACCCCACAACAACCCTGCGGACACACAAGCAGAGTTTGAATAGAGGAACCAGCTCTGGGCGAGACAGTGTCGGGCATCATTGTGTCGTACTTCTCGGAGACAGTGCAACCTCTGTGAGCGAGGGAGCAGGGTGAGGCTGGCATTTCTCTCCCCGAGTCGCCCACGGAGCACAAATATAACCCTTTGTCTTGGCCTTTTTTACGGCCAGGGCTGTGTTCGTAGCGTAGAAACTTTATTGGCATTTCACCATCATCACTCGTTCGGTTTCACAATCTGCCCACAAGTGACAGCGGTGCCATATATTAAAGCATGAAGCCATGAGCGTGAAGTGCCAGCTCAGTGAACCACACCCGAAATACCAACACGCAGTCCACTTCGTTTTTATCTCCTGTGTTTTATTGAACACAGCAAACATCTAGACCTGTCACAGTGAGTTTCATCTGCTCCAACAACAGCACACACACACACACACACACACGGCATGCGGCGCAGCATGGGTTGAATAAATTCTGATAACAAGTTGTGTAGTCGGTACAAATTTGTCCTGGGAAACAACACATTCCTGCGTGTAGTTCAAACATTTGGTTTGATCTCCTGCCAAGGATGCCGTTGCGTAATCCGAATCATGTAGGCCTAATCACACACGGCCACTCCTTTTTATATCTATTGTTTATGAAGAGTTACGAACGTTCTCCAAAGGTCAATGAATTTCTTCCAGTCGTCTGAGCTCTCTCTCTCTCTTTTTTTTCTTTGAGTTTGGATAGTGAACCCTTGTCAATAATTTGCTTAATCAAACGGCGGCAAAACGTGAGACTTTGGACTCATCTCAGCGGGGGATTTGTTCCGCTAGTTATTGGAGGTCGCAGGGCAAAAGCTGGACTCAGAGACCACATGGGTTTTACTGAAAGTCCTAAACGTCCTAAAGTAAAAAAAATACAGAAGTAATATTCAAAATATACCTTAAAACAAATCAGAAACAAGTTTGTGAACACAACACTGACATATTTTTAAATTTGTCTTTCACTCTTTTATTTCACCAAACCATTAAAAGTCAGTCCCAGATTTACCTGCTTGCCCAGCTCCGGTTCTGGCACGACACCGGCTTATCTCCCCATTAGCATTCGTCTGTGCCTCAGGCCTCTGTAGTACAAACACTAAAACACTCCTCTGTTGCTCTACACTCACAATCCAGCTAACATGAGCTAACAGCAGCTACAGTCAGCAGCTGTTTTCATAAAATGTGATCCAGTTTCACCAAAATCAGTGAAATAGTTGGCGGTGTGTGACTTACGTACGTTCTCGGGGTGATCGTACCGGGAGCACGAAGTTACAAACAGACGTACGGCAGACGACAGAGACACCATTCACCTGATTACTGATTATTTTATGGTAGGAAAGTTACACAATGTCGCTTCAATTTGATACGAACAGTCCAATATTCAGTCTCTTCTAGCTCCGTCTTTGTCTCTCCACCGACTCTTTAGCAGCCCTGTGTCCGAGCATGTAGCGCACACTGGGTTTTTATAACACGGCGATATGTTTTGAATGTAAAATGTTATTCAAAATCAGCAACTAGAGCTATCACATAAATGTGGTGCAGTAAAAAAAGAACATATGCTGTATAAAGTATAAAGTGGCATAATGGCTGTAATTCCTCTTAAACTCCTCGTAACTTAAAGTTATGAGGAGGGTAAATGTGAATGAGGGTCCCAGACATCCTGTTTAAGTTTCTCTGTGACTATTTAATCTTTATAAACATTTATAGTAGTCAAGAAGAAGCCTTGTACCAGCTAATGTGGATCCAAGTGAACAAAAAAAGATCAAGCCAAGCGTCAAAAGGCATTTAGTGCCATTCGGGAAAACCACTGACAGGCCGTCATGCCTTCGATGTTTCCTTTATGTCAGCTTAGAGCTATGGTCCAACTTTGACTGCACCATGCTGCTGAATTTCCACCCAGCAGCTCAGAGTCTAGAAGGAAGTGGGTGAAGTTAAATCGAGCAGTTTTAGAGCCGTGATTCATCCGCAACACTCGAATTCCCTCATTTCCTGGGCAGCTGTTAGAGTCGGCCTAACGTAGGTCTGTGAATCACAGCTTCCAATGATGACGATAAGAGCAAACATCGAGGCACGCCATCCCCTCTTATCTCTCTGCAAGCATGTCTAACGCAACAGTTTGTGGTGCCGTGTGATGATGTTGATGCCGAATGTGTCGCTGACTCATAAACGTCTTTATCAGAAAGCAAAGTTTCACAACGTAAGGAGACATGCGGTGCAGGCGGTGGTCAGGCCGATCGAGGCTCAAAGGTCAAACTGACATTCAATCATCTTTTATGGCTGCCGTGACAACACAGACTGACATGAATTTAAACTCCCATGACGTGTCGCTTCAACCAATATCTGATTTTAGCTTCATGCCAACAAGAACTGACGTCTGAAATAATATTTCAAGCACAAGCATTTGTTTTTTTGGGGACTTTTCGTAAAAATTAGTGCAGATTAACACCGAGCACGTCTCCGTCATGTCGTGGCTGTGAAGCCTTAGGGCGTTTAACCCGCCAGACTTTGTTTACTCAGATTAATATTCCTAATTTATGTGCTTCTAAATATGCTTCTACATGTGTAAATATGCTACGTAGTTCATTTGTTTAGCTTTTGTCTGTTTATTTTTGCCGATCAGCAGTTTGCACAGGGTATTTTATTTTGAAAATCTGCTGTTTCTTTGTCTGGCTTCCTCTCAGCTCGAGGTGCTCGCAGCATCCATTAAAAAGCCACCTTAAATTCAACACGGAGCCGAGCCGGACCACGGCGGAGCCAGTAAAGGTTTAAAACATTGACTAGGACGGGTGCGTTTCGCTGCAACGTGGCGAGTCAGCGCCCGGTGGAATTTGGGGGTGAGGCTGTGACTGATGATCCATCCATTATCTGTAACTGCCTATCCTCAATTGATGATTGTTAATTATTAATTAATCCGTTAAGTGTTTGAAATCTTTTCATCAAAATCTTCAAAAGTTCAAAATCAACAAATTGATTAATCAGCAAATCGTTGCAGCCCCAAAACGAAAGTATAAAAGATTCTTGTATGTGTCGGTCGAGGGTTTGTTCAGGAAAAGTACTGTGTGAAAGGAGACACACAGATAACGACGTTATTGCTGCTGAAACAGAGAACAGGGAAGCTGAGCGAAGCACCTGTCAGACTGGGTTTAAGGGAGTGGAGGTTGGACAGCCACCAGGGGCAAAGACAGCTGATAGCAACCACTTTCTCTCTCTCTCTCTGTCTGTCTCAGTTAGCAGCTCATTTGCCTAGACTCTGATAAGCAGCATTGAAATAAAACCATTGGTCGCTTGGCTGCAGCCTTGTTTGGGATGATCTCCTCATGTTACTCTCTGTGTGCCGTCACCAGTTAAAAATACCTGTCCGGAGAAAACCACAAAACGCAAAAAAATATGCAAGAAATGCTGCATTCAAGCGTCAAGAAATCAATTCGAACACAAACTATTCATGAAGACTGACTCGTGCACGAAACATTTCAGCTGCAGGATCGTCGAGGAAATGAGAACCTGTAACCGTGGAGCACATTCGAGATGAGCAACGGCAAAAATTATTAATATCTTTTCCTCTGAGTGAACGAGAGAGAGTGACATAGCCACAACCACAAACCTGAAACTTTCTCACACACACTAACACACACAGGTGTGGTACTCTCAAGACCACAGTGTACCGGGGAAGAGACAACACACTATTAAAAGCTCTTCTCCGGAGTCCTGATACCATTCCAATCAATCCTGCTTGTGCAAAGTGACCCCAAGGTCCTAAAAATAGGATTGTAAGCCCCCCCTCCACCCACCTCTGTGACCAATCCACCCCCTGTGCACGCTGCTGAGCCACAGCGCTCAGCTCCGACAGCAAGAAGCATAGAAAAAGTTCATTTTAAAGAGCTTCGTATGCAAACACGCCACGTTTGTTTTTAAGCTTTCACTGCATAAGTTTAATGTTAACCGCCAATCTCGCAGGAGGAAGAGGTAAGATAAGATATAAGGTCAGATAAGGTGAGATATAAAAGATCCATAAACTTTAAATTATCTCAGTATTTACGACGCTGGCACCAGGAATTTAATGATAGTGCCGCGTTCAGGGCGACCTTTGTTCCGCTGTGTGAAGTGAGAGTGTAAAAACAATTCATGTGTGTGTGTGTGCGTGTACAGTACATCTGTGGTTTTGTCACGGTTGTCAGTGTCGCTGCAGAATGAGGGTGGATCAAAATGTTCCTGAGGGTTGCGTCTCAACCAAAACATCTAAACAAAGAGTGAGAACACGAGAACGACTTCAGGACTTCATTCCGCCGCCTGCTGTGATGTTTTTCTACTTCAAGTTTAACAACCTGCAGGGACTGCTTGCGGAAGCACTTTGCTTTGTGCTTGCACAGCAGTGCTCTATGGCCACAGACGCAGGGTGTCACACAGTTGATGGACTTGTGCTCTGAGCTCTGCCGCTCTGCCGCTGAAGGCACACCTGTGTAAAAAAGAACTGAACAGGTTGTTCAACATACCACAGACATGCCGAAGACGCCACTGACATAAACACGACTCCCTGAAACTGAAGAACTGAAGACAACACCGTGGTGTCACCAAATCAACACCAACAGAAAAACATTTAATGGCAAGCGTGTTTACAAGACCTGCAGCAAATCGATTCCAAATCAGATCAGTACCACCCATGTTTTATTGTAGGCTCTTGTCCTCCATCCCTGTGCTTTAACAGGTGCTTACTAACACACACACTGAAAATAGCGCTGACCTTTTTTAAACTACAGCTTGAATCACGCCTCACATGAGAGGACGTGTGTCAAAAGTGGCATAAAAGTTCATCTGTGCGTCAGTTCATTCATGCAAAGAGTCAAAAACATGAGCTCACAAGAGGATAGAAACTGTGTGAACGGTGAGGATGGCGGCTGTGGAAATGTCACCAGAAGATCACAACTTACTTGACTGTCACTCTTGTGGATAAGTCCTGAAGATCTCCGGGGTGAAAGAGCTGCGCTTCTTTTAGTCCAAGCTTGCCGCAGGCCTTGAGGAAGACGTTTAGGTTGTCCTGGACAGAGAACAAAGCAGGGGAAGATGAGGGCTGTCCACCTTCAGAGGCAAAGAATAATCACTCAAGCATTCTCTGGCAGGGACACAGCATACAACTCATTGCTTCCAAAGTTCATATCACCAGAGAGCACAGAGAGAGAGAGGGAGAGAGAGAGAGAGAGAGACGGATGGGGAGGAGCATTTGTGTAGCAAATAAGAAGCGACCGGAGTGCAGAACACACACAAACACACACATGCATGCATGAGGGGAGAGGCTGCGTGACAGGAGCTTGACTGACAGCGGCAGAGCTACCTGTGGGCTGGGTTAGGGTGGGGACAAAGCCAAAACCAGGAGGGATGACATCAGAGCTGTGTGCACACAAGTCCCACACAACTAACCAACCGGCCATGCGAGTGCAAAAGTGACACACACACTTCTCACACCCTGAAACTGTCCCCTCCCCTGCCGAGCCCTTTCCCCGTGAATACCTGCGAGGTCTGCGGGGCGGTGGCGGTGGCGGTGGAGTATTTTGGAGACATTTTTTTGGTTGCTATGAAACACGAGGTCGGGTGACAGAAACCGACAAATATTTTTCCTGAAGCTGAAAAGAAAGGACACGGAGGAGTGGAGGAACGGTTTCTCCGCCTACATGTGTGTGTCAATCATTTTAGATTGCATAAAGTTTATATGCGCACACACACACACACACATTCAGCTCTATAAATACACGCACACATCTCACGCATTTCAAACAGAGCTCCCACCACAAAAACACCATGTCATTCCCGGGTTATGACTTTTCCAGTTGTAATCCCAAATGTCTTGTTTGTGTGTAAGTCTGCACTTCCCATCGGGAACAGCTCTGCTTAAGAGGGTTTCATGTAATGACAAATGGCTTCAACATGGGTTGGAATAATTAAGGGGTAGCTGGTTCTATATTTAAATGGCGAACATGCTTATTAGCAAATGGTTCGGAGAGAGAGCGCTGACCTCTCTGAGAGTGAAACGGCTTTGCTCGTCCCTCGATGGCACTTCAGGTCAAAGGATCAACCCTCCACCCTCCACCCACTTTTACTACTCCTGCCTTGTCATGGTTAAAAGATATGTGATGTAACTTTACAGATTGGCCACTGAGTTAATTACAAACTTTATCTCTCGTCTTTATCTGTCCCATGTTCACACACAAACATTTTTTCAGTCACACTAAATTTATGAGCTTGTTATTCAATGCATCAGAAACCACAAAGTATACATGCTAACCTCACATACTCTGCATGCTTGACGCCATTCTAGCCCGACCGATACAGGATTTTTAAAACTAGATATATATATTTATATCTATATGTAGATATACGTAAATAGGCAGTAACCTTCATGGCTGGGAAATGAAGTCAAGTGCTCAAAAAAACTGTAATACCTCGAGCGTCCACTTGAGGCTGGCTCCAGAAGTGAGTCAGTCTCCATAAGTCCCCATGTTTCACAGCAGAAATAAACATGTTTACAGCCTGGTACAAAAAACAGTTTTGGTCTCTGTAGCTAATTTCCCCGTTCATGACAACTGTACTGAGGGTGAATTTATATACAACTCACCTGTTCACGCTTTGATTGACAGGTGCGTGTTGTCACAGGCGTCAAGACGACGCTTCTGAAACCTACAGGTGACGTCGCTCATTCTCTGTCCATTTTTTTATACCGTCACTGGTACAACAATCCTTTCATGGTGCTCTCTGGTGGACAAACTATGCAACTATGACTAAATGGTTGGTGTTTCTGTGCAGTCATTTCTTGTGACTGCTCAACCAATAAGATAATATCGTCTGATATTTATCAGTCTAACTCCCGATCTCTCAGACCTCAACAATAAAGCCACTGCACGCAGAGCACTTCATGTAACACACAACTCACTATGGGAGAGAGTTTTGTACCTTCTGCCATAGAGAGCTCTGCGTATGAGATGATAAACATGCTCCCTCCCTTTATGCTCTGGTCTTCCTCTCGTGAAGCAGAAACTCACCTAAAGCCAACATAATTAAGGCCTGTGTGAAGTGATAATTAACTTCATTAAGGCTCCAAGAACAGTGTGAGCCCCCCCCCTAACAATCGGCCCCAGAACATGCAGAGATAATGATGTTGGAGGAATGTAATGCTGACTTGTGCCTGCACATAATCCTGCTAAATATGCTGTACCCATCCAGCAGCCTCTAATCCTCCTCATGCAGACTCCAGGATCCTGATTTTTAAGCACTTCGCACCAAGAAACGGAAAGATCTGGAAGCTCATCAGGTGTCTGATTTAATAATGAGAAAAACGCTGGTTACATTGTGAAAGCTTGTTTTTCTTCGACTGAATTCTTTGTCTATGACGGACAAACGCTACAATTCCCCTCGACTGACCCCTGGCAGCGCTTCGAACCCCAAGCAAAGCTTTGGTTAAAATATCAGGCTGCACATTTTCTCGTCCTGTGACAATAAACTGAGAGGAATACTTGAAATGTTGCCTCTCGCTTTGAAACGGGCCCGAGAAAAGATGTTCCTGCCCCGACAGTCAGATCCAGTCATAACACGCACACCACATGCAACACAAACACAGTAACAAAACATGTTCAAATGTCTGTCATTGCACAGATGATTGCACAGACAGTTAGATGAGTAAAGACACCCTGGAGGCCGTTCAAACTGTCTGTTTATCTCCTCCCACTGCTACCTCAACTCACCAAGGAGTTGGTGTGTGCAGGAACATCCAGCAATTACAGAGAATTTCACAGTGGGCAGAGACCGATGGAGTTAACTCTGTCCCTCTGGATTCAGCCCAGTGGGACTTAAATCAAGTAGCTGCTGGCTGAGGCCCTCCCCAAACGCCGCACGACCGTCGGCTTCCTGCACTACTGGTAAAAGCAGCAGAACCAGGTTTGAACCGGGTTCACTGTGACCCACCAGAACCCCACGCAGCTCGCTGAGTGCTCGGCAACAAGGCAGAGAAAGTGTGCTGACATGGGAAACATTCCCCTGGACACAAGGGAAGCCAAAGAATATGGGTCTGGAGCCAGTGTTACTAAATATTCCACAAAACCGAGAGATTTCCGGGATTTTTTTCTCCCTCCCTGGTCGTTTGATTCTGCCAGAGCTGAAGCCTGGTATCGATTTGAGCGCTGAAATCTTTCAGATAACAAAACTATAACAACCGTGTATGCCTAATGGTAGAAACTCTTCATATCTGAGTGTTAATGAGGCGTGTTTGTGGCGGTTACAAAGCTCCAACAAGTTCTTCTTTTTGGACACATTGGAGATGGATAGATGGAACCGTGAGGAGAAAGAACAGACTTATATTAATCGGGATGAGACAGAGCGCTGCTTGACTACTATTTTGGGGGGGGGGTTAATCTCACAGTAGAGTGAGAGTGAGTAATGTTTGTTTGGAGAGCTCTCCACGTTTTTTTTTTACCTCCATGTGGTTGGCAGTAACCGATCGCCGCGGGCCAACTCGAGGAGCCCTCCGTTTGCTGGAGAATTTATGATCGTGCGGTTTCAGGTTGGAGTCCAAGTCTCGGAAATACCACGCCAGGGCTACTGATGGAGGAGGAGATACTTTACCTCATTACCTCAGCAGGTGCCCGGTCAGTTAAACGGTCCAAAGCAACTTGATATATGTCATAACACACATCTGATGGTACTGCAAATACTATATTTACTGTTTACATGCAGTGCCAGCCGGTTTCCTGCACCGCAAAAGTTGTCATTGTCTTGCCAAACATGCTAAGTGTTACCGAGCCCACCGACGTGCACGCTCGGGCTGCCCGGGTCGGGGTTCTCTATAATTCCTCCAGACAGCTGGACTCAATTACTCCCACAAGAGAGAGCTTTGTGAGGGATGGGTTTAAAGGTAGGGTTTTTCAACCCTCTACTTCCCGAGCACTTGTGTGCAGACACTCCCAAAAACATTTATTTCAACTGAGCCACTGTGGCCCAAAAGACCTCTGCTACCAGCTACTTAAATCTGAACTACCGGGGGGTTAAAAGAAAACCTGAAAAAAAAAGCTTGATTTAATAAAAGGTTTCTGCTCCTGTCACTCAATCAGAAACTCAATTATCACATCAGCACAGAGACGTTTTGTCTCGAGTGATCTTGATTGAACGCAGCCTCGAGCGCGGCAGGCAGGCATCATATTCAGGGTGCACATCCAGTGCTGCCGGTGGCCTTTCAAGCCGCTCCACGTTCGCTGAACTTATTAGCGTGGATGGATATAAGAAGCGACGAGTCACCGAGGCGAACACGTCTCTCTCTCTCTCTCTCTCTCTCTCTCTCTCTCTCTCTCTCTCTCTCTCTCTCTCTCTCTCTCTCTCTCTCTCTCTCTCTCTCTCTCTCTCTCTCTCTGTCATTGGCAGCCGAGCCTCAGACCTGAGACCTCAGACATGAAACAAGCAGCACTAACAGGAGACAAATGAAGGATGAAGAAAAGCAGGAAGGCTGCGTGTCATGATCAGTTAAAATGTGTCTCACATAAGCTGAATTAAAAAAAAAGACTTACCAGTCCAGCGATCGGCGTGGGCAGCCTGTTAACCCTCTTGATGATACCAGGCTTGATCTTGTTGATCAGACTGTGAGCAAGAGAAAGAAAGAAAGAGAGAGAGAGGGAGAGAGAGAGAGGGAGTACATCAGAGGGTATAAGTGAAAGTACTTGGTCATTGGCTAGGCTGGTCTAACCAGCCAGGAATGAACTCTTAAAAAAAGTGTTGCAGAGTCTCGGTGTTGTGTGTTTACGACTGGGTTTAATGGCGGCCACCTGGCTTCAGTTTAGTAAATGGCCAGTGCGGTAGCCTGATGTAAACACGCCGGATCCCTGGCTCCTAAAACATGCCCTGTTCTACCGGATCAACCCCAAACAAACCTCCAGTCACCACATGTGAAAACGCTAATGTGGTTTGATGGGTGACGATATGAATTTGGTGTTTGGAGATATGAGAAATAATCCTGAATCCCATTAATGATAATACAAATTCAGATTTTAGGAGTAATATCTAAGTGTTAGATGCTTTGTTGCAGCTCTTACATACATAGATACATTTACATACATTATTCTCATTATTGATTAATCTGCTGATTATTTCTATGATATGAATATAACATAAATAAAACATAAAACACCAGAAAACCTGAAAACGTGCATCATCATTTGTCTAAAATCTAAAGATATTTAGTTTACTACGTAATGTAAAGACAAGAAATTGCAGAAATTTCCACATCTGAGACAAAATTTTTGGCACTTCTGTTGTAAACTGACCCTAACATTATGAACGGAGCCGCCAACTCTCCCGCAACTGCAACCGGGACAGGGTGGCTGTGGGAAGGACCGCGCACATCCTGTTCCTTTCAGCGGACGGGATCAGTTCCCTAACCCTCAACCAGAAGGGTATCCTAAACTTAAACCACTTAGGCTCCACGCCTAAACCTAACTGCCAAGTTTCTGGCATGATCCGGACCCTAACATCTCTACCACATGTCTGACTTTGGACCTTGGAGTTTGTTCCAACGCCTCCCCTGAGCGGTATCCTAACCCTAACCGCCTCGTCTTTGGCTGACATCTCATCTACATACCTGCTTTTGTACGTTGGACATCCTCGAACATAAACGCCTCTTAAACCTAAACCAAACCACCGTATTGAGATAATAAACCAACTCTAACGCGCTCTCTCACCACCTTCTCTTCTATGCGGTGACGGTACACTCGGTGTGGGGTTATCTGGTGGACTGAGACTTAATGTGATAATCAAGAGCGACTAATTGATTAATCAATTATTTGTTGCAGCTCTAACTTTGCAGACAAACCAAATTCTGATCGAGATTTTTGTGTTTGTTTGTTTTTTATGTGAGTTTTTCTTATGCTTGTAAGGAGAGGCTGAGGCATGGGGAGAGTATTCAATCGGTTGCAATCTGCAGCTTCACCACTAGGTGCCACAAAACCCCACAGACTGGACCTTTAATCTGTACATAAATGGCAAATATCTCACCCTTGCTTTGTTAAAAAAAAAGAACTTAATTCAACATGAGATGAGATGTTGAGCTTGCAGTGTGTATCTGGGGCTGGATGTGATGGAGGATATAAGACTTCATATGTTTTTAGAATGTGAAAGGAATTTGGGAAAGGACTCGGGTTAGCTGTAAAACAATAGAAAGCTGTAATGATTTCATCAGATAACAAACACACAGTAAGCCAAGTAGGATATAATCATGTGTGTGACCCACACCAAACATTCCTTTCCAAGCCGTCGTGATAACCACAGCACAATAGAAGTTGAGGCTTCGAGGTGTAACCGATTTTAATCTGTCTTCCTCTTCTTCCTCACGCTGGGAAAAAAACACTGACAGCTCTCACTACTGGGAAGCGTCTCTGTCGAGCAAACCGTGGAGTCAGACTCAAATCAGCAGAACGATGGGCTTCGTCTTTGAACCGACGCCAGCGGAGGTTTGGAAGATTTTGCATGGGCTGCTGGTAATTACAGCGTCCTGCTGAGTCGTGCAGATTCACACATCGCTGCGTCCGTCCACATACACATGTCTAAAAGAGGACGTGATGCAAAGCCTTCACGCACAAACACAAACACACATCCCCGATCTGGGAAACTCTTAAAGATAAATTTGTTCCTCCAACTCATCAAAACTCTTCATGGACTAATGAGAAAGCAGCGTGCTCTCCGGCTCTCCGATGTGGTTTCAGCTGAGGGCTTTCCGTTCACTACATGGCTCTTCACAGCTCTAATTAAAGAGAGGATGGCACTCTGCCCATCCACAGATCTGTAACATCTGTCCACAACTCCTCCTTTAAATAGATCACACTTCATATTCTAAAACAAGAGCGCACAGGGCGGATCAGACACTGGAAATAACAACAACACAGAGCAACCTCTATTGTGCCGTCTCGCTCACTCGCTGACAAAACACTGGCTCACTTTATGTGGCTGACAAACAAACAGAGACCCGGCAGGGGGTCTGCCTGGGAAATATCAGTAACACTTACGTTGGAGTGCAGACCTGGAGGGACAGCAGAGGGTTTCCATATGAATGAGTGGGCTTAGAGAGTGGTGCCTGGGAAAAGCAGAGTTACTTACTCACACAACAGAACGCCATTCTCCAGCGCTGATCGGAAGTCGGTGCTCCCGAATTTCTTCTTGGTAACTGCCTGGAAAAAAAACAACAAAAAAAAACACAAAAACACTGAGCAAAATAGCGAGAGGGGTTGGGTGAGGAGAGGAGGAGGCGGAGGTTTGTGTGTGTGTGTGTGTGTGTGTGTGTGTGTGTGGTGGGGCGGGGAGGTGCGAGAAGAAAGGTAGGATGTTGAGAACAGTAGCAGAGGAAGTCAGAGGTATTTCCTCCTGAGTTCCTACAGTGTCTATGGGCCACAGTTCTTCAGGTATCCCACGGGAGTGGAGTGGCTCTGCTCACATTCAAATGCTGGTACAAAACAAAACAAAACCAGGAGAGCTGAGTTAAAAAGCTGCTCCGGAGCCAGCCATGCCAAAAAAAAAGCCACAAGGCTATGGGAGCATCTGGAGCTCTGAGGGGGGAAACACAGCGCTGTGTTACAGCCTCATGCCTTTCCCATGATCTCAAACCACCGCTGCAGAAACACCAGGAGTCATTATGCAGGCGCTGCATGCATGACGTGCAGCCCTACACGCTTAAACACATGCACACACACACAAACAGCATCCTTGATTTTAAACACACACTCGTCTGTACATTTAAACAAAAAAAAGCTTGTCATATAGACAATCTGTGTCATTACCATGTATCATTTTTAAAATGTTTTCACATGAAACTGCAACTTTGTTCTGGGACATCACGTCCATCCTGATTGCCACTCCTTAACAGAGCTTCCTGTTCTGTTTTCACCATCAACGCCTCGACCACGCCGTGCCCGAGCTACTAAACACCAGAAAAGAACCAGAGTGTAAACTTCCACCAATTCTGCAAAAATCCTGCACCTGCATCCAAATAGATAATTATGGACTGAGTATGCATTGATGCATGCAATTATTGTGTTCTTGTTCACCTTGCAAAGTGTTTGTTTTCAAGTTTCAGTTTTTTGTTAACACAGACTCGACACACTCGACAATACAATGAAATTTGTTGGATGTGAAGAAGCAGCCAGCTCAGCATGAGACCACTAAACACTGCAAGAGTACGATACACAAGAATAAAAAATAAGCTAAGAACAAAATACAATGCTATTAAAATTTAAGTTAAATAAAAATAGAAATACAAAATATACAAAATAGGGTATGAAAACATGCTTCACATGTACTGGAGGGAGCTGTATAAACAAACATGACATACTATGTATGAACAGATGATGGATGTTGCATTTGGAGTGTTGTTACTGCTGCTTCGTTTTTCACTCAAGCGATCAAGTACACGTTTACTTCATCCATAAACGTGTCGAGATTTGGAAGACGAGCACAAATGAATCAACGATCGGCAATTATCAGCGAAGCAGTCAATGAAACACTGTAATTTAAATAATTAAGTGTTGATAAGTAGTTCAACAGGATTTAGCCCAAAGCTCAAAAATGCCTCACAGTGTCTGGAAAACTAGTAAATGAGATCTGGATCCGTACCAAACACTAATCGCTCCTCGGCTCACGGCCAAACGTTCCAAATTTCTTCCACTGAAACCAGATTTTCAGGTTTTCTGCTAAAAACAAACAAACAAACAAACTGGGCTCATCTCATTGGCTGAGCTCAGAACCACAACGGCAGCCACATTGTAGAAGCAAATTTAGATCAATAACAATATTTGTGTTTCTATTATTTTGTCCACCACATTAACATAAATAATAACAGAAACATGTCTCTGTATACGTCCATCCATCCTCCATAACCGCTTATCCTTATCAGAGCTGATCCCAGGTGACACTGGGCAAGAGGCGGGGTCCGCCTCGGACAAATCATCTCTGCATGACGTGTAACTTCTGTACTTTTAAATATGTTAAATATGTGACCAACAGAGCAGGTGAGCACACTTATCCTACTGCACCTATACAGGTAAGAGAGCTGGCAAACACACACACACACACACACACACACACACACACACACACGGCAGGCAAAACGAGTCAAACAGGTCCCACCAACCAAATTGGTCAGATGTTCCTTGTTTCAAGGCTTTTGTCGTCTTTTCAAGCAGAATGGACAAAAGCTGAGGACAATTACCGGCACAGCTAAGTACATGCCATGTCATTTTGAGGTGGACAGGAGAAACCAGACGACACTATTATTACTTTCAAACAAACAAAGCCGTCTTGCGCCACCTCGGACCACACCCTGGGAAACGCAAGACGTCCTCAAATACCCATCATTCCAGGAGAATTGGACCATGTTGTAATGGATGGATAAGATTAAAGTTTTGACACAGCAGCTGTGTGTCTGTGTTTGCACAGCGATTGTTGCGAGATCGAGCTCCACCAGCTCCTCCTTCATTGACAAGAATACAATCAAAAAACACAAGAACACACACACACGCCCGAGGAGCAAACAAACCCTGCAGCGTGTACACTGTGTAATCAGCCAGGCGCTGCAGTTGGCATATGAAATCCTGACCCCTACTGTTCCATGTATGTGGGGGCAGCAGCTGGGATCATGCACAAACAAACAAATGCAGGTGGAGGCAGCAGCATAACTCGGATTCCCCTCGGTGCTTACACCTCGTCTCATCAGTCGAACTGAACGAACGGGATGATTAAGACATTATCTGCCAGTCCATGTGTGGCAGCCGGCTGTAACACAATAGTTTTGTCCTCTCCATCGTCATCATTAGAGGCATTAACTCCCCTCGGCTCTGGGGCCTGCTGTGCCCCCCTCTCTGTCCTGTCCAACCTGCCATGTGGGATAATAACTCTAATCTGCAGCAACATACTGTTACTCTGATTTAACAGGGAGATTTAAGGCAGCTACAGCTCGCCTTCCTGCAAACCCACCCTCAAGAATGTGCAGTGTTCACTCATGAGTCTCATGATGACTTCCTCGCAGCCCCCTCCCAAAAAAAAGACAAAAAGTGTGGCCCTCAGAGTTCATCGCGGGCTCTTAAAGTTCTCCGATACATGTGTGAAATGAAGCCTTATTATTGCAGCCAACCGAAGAATGGTGAACACAAATAATCAGAGGAATCAGGGAGTTTCTGGGTCTGTGACCACAGCTATTGTTTATTCATGCGGGGTACTGAGGCAAGTCAGTATTCGAGGTTTGTGCGGACGCAGACCCCCACCGACCACTAATTGTTCCTTCTTTGTTTTCTTCTGCAGAGGACAGTGGCACGGGGTCATCACAGGGTGACTGCAATACTACCCAAATAACTCCAGGGATCCGGCTCAAGAAAAATATACCACTGACGTATCGGTATAATAGGACATGGACGTGTAGCTGCGTGTGAATGGCTTCTGGTGTGAGGCGCCGCTTCACATGAACACATCTGAATGCGCCCGCGTCCCGGTTTCTAATTGCTCTCTATCAAAACAGTCTGTGAAGTGACTAAAGGATCACACACTCCCCTCGCATGAGAAACACAGGTGACTGGATAAATCATTTTTTCAACAACTAAAACTTTAAACCTATCATAGCTTTGGAGCAAAACACCAAACTTCTAAGCTTCTTAAACATAAAAATGAGTTTGTAATGTCTAGAAACCAAACAGACCTGGATCTGGATCTGGATCTGTACCAAACACTAATCACTTGTTTCCTTGGCTCACGGCCTAACGTGCCAACAAACTGGGCTCACCTCGTTGGCTGAGCTTATGACTACAATGGAAGCCCCGCTGTAATCATATCTGTCGCAGATTTAGATGAATGCTGTTCAGCTGTACTGCATTTACAGGCGTTCTTTTTATGTCGTCCACCCCATTTATATCATCTCATTCTCATCTCATCTTCTCCCGCTTATCCGTTAGTCGGGTCGCGGGGGCAGCAGCTTCAGCAGGGCGGCCCAGACTTCTCTCTCCCCGGCCACTTCGTCCAGCTCTCTCAGGGGGACCCCAAGGCGTTCCCAGGCCAGCCGAGAGACGTAGTCCCTCCAGCGTGTCCTGGGTCTTCCCCGGGGCCGCCTCCCGGAGGGACGTGCCTAGAACACCTTACCAGGGAGACGTCCAGGAGGCATCCTCACGAGATGCCCGAGCCACCTTAACTGGTTCCTCTCGATGCGGAGGAGCAGCGGTTCTACTCTGAGCTCGAGCTTCTCACCCTATCTCTAAGGGAGAGCCCAGCCACCCTGCGAAGGAAGCTCATTTCGGCCGCGATTCGCGATCTCGTTCTTTCGGTCACTACCCAAAGCTCGTGACCATTTATATCGATGAGGGTAAGATAAATCGTCAGTGAGGTACATCCTTTCCATCCTTTGGGGTGTCAATAGTTGAGTCCATGGGGACTTGGCTTTGGAACCAAAGGGTGGCTGGTTCAAGTCCAGCATGGACCAAAGTATGAAGGACTGGGCTGGTAGCTGGAGAGGTGTCAGCTCACCTTGACCTGAGCAGGATACCAAAAGTGCTCCCAGAGCGGTGCCGCCACATCTCTACATGTTTGTGTGTGTGTGGTTGTATTTCAGGCTTATATATGTAAAAACTTTATAATTTCCCCACCGAGGGATCCATAAAGTATCTATTCTGTTCCAAATTACAGAAATAAATCTTTGTATACATCCATTTTCCACAATCACTGGAGCCAAAGATCAAAACAAAACAAACAAACCTTGATTTCCTGATATTTCAAGGACAAAAAAAATTATGAATTTAGAGTTTATTGTGTTTAAAAAACCCAACAGCGTGAACCAAAACCTAAAGGAAGGCTTGGTATTTCACTGTTTTCAATGTTACATGACAGCAACAACCGGATAAGTAACAAAACTTCAAATAATCCTGGGGATTATGTTACCTTTGATTGGCTGCTTTTTGTTCCAGAGTGTGTGAGGAACACAATACACTTCTTTTTTTCCATCCAGCCACGCACAAAAAACACAGAGGGGGGAACTGAAATCTAAGACAGACTATAGCCTGTGTTGTTGTATGACCTTAATAACAGATCAATGGCTGGAGACAATCGGCACCTGAAAACCTGTTTACAGAGGTATTCCAGGTATTCTGGGTAACACCTCCCTGAGTGGAAGCTCTCACAGAAGATGTGTGGTTGTGATTTATTTATCACCAAAACCAGAAGTACTCGATTACTCCAGACGGCCTGATCTTCTGACCCGCACGTTGCTCTCGATTGTCATAACAGTCACACTCACAGCCTCTATTGAATTAACAAGGACCTCTATTATTCCACTTATGGTTGTAGGACACAGCGCCCCGTGCTGACGCCTGGCCAGCTCTGTGGGTGGGGGGGCTATATTCACAGCCATGGCAGCTAATGCAGGAATGTGTCCATGTGACAGGCTCCAGACCATTTAGTCTACTTTCTTTTCTTTTTTTTTAACAGTACCACCAACCTCGCCGCGCACACATGCCTCTGTTTAAAGCGCTGTGAGGCCGAGCAGCTTGTTAATCATTCGGTGGCAGAATCCAGTTTCTCTCTGAAGACAGAGCATGTTCTCTGACTGCTGCTGTTCGCCACAAACCTACACCTTTACCTATTCAACTCACTCTCCCCTAATCTGAGATCATGCCCCCACCACCACCACCACCACAGTCCACAAGCTCAGCCACTACAATGGGCCAGTGTGCAAACTGATGTCACACCACAAGCACTCAGATTCACATGAAACATTTAGAACAATATTTGTTTAAACCGCACGGCAGCTCCACGACACCCGCGTGGAGGATTTGTGAGAGGAGGAGACATAATTTCACCAGCTTGTAAAGAGAAAACCAGAGAATGAGAGTCTGGCCGGGCTGGAGGGTCGATGGAAACTAGATCATCTGACATTTTTCGGGAACTACAATGAATATTTTGACGACTGCACAGGGAAGTAGAAGGGGAAGCATTACAAACAGATCAGCAGCAGAAACTTTCTACTTTCCAGAAATTGTCATGCCAACAAACGTGATTTATCACCCGACACCTTAAAGTAGCTACTCCAGCATCCTGCGTGTGGCTGTTCCACTTTACATCAAGTGCCGTAAACATGTGTGGAAAAAAAAACCCACAAAGCCAGTCAGTTCATTAATCCGGGGGGTTGATCTGTGCCTAGAGCTGGCGCGTCAGACGTTCCACTTTAAACGCTCTGCTGATTTACTCCCTGCACGCTTTCAACTGTCGCCTCAAAGACTTTGATGGGGAACATCAAAAACATGACGAGCAGGTCGAGGCAGGAGATGTAATAACTGATCAAACCCATGCAGAGAGACAGACAGACATAATAGACTGGTTATATCTTTGCAGCTACATGATGCAGGAGGTCAAAGGTGACACATGCTTTCATGCCTGTTCTCTGAAACATGGAGACATGCAGCCATAAAGCAAAAAAACACCTGCAAGAGGTGTGTGTGTTTCCCAGCTTTACCTGAGTAACTGACAGCACTTTCTTCACCCTCAGTCACCTTGTCACTGTTTAAACTCCTCTTAGACTCTAAGTAAAGTTACATTCTCACCTCGATCCACCTCCGAGTCTCCGAGAAGGCTTCGTCGCAGCTGACAGCGGACTGCGCTCTCCACTCCATCACGCACGCGTTATTATCCAAAGGTTTCCTTTAGTGTCCAAACAAGAGAAAAGAAAAGAAAAAGGCGTCCAGTGACCTGAGCACGAATGTGGGACAGCTCACAGACACAATGAGAAACCGGTGAAGCAGTGGATTAGTAATCACACTCATCATTCATGAAATATGCCTCCCATTGTTCTTTTCCCAGCAGCTGATCGGCGCATGAATGCAAGGTGGAACAGTTACGCATTCCCTCCGCATCACCCCGCTGTTCGCCTGCTTACCTGTGCTTTCATCCGACACACCTGCGGGTTTGTTGGTTTCGGGTCTTTTAACTCCACCTTTGTGCAGCGACTCGGTCGAAGTACTGACAGGAGAAGATCTGTGTGGCAAAAAGGAGGTGGAGGTGGAGGTGGAGGTGGTGGTTTCCAAAGTGGGGTCCGAGGACCACCCACTGGTCTCCGAGCCGTCTCCAGGTGAACACAAGTTCCAGTTGTTGTTTTTTCTCTTTAGGTCTGGAAGATTATATAAATATAAATATCTATATAATATCCTCACGTTACACGTCCTCACGTATGTGCACTGCTGACCAGCAAACAGACAAATGTCCAAAGAAAAAAAAAAGTCTCTTGAAGGAGTTTCTGTTGTTTTAATGAAGCTCTCTCCTGCAGCGCCACCTAGCGGCGGCTCAGCTGCACTGCACGGCCTCAGAAACAAAGTGCAAATTTAATTTTAAGAGTGAAAAGAAACAAATATATGTGCCATGTCATTGAACAGCATGCCCCTCCATTATAATGCATGTAATGTTCTGTTTTAATGGTTCTCAAACTGTGAGAACCAACAACCTCCTTGTGGAGGAATCTGAAACAGTTCTTTTAAATTCATTTGAACACATATAATTTGATGCTGGCCTGCCATTTAAAATAAGTTTTTCATGTTCTGTAATATTTCATATCAGCCCCGAGCTGTAGACGTATTCAAGCATGTAGCGTGTGGACGTCCATCATTAGTTATGAACTAAAATGTGATGAACAGTCTCTGCAATAGTGGATCCAAATGGGAAATGTTAGGAGGAGGAGTGCGGGTCAGGAGAACCACTTTAACACCGGATTAGCTCTGGTTCTTGAGACGGTTCTGTTCAAGAATAAATAAACAAGAATCTTCGTCTTAAGAAGAACACTTCCTCTTGTGTGAACTGTCACGATGAATCCGAATATATTCTGAGGTGGCACACGGCGTAAAGAGTTTGAGAAACACTGTTCTATATTATCTTATTTCAGTCACTTGTCCAGATAGTGTTTGATTGGGTAAATCAAAGCAAAATCAATCACTAAAACACAGGGGTGTGAATGTAGAATGAAGGGGTCATGCAGGAGAATCAGGTGATCAGTGTGCCGTGCTGTTGTGCTTGTGTTTATGTTTGTGCAGAGGAAGAACCCAGGTTTTAAACTGGAAGTCCTTTCCTTGGTGTCCAAGTACATGTGGGGAAGTTTTGAGTTCGACAGTCACATGCTGCAGATATGAAATACCTAACACTGTGCAGAGTTGTTGTTTACATGGTAATGGATGAATGATGATAATCAGACAGAATGAAGAGGAGGGGGGTTGTCCTGCAGTACTTCTGCTACTTTAATGAGAAACAGGAGGAGGACGAGTCGCCTCCAGCATCACCTCTCCCGCTTTCATTTTCATTATCCCAAGGAAATAAGGGGCTCTGACCGCAGATGAAAAGTCTGACATAATATTGCAGCTCATGTTTTGAGCTCTGCGGGGCCACGAATCAGAGCGATTTCAGCCAGTGGACAATATTTTTTGTTGATCCTACGGTGGCCCCGAAGTGCAAAACACAACAGCAAATTTAAAAACACAACAGCAAATTCAAAAACACAACAGCAAATCAAATAACACAACAGCAAATTCAAAAACACAACAGCAAATCAAATAACACAACAGCAATTTCAAAAACACAACAGCAAATCAAATAACACAACAGCAAATTCAAAAACACAACAGCAAATTCAAAAACACAACAGCAAATTTAAAAACACAACAGCAAATCAAATAACACAACAGCAAATTCAAAAACACAACAGCAAATCAAATATCACAATACTAAGCTACACAAGCTATTTCTGGGTGATTTATTCAATTTGCTGTTGTGTTATTTGATTTGCAATTGTGTTCTTGAATTTGCTGTTGTGTTATTTGATTTGCTGTTGTGTTCTTGAATTTGCTGTTGTGTTATTTGATTTGCTGTTGTGTTTTGCACTTCAGGGCCACCGTATGATCCTCTGAGAAGCACGGCACGTATATAAAGCCAGACGAGTTGTCTATTTCCAGGGGAAAGACCTGTTTCCTTTCCAACTGACTGAAATGTTTGTGTTGAAGAGAAGATCCACAAGAGAGACGTTTAATAAATTTGCCTTTTATTGAACAGAATTTCATTCTTATTACAAAAATGTAGGCACCTTCCACACTGATGTACAGTCTGCGTTTATTTTCCCGTTACATCATCACTGCAAACAGCATCAGGCCAATCTGCTTTCTCCTTTTCTATGACTGAAATTGAAGCCTCTCAATGAAAAAAACAGCATTTCTTCATCTGATTCCGACCACGTTGTTAGACGTTAGGATAAAAAAAAAAAACATCACTACATACAGTATGTATCATTGAACCCAGAGTAAAAGAGGTCGCCTTAGGCGACGTGGGAAATTTGTTATTAGTTGTAATTTCCTCCTGAACTGAAAGTCGAACATGCCGCGTAAACAAACTTTAGTGCAGCGTGGTTTAAGATGCTTCAAGCAGCAGCAGTCGGATTTAATCCAACAAGTGACGAACGACGACAACAGAGCGTTCAGTATGACATCCCTGATATTTTATTATTTTCCCACTTTACATCACTTTGCTACATCATTTGAAAAAAAAAAAATAAAAAAAAGAATAAATCAAATTTTCCAATTGGGTCAGCACTTGAGAATGTTCGGCAGCCATGTTTTCTTTGTTTTCTGGGTGGAGGCGACTTTCCTCAGTATGAATCTTTGGAGAGGGCGATGATTGTGAAACGAACCTCCTGCGGGTCGCGAGCCATGAAGACCTTACAAACCTCTACAGCATCCTGCAGCGCAATTCAACACATCGGGAAAACGAGAATTTAAAAAACTCAGCCAGGGAAGATTTCTTCATGTTTTTATTCTGCGACGTCTTACCTCCAGTAAAGTGTCTTCTGAAGTCTTTCCGTGGACGATGGGGAAAGGCTTCCGGCCATCTAGGTATACAAAAATCACCGCTAAATTAAAAACTACCATCAACAATGTGGCAAATACAACTAAATGTTTTCTATATAATCGACTCACCCAGTTCATACAGCTGTCCTCCGACGTTCACAAAAGCTATAAAATGCAGATTGACTTTCTCGTCTAAACTCGGAGCCTGCAAGAGACAAGAAATAAACACGAGTTTAACGCATTATTTCAGAAAGTGGCGGCGTTATCGTCGATACAAACCTCGGTCTGTCCCTCCTGTGCGCTGGACTCGTGTGTGACACGTATACTCTGAAACAGAAAAGGAGCAGATGATTTCACAGTGTGCACGGCAGCTCGGCAGCACAGCGGGTTCTTTCATTTTGGACTTTGTGGTAATGTCTGACCTCGTCTTTTTCCAGGAAGGTGGCCCTTTCCTCCGGGGTCATTTTAGAGGTTTGTTCGATGAACTTCTTGAGAGCGGAGTCAGACTCTGAGGAGAGATGACGACTGCAGTCATAAACACTACATAACCTTCATACGATCAACCCTGCAGTCATGAAACTGCGATGACGATGTGGATAAAGTACTCACCAAATTCCAGATGTGCCTGGTTGTTGGCCACGGCGTGAATCAATCCTATCGTTCCACAGGCGTTCCCGATAGTTTGCTTAACGAAGTAGACGTCAGGAGAAACCTCCTGTGGCTGTTCCTTCAGCTTCTCTTCCTCTTCCTGCTTGAATGTCTCATACTGGACAGAAGAAGAAGGAGACGAGTGTGTTGAACGTCGTTTCTTATGGTGCATAGTCTGTATTGTTATGTAATTTTTAAAAAAAGGTACCTTCTCTGTCACTGGGAACAGGAGTAGCACAGCACACACGGGTCTTGGTACCATGCTGAGAAGCTCTGGATCCAGACCATACACATCTCCGAACTGCCAGCTCGGTCTCATTCCCAAACAATTGACAAACTACACAAAAGCTGAGAGTGAGTGTGTGCACACACAGACAGACACATCCTTAAACTGTTGCTCTAATTGCTGCTGCTGCTGCTGCTGTTCACAGAATGACTCAGTCTCTTATTATGCACAGTCACGTGACTAATCTGTTGCCAGGTTACCTCATTCATTGGGAGATGTTGCTCCAGGTATTGCATCGAACATACACTTCTGAACAGTGCAGTTCAGATATAGTTCGGTGTATATAGTGATGTATGTTACAGGTCCAGAATCAGGCCTCACACAGGCGACCCAACCTTTCCATCTTATAATTAATCATCCAAACATGCGTTTGTTCAGAGTCGGGCTCTCCTGAGAGAACCATTTCTTTTTTGTTTATTCTCATCATGTCTCAGTCTAAATGTCCAAAACATAACGTCTTGATCTCTAGAGAGATTTCACTATGTCGTCTTTAATAGCAGGACAGTCCCACATTACGTGGTAATGGTTCGCCTTTTGGTTTCCACAGTTTCTCCAGCAGGGGTTTTCTGGGAGGGTGTGATAAAATATGTCGTCATATTCATATTGGTATCTCCAAATTGTTGATCACTCTTCCTCTGATATGCGTATATACCTCCTGCCTTCTCACATTATTTCTCACATATTCAGTTGAACGAACTCTTAAGATTTGACAGCAGCCTCTTGTTGCTGCTCTCTGTGAGCCTGCAAACAACATAATGTCTCAGTCTAATGCAGTTGTGCAAAACGCACATCTCTCCTGTTCTTAACTTCCTTCATTGGCTTCCTGTCCTTTATAGAATTGATTTTAAACTTTTAACATTTGTTTTTAAAGCTCTTCACGGCCTCGCCCCTTCGTATTTATCTGAGCTTTTAACTGTCTGCAGTCCTGCTAGAGCTCTGAGGTCTAAAGATCAGCTGTTGCTGGAAGTGCCCAGGTCAAAATACAAACACTGGGGTGACCGAGCGTTTTCCGTTGCCGCCTCTGGAATCAGCTCCCCGTCGAGATGCGTCTTGTTTCTGACCTGGGCCTCTTTAAGTCCAGGCTAAAAACCCACTTATTGAGGATGGCTTTTAATACCCAGTAGTATGATGACACTTATTATTTCTTATTCGATTTTGTTGTATTTTATTGTTTTTATTTAGTTTTTTTACCTATTGTTCTCGTTATTTATTATCCACTGTAAAGCACTTTGGTACACCGAAAGGACTGTTGTAAAGGGCTGTATAAATAAAGTACATTTACATTATCAGAGAAGTTATTTTCAGTTAAATACGGGGTTTGTTTATGATACTATTTACATTTTTGACATTGCATGTCAAGAGCAGATCGATCCTATAAATATCTACTGCGTCCTAATCTATGCTTCTCTGACTTTTAAAGCCACTTGCACAGTGTTTAAGTTAAGTTTCTATTTCTTGTGACTCGTTGCTGCAACATTTTCACCTGTACTGGACAATGGGGATCTCTTATAGACGCGTGCCTCTGCTCAGGCGTTGCATATGATGGACACAGCTCACCGTGCTTCCCTCAGGTTCATCATCACTGACTGTAACGCCCTGACTCACCGCTGTGAGCTCAGGATGGCGTGTAGGCGCTCACACACACACAGCTATATTCTCTTCCATCATATCTTCTTTTATTTCTGGAAAGCGTGACGGACGATATCATCTGCACCAAGTGTTCGTACTGAACGAGGGACTGTTTTTAAAGATCTCTGAATGCTTTTAACTCGGGGCGTCCTTGTTTCAGCTGATGTTGTTGATTTCATGGCTCATATTACAGTTTTATTATATTTTTTAGACTGTCATGTTGTAATATTGTCCGTGTGTGTTGTATCTGTTTAAATTTGACCTGTTCTCAGTTTGTTAGTTTTTCCTCACTTTGAACCAAGGGTGTCACTCTGTCTACAGATTGTAAATCCCTCTGAGGCAAATGTACTTTGTGACTTTGGGCTGTACAGATAAAATGTTATTTTATTTTATTTGTGCTGCTGTCTGTCTCGACCAGGACTCCCTTGAAAAAGAGGTTTTTAGTCTAGGTTTAATTTCATGACTCATATTACAGTTTTATTATATTTTTTAGACTGTCATGTTGTAATATTGTCTGTGTGTGTTGTATCTGTTTTAATTTGACCTGTAACTTGAAAAAAAGAGGTTTTTGATTTCCTTTCCTATCCTAGAGGCTTAATAACATTTTTTTGGAAATGTGCTCATGCAAACACAGCCTGTTATTGTGCCTGCAGGATCCACAGCTGCACATCACCTCCTAACTTTTGCATGTGTCATGACATCGTGACATTGTGTCTGCAGCCTCGCAGCTGGTCACAGGCCTCTCTGCACCTCTGCAAGTCACTGTCCATGTAGCCCACGTGGTGTCCAAGTGAAAACACTCACCTTTGTCATGACCTGCAAACACACACACACAGTAAACACACGTTAGTTCATCTGTGTTCATGTGTTGCACACACACACACACACTCACACACCGGGCTATTGTTCTCTGTGTTAGCTGCACGTTAGCCCGTGCATCACATGCTTTATGAATGAATGACTCGGTGAATAAAACAAACGTACCTCGGGGTTGGACTCGAGGGGCAGCCAGCGTGGACAGTCCATGTTGGAGCGGATCAGCTGTTCGTTTGTTTTTCTCTCGGACTGAAACTGATTTAGTAAAAATAAAAAAAATGTGTTTGACAGCTGGGACTCACATCCGCGTCTGGACACTCACATGAAACGTGCAGGGGGGGTTTCTCCTTTATGAAGCATGCACACATCACACACACACACTGCTTTGACACACACACACACACACACACACACACACACACAGTTACATATATTTTAGTGTGTCTGTAGTGTTTTTATTATACAAATACTTGTATAACAGCTCTGTATTTACAAAGTGAAGTATGTTTCCCCCCCTTCAGCCTGACAATGGACTCTTCCAGGGTCATGGGCGTGTTTCTATGATCTGACCCAGTGCAGATTTTTATTTATGTGACATGTCAGCTGTGTTTGCTGCTTACAAATATATTTTTATATGAAGAAGAAGAAGCAAAAAAATAATAATTTAAAAACAACCGCAGTAAAGTCAGGAAGCGGCTCGATTCAAAGCATGTAGCCCCGAAAAGGAGACCTCCAGACGGGCGAGGGCGCTGCAATGTAGCGCTCCATCACCTGGACATGTCATGTGGACTGTCTGCATGATTATTTTTATTCTTAACCAAAATTTTATTATAAGAACAAACAAACAAATAAATAATTCAGTCATACTAGATCACATTATGTCAGCAGCATAGTTACATGATAGTTTAATAGGGATTAAAAGGAAAAAGCAGAAATAAAACATGCAGACTCGTTGTAATCTTACATAAAAATAAAGTTCTAGTTATAACTGTTGTGACATGTTAAAGATATCTGCATGAATATTCATTATAGATAGACATTTATTAGTAGTAATTAAATTAAGAGGCTTAAAATTATCAAAAATAGCCTAAATGATGGTGATGAATCTTGAAATTTATATTTATGGATGTGAAATTTCCCTAACAAAATAAAGAGGTTGACAATGATACATAATTTATTTTCTTTGTATTCAAAATAAGTATGTTTTGTATAATTCTCAAGTTCTTTCCAAAATGTGCCACTATAACTATTTGCATGTTTATTTTTTATCTTTATGTGAATTGTTTCTTTTCTTTTAAATACATGTGCACTGTTTCTTTTCTTTTAAATACATGTGCACTGTTTCTTTTGCTTGTAACGTGTCTGATTATACCAGAAATCAAATAGTTCTTATTGATTGTGCTGAATCAAACAGTTACAGTGAAACAGACGTTTTATTTAGACAGACTGGTGACTCATCATTCAGCTGCTCGTACTCTGTGTAATGACTCCGCTCTGTGCAGAGATTCAAGTTATTGCACAAGAGTCCGTATGTATATTTTTACATGTATATTTTCAGAGGTGGAGCAATATGTTCTTCCTCCTTAGAGTTTATTCTATTTATACTGTTGTCATCAGCTTCTCACCTCATGCCTGTATGTAGTGTGTGCCTGTTCTGTGTTAATGCTGCTGCTGCATCTATGTATCTGACTGTAATTTTACTTTGCAATTGCAGAAACACATCTTCAGTTTTATTGGTGACCATAAAGTCACTGGTTTATTAGGATTTTATTCACATATTATAAAGAATGACCATAAAATTGAAGCATTATGTATATTTAAACAATGCATGAGATGCATTTTCATTAATCTTTGACAGGTATGCAGCTCAAACAAATCAACTCATGACCAGCTGACCTTTGTCACACAGTACGGTCAGTACAGGTGTTTCCAGTTAATTAAGAGTTTCCAGTGGGCCAACATGCAGCGCAGCAGCAGCCTGACTCTGTTTGACCTGAGTCAAACTGAACCTTAACTAGTAACACTGGTAAAAAAAAAAAAAAGTCTATTAAGGGTACACGACTAATAAAAACCAACAGTGATCTGATCCGGATGATCTTTAGTGATATTTCCTGTGTGAAACCGTTAAGGCAGCGTATAACACTGCACAAACACCTCGATTGAAAAACAAAGAAAAAAAAGAAAAAAAACAAATCAGGCAACTACAGAAATATTGAGACATTAATAAACGACAGTGCAAAAATCATGTACTGGAAGCAATGCTTTTGCACTTTTACTGAGTCTGATGCAGCTTTGACAGCTGTTGGCATTCAGAAACTATAAAGTTTTAGTTTTAAACTTTTAGTTTGAGCTCAGTGCAGAGAGCAGGTGTCACCTGAGGACAGTGTGGAGGTCAGATCATGGATGTTTGGATGGTTTTGGATGGTCAGGTCCAGAAGGAGGCGGTGATGAGAAGAGGCAGAGCAGCCTCCGGTGCAGCAGGTGGCGCTCTGCAGCTGTACTGACGGTTACCGATAAAAACAAACAGAAGTGGAGAGATGCTGCAGAGAGGAGCTGCCTGCTCGGGAAGTTCATCACATTAATTTAATTAATCACGTTTAACAGCTGTGAGCCTTCAAGATGCCAGCAGCGGCGGATTCACACGGTGCGTGTTTCACAGTTTACCGTTAGACTGACGGTGTTTGTCTGCCTGTCACTAAACCTCCACCCAGAACGCTACCGCTGAGCTCCGTCACGCCTGGGTGGTGTGCTCTAAAGCCGGTGTTTCGGTTTAACGAGTGGCCGTGTTAACTAGTGACCGTGTTGTTGCCGTAGTTACGACAGGAACAGGACGGAATGTCCTCGTGAATGTCTGCTGTCGTAACCACGGCAACCACACGGACGCATTCGGCCGAGGGTCTCCAGTTATCACGGTCACTCGTTGAACCGAAACACCGGGTTAGGTATTAAGCGTAATAAATACTTGACTATACAAGATATACGTGCTGTAAACAATATACTATACAATATATACGTACTATAAATAATATACTATACATGATATACATACTATAAACAATATACAAGATATACATACTATAAATAATATACTATACAAGATATACGTACTATAAATAATATACAAGATATACGTACTATAAAAAATATACAAGATATACATACTATAAATAATATACTATACAAGATATACGTACTATAAATAATATACAAGATATACGTACTATAAACAATATACTATACAATATATACGTACTATAAATAATATACTATACATGATATACATACTATAAACAATATACAAGATATACATACTATAAATAATATACTATACAAGATATACGTACTATAAATAATATACTATACAAGATATACGTACTATAAAAAATATACAAGATATACATACTATAAATAATATACTATACAAGATATACGTACTATAAATAATATACAAGATATACGTACTATAAACAATATACTATACAATATATACGTACTATAAATTATATACTATACATGATATACGTACTATAAATAATATACAAGATATACGTACTATAAACAATATACTATACATGATATACGTACTATAAATTATATACTATACATGATATACGTACTATAAATAAAATACTATACATGATATACGTACTATGAATAAAATACGTTACAAGATATACATACTATAAACAATATACTATAAATATAAACATGTAAATGTGAAACATCAGAGTAGACTTTTATTTCACAGCAGCCATTTGGACTTGCAATAGTAAATTGTTTCCACTTTTACTAAATAAGGTTCAGTTCCATTTATTTTGACCTGAATGGGACTGAGCCTTAATTAGTACCATTGGTAACGCCTGTGTTTGTCCGGATAGTTCATGTTTAAGTGGCGGCTGTGAAATAAAAACTTTCAGCTGCACGATGAAAGTTTCCAAAGTTTCCTGCACATTAGTCATCTGCCGTCTCTGCTCAGAGTCAAAGACACAGGTTGGGAAACAGGTTCTGCTTTAGTCACAGGACAGAGGAGACGAGAACAACCAGGAGTCTAGATAGAAAGATAGAAAGCTTTTATTGTACAACAGACATACTGTGAGCACAACCAAATTACAGGGGGCTTCAACGAGGTGCTGCTCCTAATATAGGTCACAGTATAAAACCACAATAAAAACACAAATGCAAAAATGGTTGTACATGAGGTTATTGCTCGTGACACGCAGGTAAGATTATTGCACAGGAAGTTATGAGGGAAAGTTATTGCATGTTGGGAAATAAACTGTTCCTGAGTCTGTCTGTCTTTTCCAAACAATCCACTGGTTGATTATTTTTGGTTACCATCGCAGGACAAGCAGGGATGACTTCCACGTCTCAGACTCTTTAAAATCTTTAACATAAGACCAATATTTAAACGTCACATTAATGAGGATTGTGCCTTTCTTTTCGCTTTGGCTGCTCAAAGTATTTTGTACTTTGGTGTTTGCATTCTTCATCACATCCTTTCTGAATTGTCTTTGTATTTTAAAACGTGTGCTGCTTTAGTTTTCATCCGACGGTGCAAAAACAGTTAAACCTGCATGTTTTATTTTTGTTTTCAATTTATGAACCAACACTTTTCTTCTCGTCTCTCTCAGTCCTGTCCTGAATATCTATTATATTTAGTCTCGTCTTCGTCTGACATTTCTTCATGATATACTGTCTGTACTCATATTTGTAGTTGTATTATCTCGGAACAAAGACAAGGAGGTGCAATAATTATCACAGCCGGACATGAGTGAATATTTTGAAACTGGTAACACGATTTATATAAACGCGTCTCTTCACTTTTGTGCTTCAGGTGTCACCAAAGTCGTGGACAACATCTGTAGACTTTCTCCAGATCTGCTGGCTGAAACGGTGAGTATCAAAAAACGTTACTTTAAAAAAGAAAATTGATTTAATATTTAAGCGAGCGAGTCAAGCGTCATGTTGTCACTTGTACGATTACCACAGACGAGCTTTACAGCAGCGTGACGTGTCTGTGGAGCAGAACCTCGCTGTGAGATTAACAGCTGGGTGTTAAATACAATGTAACAGTGTTCATCGTAGGGCTATTAGCAGCCTGACTGAAGTCTGTACTGCACACACAAGTCACAGAGGATGTGGCGTCGCTGCCATATATTGTAGTCGTAACTAATCTGATGATCTCTGCAGTGTCTGCACGTTCTCACTTATCTTCGAGGACACACCGGAGGAGTAGATTCAGCTGAAGTTTCTGACGTGAGTCAAATATTTTTCACTTTTAAAGTAACTCATCTTCCCGAGTTCCTCTTTCGTTACTTGTCTTGTTTTTCTGGGCAGAAAGTTCAGAGAGCTGGAGTCAGACTCGACCATGAAGCCGTGCAGAACATCGTGAGGTTTCTCTTGTTAACGTTCAGGTATGTCTTCCATCCTAATATGTGGACGATGTGTCTCCTCTTGTCTCCTCCGTGTTTATTCCGTGACGTTTGTATCACCAGGTCAGCCGGGAGGAGCAGCCTCTCTGGGGATGACCTCGTGTCGAAGCTGGAAGAAGGCAGCAACAAGTGGCCCAAAGCTTCCCTTCAGGTGTTGCACAGGTTGTGGAGTGAACACGGTGCATCGGTGCACGCTCAGCAGGAGGTCCAGGCCGTGCTCAGCATCAGCCAGGTGTGTTCATATTTAACTCAGATATTTTCCAACAACCTAAACACAGAAGCTGACGAGACTTTCTGTGTTTGTTGCATCGCTCCAGTTGGTGGACGTGCAGTGGAAGCTCGGCATGGCAGTGAGCTCCGACACCTGCCGATCGCTCAACTCCCCGTACGTGACTCTGCTGCTGAAGATCATCGAGCCCTCAGGACAGATTTCTCACAGGTCTTTTGAGATGACCATCCCACAGTTCCAGGTCTGTTTGTGTGTTTTGGTGCCAGTCTGTTGTTTGTTTTTATTACCGCCGTGTTTCTGAGATTCTTTGTTTGTTTTGTCGTCTGCAGAACTTTCACAAGCAGTTCAAGGAGATGGCGGCTGTCATGGAGACCGTGTGAAGATCGTTACACTCCAGTTTACATGCAAGCAACTGAGGAGCAGCTTTACGCTTTGTTTCGTGTGTCTGAAAATGTGGATACAAAATACTGCAAAATGTCAATTGTCGGCTTTGCTTTAGTTTGCATACACTCCTAAATATTTTACTCTTAGGACCTCCAGTTGGTAAAATATTTTGTCTCCACTTTAAATGTCGTGTGCATCCGATCACTCTGTTGCCAGTTTATTAGGTACAGTCAGCACTAAGGGTTCTAAAGTTCGAAGGTGTCGCAGCTGTCTGTCTGATGTAAGTCAGTTCAACAGCACCTCAAACTACATCCTGAGAAACGACCTTTAAGTTGAACTAACACTTCAGTTTGAACAGTGTCAACAAAAGCTTTAGAACCACGATGAAGGTTTGAGGATTTTATTGCACGGTGGTTTTCAAACTGAGGTCTGGGGGCCAACGAGGGGTCGCCAGCAAAAGGAAGAACAGAATATTGTTGTTGTTGTTTAAAAGTTGGAACAAATTGAAAGAAATAAGGTGAAGTTAGATCATAAATGAAGACAAAAACCTGTCAGCGTGTGGGTCCGTGATCTATATTTTTTATTTTGATCTATCGTGGGAGTCCTTGACATGATAAAGTTAGACTGCATTACTCTGAGCTAGGTGTACCTAATAAACTGAGTGTATATTTCCACTGCTCATACTGCTAAACTCTGACTAATATTCAAATTGTGCCTCATTTTCTAACACTTAGAATACTCATAGTTTGCACTAAACTTCAGTTTGCACGTCATTAGGTACACTCTTACAATCCAATGTGATCCAACGCCGCAACTCTGACATATATTCAACTTTCATGTAACTTATCATTTTTCGTTCTTGTTGACCCCGACAGAGAGTTATTAATCTAACTATTGTGTCCACTGCGGAGTCGAGAAGTGTTTCTGATATTCTGGCCCCTTTAAATATAATGCACTCCTGTCTCACTAAGACCTCAGTAATAAACACAGAGTCGAATTATGACCTCTCTGACTGTGTCAACAAAAACTGAAGCATTCAAAGCTTCATTGAACACAGTGAACACAGCCGTTCCTGTATTTTTAACAAAGGCTGAAGGATACAACGTCCTGGGTACCACATTCATTTAGTGACTCTGCAGTATCGTTTTGTGTGTTTTGTTCATGTCTAAATTAAAAGACTTGTTGTTGTTTGCACTTCAGCGTGTCCTCGCCTGGATGCCATACAAACAGGAAACACATTTTAAATGTAATCCTAACTCCACAGCTCAGAGCAAATCTAAGTAAAAGCAGCGGAAACCCGTCACTCATCTCCGTCCGTCACCGGTTCTCCCACAAGGAAGGAGAGCGAGGCGAGCTGGCTGCAATTTGCAACCTCACTACTGGATGCTAATAAATCCAACACACACTGGACCTTTAATAATTTACCATCAGACTACTCTGCATGTGTGGAAATATTTGTGACCTACTTCGGGGTAGTTTTATAGTCTAATAGGTTCCTGATGTGAAGTCTGCTTCAGTCGTCCAGTGTACAACTGCATATTTTACCTAAAGAGGAAAACTACAACTTATCCAACAGTGGTTGAGTGTGAGTGTGTGTGTGTGTTTATTTGGTGGCCTACAGTTAACACATGCACACACACACACACAGTTGTGTGGGGTTCGGTAGGCTGCAGAGCTCCAGTGGCTTCTGCCTCAGTGATGAAGTTATATATGGCACAGCGACTATATTTAGTTTAGGTGGAGTGCTTGGAATGATCGGGGAGATGGGAACTCCTCTGGAGCAGAAAGCATATCAGATGTAATAACATCTATCCAGGACTGTGAATCAGCACGGCCTGCGTGTAAACAGGTCGCAGTGAAGAGACTTTTTAAACTTCTTCATGTAACATTTGCTGCTTTCACGTGTTTGTGTGTAGGCAGGATCACAGAGTGCCATATGGGAGCTGCAAACATTTTCCACTTGCACTACCATGGAAGAGACTTTCCAGTTATTATGCACTGCTCTGGAGAAAGGTGGAGCTACGTGCTGTCACGTTCCTCATGGTGGCTCTGCCCTGCCCACTCCTCCAACATATGGCATGCTTAGGGCGGGTCGTCGACGCGCACAGGCAGCCGCTCCGCCTCCAAGGCGTTGTGGAAGAAAGGATCACACAGTAAGGAGACTGCGCTGAGAGGCGATAAACAATCATCCAATGCATGTATTTTATCAGCACGGGTCTCGCCGGTGAAGCTTATGCGTAACGGGATTTCAGGGCTGGGGCTTGTGTTAATGCGCCGCCCCGGTTGTGCGCGCAGGAGCGACGCGCAGCGCGTCAAAGAAATCAGATTGAGGGCGACTTGTGTTTACACAGGAGCCATCCACAGCCACGTTTTAGCAAGCAAGCAAGCTCTGCTGGGACAGTACAGTGCAGGACTGTTCAGCTTCTGACTCGCTGCCCATGCAAACAGTGGAGGGACAGAGCAGGGCAGGGGAGCAAGGCACAGACGCACGAAGTGAATTTCCTTGAAATCCTTGAAGGAAAACGAGATATTTTTTTAAAGTGGTTTGGACAACATGGAGTGCAGCAGCTGATCGACAGGGTGAGCACATGTTGTGCACGTAGCTACATTGGAGCAACTTTCACTGTGGATGTGGGCATGGAAAGTGTTGCAAAGTAACGCACAACTTCCACCCGGGGGGTCATTTGATTTCAAAGTCATTTTTTTAAGTCCCACATCGGTGTCAACAACATGGAGAGCCAGGATGAAAGGGAGAGCAGCCCTCCTAAGTCAGACAGGAGGTTCGCCCTCACTTACATCGGCTGGTCCACGCTGGACAGGCGGACCACCCTGCCCATGCTGCCGTGGCTGGTGGCCGAGATCCGCAGGAGGAGCGAGAGAGGCGACTGCGGCCCCGCGGTGCAGCCGAGAGAAGTCCAGCTGGTCCTCAACGCTCCCTTCATCCGCTGCGTGCCCTCCAGCAGCAACAACTCCTCCGTGTTCATCTTCGAGCACAAAGCGCAGCTCATCTCTCGCTTCATCCACAACAGCAACGACCTCACGTACTTCGCCTATCTGCTGCGGGGACAGCCGGACAACCCCGAGTCCGAGATGTCCTGTCACGTCTTCAAGGCCGGCGACCCCAACCAGGTAGGCCAGACCCCAAAACAAACGCACCTTTTGACGTCAGATCCGGGCCAAGAGAGCCTAATAGTGCCATTATTGCTGCAGACAGAGAGCTGAGGTGACTTTAAAATAAGATTGCAAAGAGGTGGAAAGTTTCCAGTAGATTTCCGGAAACTTTCCATGGGAATTATGGAAATTAACTGGAAATTAGGGGTAATTTAAACCAACTATCATATCCAAACGTAAATATAAACATTTTCACCCATGCAAAAAAAGAAAACAAACAAAAAAACACAAGTTTGAATATTATTCCGTCCACGAGCTCAGACGAGTGGTTCCAGGTTAAGAAATCACCTGTGCAGGTAGGGGGCGTGGCTTCAATAGCTCTGCATTACTTGCATAAAATCTGGTTGTTTTTAATCAAGATTGTGCAAAAATATTTTAAAAATTTCCCTCAACTACATTTAAGTTCCCCGTTTTGTTTTTGTAAATTCTCAGGTTTATTCCCATATATTCATGTTAAGTCCCATGGGAAGTTTCCTGTAGATTTCCGGAAACTTTCCATGGGAATTATGGAAATTACCTGGAAATTTGGGGTAATTTAAACCAACTATCATATCCAAACGTAAATATAAAATTTTTTATCCATGCAAAAAAACAAACAAACACAAGTTTGAATTATTTTATTGGACATTATTATTCCGTCCACGAGCTCAGACGAGTGGTTCCAGGTTAAGAAATCACCTGTGCAGGTAGGGGGCGTGGCTTCAATAGTTCTGCATTACTTGCATAAAATCTGGTTGTTTTTAGTCAAGATTGTGCAAAAATATAAAAGAAAAAATCCCTCAGCTATATTTAAGTTCCCTGTTTTTGTTTTGTAAATTCCCAGGTTTATTCCCATAAATTTATGCTAAGTCCCATGGGAAGTTTCCAACTATAAAACTACCATGATGTCAGGATTTATGATGTTTTTGCAAAGCCTGACTTGAAATCTCCCTGAGGTGACAACTATGTTATTTAATCTCACACACACACACACACACATATATATAGACACACACATAGTAGATTAGTCAGTGGGCCAAACATATTTGCTTTGGCATTAAGTATTTAGGCCACCAGTCAGTGAGAATGAGATAAACAGAGCACCCTGGATTTATTATTTATTTTTTTTGGACAAAGTTAATCCATCTTTGTGTTTTTCCTCTTTAGGAGATCAGACATCTCTGTCTCTGTCTCTCTGGCGTGTGACAACAACAAGTGAACACGCACAGTATCGAGTCAGCACATTTACGTGCTGATCAGCATGCCAGTCTTGAGTAATAAACCGAAAAATGTGGTAAACAGTCCAAAAAAAAAAAAAATCAGGAACGTGGGAGTCGTCGAGGTTTAAATGCGTGAGCGTGTTTTGGTCATACTGTATGTGTAAGACACTGTACTCAGAGCGAGGCTAATATTTGTGTGTGTTTGCATATTGCATGTTATGTGTGTGTGTGTGTGTGTGTGTGTGTGTGTGTGTTTGTGTTTGGGGTTATGCCAACATGATTCTTCACCTTGCTTGTAAGTCGAGCTGAGCTCTTACACTTGTCCAAGTTATTCTTGTTTCCTCAGCGAACAAGGAAATAACGTTCACAAACAGACATGCAGTCACATTTTCTTTTCTTTTTTTTTTTGCATTGATCTCGAGTTAAGCCGGCGTTGTCTCAGGTTTCCTGTGCTATGTACAGAGTCTGAGGCAGGCTGTTTGTGTGCTGCTGCTGCTGAAAGCCGAGAGCAGAAGACAGACAGAGGCAACAAGTCGCTTCTTTCGAGGTGTATAGCCTCTCTGTCGGGGATCCAAACATGTGCAGCAGTCTTGAACATACCTCTAAACCAGTTTGGCAGTCGGGGGCGAGCAGCATGTGCAAGGCGGACCACGTGGAATGCAGTCATGGTTAATGATCATGCACCAGGTTTTTCCTGTTTGTGATGCAAACGTTGTTACTGTTGTCCTTACTGAAGACATTACTGTAAAACCTAAGCTCAGCTGTAGACGTGACAGGACACATCCACACTGCATCAGAAATGTGGTGAGAGCAATAAAAGTATAAAAGAATGGACAGAGATTTCTGAAGAGCTGCTTCAGGCCGCTATGTTAAATAAAGCCAAATGCTAAAAAACTGCAGTTCCTCTAACGTCCACTTGAGGCTGGCTCCAGAAGTGAGTCAGTCTCCATAAGTCCCCATGTTTCACAGCAGAAATAAACATGTTTACAGCCTGGTACAAAAAACAGTTTTGGTCTCTGTAGCTAATTTCCCCGTTCATGACAACTGTACTGAGGGTGAATTTATATACAACTCACCTGTTCACATTATATTAAGGCTTAAAGTTTAGCTTTTGATTGACAGGTGGGTGCTGTTACAGATTACTTGTTTGAGCACCGAGGCATCATTCGGCCCAACTCACATATTCTTACATCACTCGGTTATGCATTAAGGTGTTCCAGCGTCTAACAGTCGCCTGAGTCTTCATTGGCGTATCCATGACGACGGGCTGTATGCAACATGTTGCTAGAATAATATCAAGTTGAACCGGGGTACTCATTTACGTCCTCTGAGAGGCTCTCGTGGCAGGGTGCATGAATTTAACACCGAGTCGACCCAGCGGCGTCGTCGTGCTGTTATCAAGCCAGCAGCAGACAGTGAGCCTGCACAGCGCGCAGTGGTATCCACCTCTGCTCTGACTTGGAGCCGAGCCACAGGAGGAGCAATCTCTCACTGGCTGACCCTCGTAACCGTCTTGTGGTTTTGGCTTTATCATCACTCGGTGACACACAGCCAAGTCAGAGCAAGAGTGAAACACCCGAGTCAGGGATGAAAAGTTAGCATTCGTCTCAGAGCACAGAGGTTTAGTTTCCTGCTGATGCGAGGTGTTAACGAGTCACACCTGAGCTAGTTCTGGTTTAGCCAGGACAGGTGAGATCTCCGATCGCATTTCCCCCAAAGTGAGAAACTGAAGACTGTAGATTCGTATCTGGTTGTCCTGAGAGAATGCAACAATCTGCAGGAACAAACTTGAGTTCATGAACCGCGTATTATCTAATGCAAGAAGAAGAAGAGCACCTGATTCCACGAGCTTCTTGCACCAGACGTTGAGGTAACATAGGAGCCTTTGTTGTGTGTCGGGACATGAACTGGGTTCAAAACCGGTTGTCCAGTTTGTCCTCAGGCGTGATGGAAAAGCACCGGGACGACGTCACGGCTGCAGACACATGACAACAGTAGAACCAATAGTTGCAAGGCCACGCAAAGACACACGTGTAGGAGAGCAGCAGGATTTATGCTTCGAGCTGTCGTTGCATTGATTGATTTACTGATTTCTTTGTGTAATCTTGCTCCGGGCTCTGACATGAGGAAGTGTCTTGCATAACTCTCACAGCTTCCATCCTTATCTTGCGTGACACAGCGATAACCTTTGTGTCTCTAATTGGCTCTAATTGCAGAGCGTGCCGGCTCCTCGCTGCGTTTCTGGCTTAATGGTTGCCAATAAAGGCAACACGGAGCGTGTGCCGGCTACTGTTTGATCAGATATGATCAGGGTCCATTGTGAGGGGGGTTTATACGTTACATTATGCATGCAGTGAGCGCTCAGCACTGTTTGTTTTCTCCTAAGCTCTAAAGCTGCAGGTGTTTATGCAGACAGGCTCTGGATATTGTTCGATGAAGCCATGCAATGGTGGGTGAAGGTTGGATGTAACACCCAGCTTGATGTGTTTGACTGTATTTCATGTGACTCTCCTCTAACAGCTTTCTGCCTGCCCGTGCATGTCTCCACCCGAGGAATGAGCACCAGCACCTTTACTGGCTCTGTGTTGGGTTGACTGCAAATAATTAATCAGATCAAATGGTGCTGTGGCGTCATCTTACTCATGTATAATCCAGCAGTTCCTTGAAATGTTAACACGCTGCTGCCTTTTTTCCCTGCTCCGTGACAAAGTGGTGCAGGACAGGACGTGGGCCTGATTGCATGACATCAGCTGTGATTCCCCAAACGAGCATGGTCCTTAAATTACCTCGATCTAGCTACTAGAGCTAACAACAGCTCCATGCGTTTGTTGTCACCAGTCACAACTTCTAGCTAATTAAGCTAATGACAGCTCCACGAGCTAGTTGAAAACTGCATTCAGCTGTTATTTTTAATTTTCCAACTAATTAAGCTTACACTAACTAGTTAATTAAGCTAACCAAAGCTGAACAAGCTAGTTGAAAACTGTCTCCAGCTGATATTTTTAATTTTCCAACTAATTAGGCTAACAAAAGCTACATGTGCTAATGGAAAACACTGTTTCCAGATATTATATTTATTTTTCCAGCTAATTAGGCTAATGGTAGCAAGCTAATTTAGCTAACGAAAGCACCACAAGCTATTTGAAAACACTGTTCCAGCTGATAGATAAATTAACTGGAATATTAAAACTAACAATAGCTAGCTAATTAAGCTAACAAAAGCTCCACAAGCTAGTTGAAAACACTGTCTCCAGCTTATAGTTTTAATATTCCAGTTAATTTAGCTAACAAAAGCTACATGTGCTAATGGAAAACACTGTTTCCAGATATTATATTTAATATTCCAGCTAATTTAGATAACAATAGCTAGCTGATTAAGCTAACGAAAGCTTCACGAGCTAGTTGAAAACGGCTTCCAGCTAATATTTTTAATTTTACAACTAATTAAGCTAACATTAACTAGTTAATTAAGCTAACAAAAGCTACATGTGCTAATGGAAAACACTGTTTCTAGCTATTATATTTATTGTTCCAGTTAATTAAGCAAGTTGATTTAGCTAGCGAAAGGTGCAAGAGCTATTCGAAAAAACTGTCTCCAGTTAATATTTTTAATATTCCAGCTAATTTAGCTAACGAACTCTAGCTAATTAAGCTAACAAAAGCTACATGTGCTAATGGAAAACACTGTTTCCAGATATTATATTTATTTTTCCAGCTAATTAGGCTAATGGTAGCAAGCTAATTTAGCTAACGAAAGGTCTAAGAGCTATTTAAAAAACACTGTTTCCAGTTAATATTTTTAATATTCCAGCTAATTAAGCAAATTAAGGATTAACGATAGGTAGCTAATTAAAGGACCAGTGTGTAAGATTAAAAACCTCTATTTTCAGAATTAGTAAGACATGGAATATAATATTCATAACTATGAATCTTTTTTTTTTTTGTAACTTAAAGATGATTATTTTATGTCTACGTAGACAGCGGGTCCTCTTCAGTGGGGACCGCCATTTTGAAACCCCATGTTTCTACAGTAGCCCAGAACAGACAAACTAAATACTGACTCTAAACAGTGAACAGTAAATGTTTGTGTCTTACACTAGGAAGGCGAGGGTCATGTGAGGAGATTGCAATGCAGTGATTACACCATTAAACCCTACAACACTGTACCTTTTTTAAGCTGAAGGAAGCTATTTGAAAAGGCTGTTTGGTTTTATCTCAAAGGGTTATTTGAAGGTCTTCCAGGAAAAAGCTTTCCAACTTTAGAAAATGAATTACACAAGTCAGAGTTCTTCAGCTTAATACAGCTCTCTGTCACACAGTTCAACCCTTAAAAAGGCACTTAGGAAATGAGACTTTAAATAGCTCACAGTCTCTCATATACAGCGTCCATGAAAAGACTTTGTCAGGATGTTTTCTTTTATTCACAGTCATTCCTTTCCTGTTTGTCTGCTCTCTCCTTTTTATCCTCTCGTTCTGGTCACACCTCTGATGCATTTGTGTTACATAACCCTCCCTATAGTCTACATAATAACTATATTTGCACAACAGTCAGCGTGCAGCTCTTATCAGACAGGGCTGTGTGTGTGTGTGTGTGTGTGTGTGTGTGTGTGTGTGTGTGTGTGTGTGTGTGTGTGTGTGCGTGTGTGTGTGCGTGTGTGTGTGCGTGTGTGTGTGCGTGTGTGTGTGCGTGTGTGTGTGTGTGTGTGCGTGTGCGTGTGTGGAGCCACTGTTTGTTTTAGGGCTCATTGTTGGCTGACCTTGGCTGCGACCCTGGTTCTAGGCGTTGTCACGTTTTTTAGGAGCCTGACAGTCAAAATTTATTAGACTGAGGGATGGCCCTCAAATTTCCGAGTCTTGCCAAACAGTGTTAGACATTTACTGTCCTGACTTGTTTTTTTCTTCCTCATTGCGAATTAGAAACGGCAGATTTGATGAAGTGCCTTTCACACAGTGCGGTGCAGAAACAGGCTCGGTGACCTTCAAGTCTCTGATTTCCTCCAGCGCTCTGTTTTGTCTTCAGTCCTATAGAGTGTGGGTGTTTGCTGGCTCCTCGCCTGCTTCTGTTTCCAGTGTAGTGTTTGGTCTAGACTTAGACTTTTTCTTTTCAGCCTTGAGTTATTTAAAGTCGCAACATGAAGTTAGGTCATGTTCTTTGTTAATCAGAACAGGTCTTGGGGGTGAACTGCAACTCCGAGCTAAACATAGTTTCATTTGTTCTGTGTTGACTGATTTCCGTGTTTGGAGATTTATTTTAAAAGGTCAGTTTGTCAAAAAGCAGAAATGCAATATACCATGCAATTGTTATATTATCTTAGAATTAGCCTTTTATATCTACATATGGAGCGAGTCCTCTTACACGGAATCCACCATCTTTTGTGTTTTGTTAGAAGTTTGTGAAGTAAAATGTCAACAAGTGGGTGACCATAGTTATTATTTTGTAGGGTTGCAAAATTCCTGGAAACTTTCCATGGTAATTAACAGGAATTTATGGGAATTCATGGGAATAAACTGTGTATTTACTAAATTGAAGGTTGGCCCTTAACAGGGAACTTAGATATAGTTAAAAAGGAAAACATATTTTAGCATAATCTTGACGAAAACAATCAGATTTTATGCATTTGAATATCTGCTATCACACACACATAGCACACTGCTTACTGCAGGGCTATTGTTGTTTAATTGTTGTTAATTCCCATTAATTTCCATAATTCCCTTGAAGTTTCAATATTCTCAAAATTCCCAAGCTTAAGCAGAAATTTACTAGAAACATTCCACCCCTTTGCATTCCTGTTATTTCGCACAAGAAAAGCAGAGGGAGGTAGAAATCTTTGCATCATAGCAATAGATTAGCTTCTTACCCTTACTTCGCTAATCTTACCAGACATGACATTTGCTATGACCTGTAGTTTTACAGAGTATATAACTAAATACAATTTATAAAAAAATGTATATAGCCTTAATAGCCTCAACATGCTACTCTTTTGGCACATAAAGGCCACCGTAGATTCTCCTACGCACTTGTAATTTCACCACTAGATGCCACTAACTATCACACGCTGTATCTTGTTAATTCACGCCGTGTCATTTGAGTTCATAGTTGTATTGTAATCGGTGTTGCTCTGTCTCCATTGTGTTGTTTTCCTCGTGTTGTTCGGTCGTTATGGAGGAGTGGCGACCTGCCGTTTGGTTCCAGCTCGCTTCCTTTACTCCTTTGTCTGGATTTTTTCCTCGTCTAACGTCTTCCTGTTCATCATATCCCGTCGTTCCACTCTCCTTTTTTTCCTTCAGGTCCCCGAGGTGATCAGCAGCATTCGCCAAGTGTCCAAATCAGCCCTGAAGGAAGACGCCAAGCCCAGACAGGAAGCTGACGAGGCCTTCTACAACTCCCAGAAGTTTGAAGTGCTTTACTGCGGCAAGGTAGAAATGAACCTTCAATGTGAAATGTTTTGTGTTTGATAAGGGGATTTAATTAATTCCGTAAATCTAATTCAAGGTGACAGTCCTGCACAAAAAGGCTCCAGCCACCCTCATTGATGACTGCATTGACAAGTTCCATCAGCACGAGGTCGAGCGTAAGCGCCTGCGCCTGCTCAACGGCCAGCGAGGGTCCACAGAAAGCCCCCCTGTGGAGTTCATCATGGGGGCAGAAGGAGACCCGCTGTCCGCCGTCCTGACTAAGAGTATAGAAGAACCTGCAGAGGGCCCCGCAGTGGAGGACGTGAGCGGAGGTAGAGATGAGAGCATCGTGCAGATTAAGGGTTACAGGGTTCCCACGGGTGCTTGAATTCCTTGAAAATGCTTGAATTTCAATTCGCTTGATCCGATGCCTTTACATGCAGAACTCAGTTATCATACTCGCTTGGTGTTCTGCAGAGAAATAACAGTAGACTACTATCCACACCTGTTGGTCACTGTTATTGAGCTATGGTAGTTACACAATGCACCGCTCACAAGCTGAGAATACAAGCCAATTCACAATTAGTTAAAAATCAAAACAGTCAATCTACCACCATATGAAATAATGCTAATTAGACCCATATTATTATGCCATACAGTGGCACCGCTGCGCTTCCCATGACCATCATGGCAAACACAACTAGTAGGCTACCTATTTAAAGGTGCTGGAAAAATGGAAAAACTGGTGCTTGAAAGTGCTTGAATTTGTTCATGAAAAAGGTGTGGGAACCCTGGGGTTAGGATGGAATAACTGCAGTTTCATAGCACACGCTCTACATATATTATATATCAGTGTGTGTCTTTGCTGTATTCCAGGTAAAGGCCTGTCTAGCAGCACCAGTCAGAGCAGCCTCCGCGGAGCGTTCCCCGAGTGCATCCTGGAGGATTCCGGATTCGAGGAGCCTCAAGAGTTTCGTACGCGCTGCAGCAGCATGGCGGGGGGCATGCAGAGGAAGCCGGGGGAGGGCGTCATGATAGGCCCCACGCGTCGACGACACTCCAGTGCACCGAACCATGTTCAGCCATCCGACGCGGACAAAAACCGCACCATGCTCTTCCAGGTAGACTGTGCTTGATTTCCATGAAAAGTAATGACGTGCTTTTTCGCTGAGGTTCGAGATGAGTTAGACGTTTCTTATCGTAGATGCTCAATCCGCTGGTAGAACACAGCACTGAGGAGCTTTATCAGGACAGCAGTGCTCTCTGAGTAAAACTGTGGTTTAGCATGCATGTAAGTGCCAGAAATTGACAAAGACGTGGATCATCGGTAAGCCGAATGACTTCATCTGTAACGCCACCTACCTGTCGGTTACACATCCACGCTCTTAATCCTGCATAACTTTAAGTCTTAATATAATCTGAACAGGTGAGTTCTATAAAAATTCCTCCTCCCCTGGCTATAGAGACCAAAACTGGGGACTTATGGACTCACTTCTGGAGCCAGCCTGAAGTGGAACTGCAGCTTTCACAGACGCACACGGCGGCTGCTGCTTGATCATCTATTACATCTGAATTACAATCATTTGCAGTGTACGGACCATGTTTGAGCGTGACAGAGATGGAGGAGAGTTGTAGGAATATTTTATACTCTTTGGATTGAGTCCAGATTTGCAGTGGATGGCAGGTTTATGAGCAGAACTCTAAACATACTCCCTTTGTCAGAAAGATGGATGGATGTTTTTTCCTTTCTCTCACTCATCTGCGAGTCATAATTCGCCTTGAAGAACTTGATTCCATCTGTCACGCCGGGAAAAACCAGACGCTTGCTTCGCTCGGCGTCGCACCATTTGTCATTGTTTGTCACACACTCTTTGCGTTTTGTTGCGTCCAGCCTCCCGCGAGCTTTCGTACCGCCGCAAATCATTTTTATGCGCACGTGGCTGGCAGTTATAATGTACAGGCGAGGTCGGCCTCTCTGTGTGTTGCCGCTTCGGTTTAAGAGGCTGTAACTCCTGAGTAGAATTTGTGACCGGTGTAAAAAAATGAGAAGGCATGCCGGCTGCCATTCCTCGCACCCCGTGCCCATTTCCTCACGGAGCTAATTTTAAAACCAAACGCTCAATATGATACTGCACATAGCAGTCAATTATGGGAAAATCGTTGGTGTGGACTTGTTGACCTTGTTGTGTTTGTTTATGTATGCCAGAATAGCCGCAGCCCTCATCATGACACACTCTTTACCATGATCCACGCACAGTGCTGTGTTTGAATACGTCTTTATGTAAAATATACTTTTGTGTTTCACAGGTCGGCCGTTTTGAAGTGAACCTCATAAGTCCCGACAGTAAAACTGTGGTGCTGGAGAAGAACTTTAAAGATATCTCATCGTGCTGTCAGGTTGGTTTATTTTCACTTGCTGTGTTTACACTGAAAACCTCTCTCCGCTGTCTCTGCTGCAGGAAAGGCTCCGGCTAATGTCATGCACATCTTTTCTCTGCATCTGAAAATGTTTTTTTGTTTTTTACAGGAAAGTTTTTTTTATTTTCAATCCCTAATCTAATAAAATGACATTTTTATCAGTCTGATGCAGTCCTGTGTCTTTAAATAGAAATGCTGCATGGAGCGTTTTGAAGCTCAGAGTGTGGTGGCTCTGGGGCACTTTGTTTTCCCGGATAGTCCGGTTCGTTTGGGCAGGTGATCTGAACTCTGGTCCTCCTAAAAACGGTGGTCGCTGTGCAAGTGAACCCTGGTGCGGTTCGCTTACAGTAGGAAAGCAAGTGAACCAAAGATCAGAAAGCCGATCAGGTTTTCTTCTACTCAGTCAGTAGGGTGGGAATTGATAAGATTTTTACGATTCCGATTCCATTATCGATTCTGCTCAACGATTTGATTCTCATTTGGGGAAAAAGGAGAACAGCATCAACTTTGTTTAGTTAGAAGTATCACAAAACTAACAGCCAGGTCAAAAGAGGCCCGCAGCCTGGATAATAGTAACGATGTGTAACTACCTTCCGTATTAACCGCAGAGGTCAGAGGTCAAAGCCTGGCTGCTGCTGCCGCTGCTGCTAGGTTGAGATTCATCTCCAGTTTGAAGCGTGTCAAAAACACGACATTCATTTATAAATATTGCATGTTGTGTGCGCAAATGTTTCTGCATGTTCGTCGTGTTCCCTCCCGACGCTGTTATCTCAACTTTGCAAAGATTGCAAGTCGCCCTGTTGACGTCTGTTTTGGTAAAATGCGTTTGAACCGAGTGGGTGACATTGTTTACGACTGATCGCACTGCACGTGCCAAACTTGCGTAAGTTACGTGGCGTAATTAGTCGTGCTTGCTGGAATCGAGCGTGCCTAACTTCTTGCGGAAGTTAGGTGGTGTAATTCGTGCTTTCTGGAATCGATAAGAGAATCGTTAGATAAACTGCAAAATGATTCCATGAAATTGAAACACACGGAACCGGATCTCAACAAGAACCGGTTCTCGATTCCCATCTCTATCAGTCAGTGCTTGTTTTTGGGCAATACCGCCCCCAAACGAGTAGCTGTCGTTACTGCATTACGTTGTCGAGGCGGTGTGAAAGTGAACGAAACCAAATGAAGGTGTGAAATTTTTCAGGACTATCCTGGTCTGAAACAACATAGAAATTTGGAGGAAAAATAATACGTCGATCATCAGCAGATCTAACCAGAACCGAGCGACGCCTCTGTGCTCAAACAAGCCACCTGTAACGCGCTGTCATAAAAGTCTTAAATGTTCAGTGTGTAAAATTTAGCAGCATATTATTGGCTACAAATAATCTGCCATGTTTCTACAGTAGCTCCAGATTGTCCTACAGTCTTGGAAAGGTGAGGCGAGGGGTATTCTGCTGGTTGCAATTTGCAACTTCACCTCTAGATGTCACTAAATCCTACACACTGGACCTTTAATATAATTTGAACCATAAGAGACTAAAACTGTTTTTTGTACCAGGCTGTAAACATGTTTATTTCTGCTGTGAAGTTTTGAACATGGGGACTTATGGAGACTGACTCACTTCTGGAGCCAGCCTCATGTGGACGATAGAGGAACTGCAGTTTCTTTTTTTTGGTGACAGACTTCTCTTGCTGTGATTCGCAGGGTATCAAGCAGTCCGACCACTTTGGATTCATCTGTCGGGATCCAGCAGAGTCCGGTCCCAGTCAGTATGTGTGCTATGTTTTCCAGTGTGCCAGTGAATCTCTGGTGAGTCACAGGAAACACGTCAATTATTCAGTTTGTCTCTATGCTCTTTTTTTCTAATCTCGACCTTGGTGTTTGACTGTCAGGTGGATGAGGTGATGCTGACCCTGAAGCAGGCCTTCACCACGGCAGCAGCCTTACAGAGCAACAAGACCCAGATCCAGCTCTGCGAAGCCTGCCCCATGCACGACCTCCACAAGCTCTGCGAGCGGATTGAAGGTAAGCCGCGCGCAGTCACAGTCTCATGAATATATTGATGCATGCAGCAACATAAAGGAGAATTCTTCCTTCCTCTTCTGTTCCCAGGTCTCTATCCACCCAGAGCAAAGCTAGCCATCCAAAAATATCTCTCCCAGCTGACTGATAATGAGCAGGTGGAGATTTTCGAGCGGGTTCAGGTACGGTCTCTGCTTGATGATCCGCTAAAATTACCAGCAGTTCTTCGGTAAATGATTTTTTTTTTATCCACGTGTGCAGAGATCGAAGCCCGGCTCGGACCAAGAGGAGAACGAGCTGGTGATTCTGCACCTCAGACAGCTCTGTGAAACCAAACAAAGGTCCCACCTGCACATCGGAGAGGCCCCTCAGGTAAAAGCTTCACACCCCTGCGGCTAAAACGGGTCCTGTCTGAATGTGGCCTCAGGTTTTCAGTGATTACATGATTATTTATCAAAACTAGCCAGTCCGGGTCCTTGAATGCCAACAAACAAGTCAAAGTGGGTTGTTTTTCTGATACTTTTCTGTGAGTTATTTGTTTTAGACTTGTGTGGAGTCAGAAAAACAGTGATGCTGCGGTTTATTTTCCAACCTCCCAAGGTGCAAACACATATCACCAAACAAAGTAATAAGAATAACTCAAAATACAGCGCAGTTTCTATCTCAACAGACTTTTCCTCCACTGTAACCACTCCAGACTCTCCTCACTGAGGCCCAGGCAGCCTCTTTTTATATCTGTAGCTCCATCAACTAAGATGTTTCTATAAGAAACTGAATAGATGCTTCCGATAGTGCATGCTGGGGTGCTGATGTGGATTTGTCATCGAAGTGGCACTGTCCTCCTCCTCATCCTCATCCTCGTCTCTCAGACAGTTTGCCATCCTCGCCAACTTTTGACAGCGTGGTCTTAAATGCATAGCCTACACCACCTCCCGTCTTTCATGCTAAGTTAAGCTTGGTTGTGTGTCACCTTAACTAAGATGCTAGGGAGTGAATACGTGACATTAAAGTGTGACGGGGTTGTGGATTGTTACTTCAGCCTGTGAAGTTAAATATTATCATTCGTATGACAGAACACCGACAACAAACGCAGTATTATTCTTGGCCCTAATATAATTGGCATGCAGCCGCTGTGTCTCTCAGAGATCTTTGACAGACGAGTCCTACAGAAGACTCGGTCCATCCTGTCTCGCCCTGACCACTCATTGTTGCAGGAATTTATTTCTGCCGTCTGGACGGAGATACATGCAACCTAGGGCACGAACAATGCAATCAATTTGCACAATTCTTAAATCGCACTGTTCTTGTGGCATCTGTTTATTTTTTTATCTTTTATAGACTTTTTGCTTCCTGTCACTTACTTAATTTAGGTTTGTTGAAATCAAGTTTGTTTGCTTTACTTTGCGTCATTGTTCTATGTCACTGTTTGTCTATTTATTGTTTGTTGTGTAAGTTGCATTGTCACTGCAAATCAAATTTCCCCTGGAGGGACAATAAAGCTCTGAACTGAACTGTGCTTTGTATACAGTTACCGTGTTGTAATGCATTAATTATTCCTGTTTATATTATTATTATTGTTCTTAATTTGTTTCTGCCCTTTTTATTTTTTGTCTGACAGAATGCAGCAAACAGCTCGTCGTCGGGAGACGGCGCCGGCACCAGCAGCCGCTTCAAACTCGATATTCTCAAGAACAAAGCTCGCACCTCGCTCACCAGCTCTCTGGAGAACATCTTTGCACGGGTTGGTTTTTCTCTTTTTCCGCCCACGCCTTTGTCTTTATTCAATTCCCCGCTGTTATTGTATCTACCATTTTCTCTCTTCATCCACGTCTAGGTTTCTGTTTTCAGCCACCGTGCCTCTCTGCTCTCTCTTTGTATCAGTTGCTTGTTTTCGTGTCACTTGTCATGCAGAGGATTTGGATTGACCCATATCTGCCAGCGAGACAGTGGAATAAATCCTTAGTAGACAGATCCAGACAATCTGAGACCTCTGCTGCCAGCTGTTATTGTCAGAGAGACATGAGCTGAACATTGACACAGTTAATGTCAAGTCAGGATTTCATCTCCTGTCACTTCTGATTCTCTGAGTCGATGTTTTATTTCTGTCTGCGCTTTTTTATCCATCTGTTTGTTTGATTATTGTATAATCGTCTCTTGTCACCAGGGTGCCAGTCGCATGCGGGGCCGCTTGGGAAGCATGGGAAGCGTTAGCAGCTTCGAGAGGGTAAGTGTCCTTGAGGGGGAAGACGAGAATTCCCAGAGCTTCACTACTCGAGGGACTCTGGGAATTCTCACTTCTTACCCAGCGGCTTTTAAAAGCATGTCGTGTTGCAGCTCTGCCCTCGGTGCGATACTTTTACTTTCATCTGTGTCAGGAGTGTTGGAGGCAAACGTGTCAACAGCTCCTCACATGGAGGCATGACTCCGCGCTGTGTTATTCCTGCATAGTTTCATGATGAAGCTACAATTGGCTGAAAGAGGGGAGCGCCACAGCGGCGAGCGGTGGGAGTGTGTTTACAGAGCTATCAGAGAACCATTTGGAGCTGTCGGCTCCTTTGTGTCACCGCTGTGCAGAATGTGGAGCGAGTGCGCGATGATCACGCTCATCGGTCACGATGGAGTTAAAATGAACGAGCGCTCCACCCGTTTTTGTATTGCACAACTGACTCACAATGAAGCGTTTGCAGGAGGAGTTCAACTTTTATATTCCACACACACACACACACACCGTGCACCTAACGTAGCACCTACTTTACCCACAATGCAACACTTAAGTTGGAGGTTCAGGTGTGTTAGAGTAGGAGCGGCAAGTGTAGCTGAGCAGAGATGAAGAGCAGGCTGCAACTTGTAGTCATGTAGCTGATGCTTATATCCAGATTCATCATGTCCAGGTGTTGGAAGTGTTGTAGAGGAGGTCCTCTCTGAAGAGCTGGTGGTCTTCAGGAAGTTTTGTGAAGGTAGAGAGGGACGCCCCTGATCTGTAGGAGCTGGTAGGACGTTCCACCAACGGGGAACCACAGACGAGAAAAGTTTGGATTGTCCTGAGTGTGCAGGTGGCAGAGCCAGGAGGAGGGAACATGTGTGAGGACGTCTTCCAGTGTCATCACATTAGATAACTTCTTATATTTCACTGTGTAGCCACAAGAGACTTGCAGACATGCAGTCGTCTTCTTCACCACATGTAAACAGACTTTAATGTGTGAAATCGGTGGAGTTCCCCTTTAAGGAGGAGACGCTCAGCTGTCACATTGATCACGTCATGTCAGATTTAGAGAGAATAGAGAGAATATGAACTACATCAGCTTTAGGTGATGAGGGACGAATCCATGATGCTTCGTCTCTTATTTTTACTCCAACCACCAACCCTGAAGACAAAAATCAGATCAATCCATCACAGACCGTTCTGCCTATGAGGAGCAAGTAATGGCATTTTTAACTTCAGTATCATGAGAGCTCCCTCTGTTGTTGTTCTACGTTTAAATGAAGTGACATTTTAATGTGCCAGAAGAAATCTTACATCTTCACCTTCGAGGGTCACACCTGTGACCCTCATTGTTACACCAGAATGTTGTTTGCCCCGTGATTACGCCAACACGTCGCCCCTCTGGGGTTTGTGTCAGGATGCCGACGGCAGGAAACTCCAGTCAGGATGTCCAGCCGTACGCCTGCTGAGCCGAGCCTGTCCTGGCTTCCTCTTCTCAACCCCCGTGATAGGACACTGCGATGCACGAGGGTCTGATTCACCCAGACGCTCTGCGAATCACAATCACGACGCGAGACATGCTCGAGTGCAGCAGACCTTCAAGTTAGCTACAAATGTCCCGTCATGTCAAATCATAGAGAGGGAGGAGACGGGAGGAGTTTTCATGTGGAGTTCCTCCCCACCAATAGTGTGTGAAGCCGTGAGTCACAGGACATTGTCCATTAGAATACAATAGACGTGGGAGTTGTGCTGCCAGGCATGAGGTAACGCTGAGTCTAAGGGTGTTGAGTGGAAAGTTGGAGCTGAGTGTTGCTGTGGCGTGTTACGCTGGCTAGGTGAGTGCAGACCCGTAACTTGAGTAACTGAGGTCGTGTTTGTTGTATTTGGTGCCTCTGGAATAGAGTTACCGGCTGTGTGTGTGTGTGTGTGTGTGTGTGTGTGTGTGTGTGTGTGTGTGTGTGTGTGTGTGTGTGTGTGTGTGTGTGTGTGTGTGTGTGTGTGTGTGTGTGTGTGTGTGTGTGTGTGTGTGTGTGTGTGTGTGTGTGTGTGTGTGTGTAGCATGCTTATTAACCTTTGAATTCTGTACACAATATTCATGTTTAACTTCTCACAGAATCTGGATGTCTTACTGACATCTCTCTCTCTCTCTCTCTCTCTCCCGTTGACTCTGTCCTCCCCAGCAGGATGAAGAGTCTCCTGGTCACTCCCCTCCGGGCTCCCCTCCCGCTTTCCCCGACGATGACCCGGAAGCTGGACTGCAGTTCCGCCGGCGTGCACACACCTTCAGCCATCCACCTGTGAAGAAACGCATCTCGTTCGAGGGACAGCCGAGCAGCCAGAGCAGACAGGCTCCGCTGCGCAGGCAGCAGTCCGTGAACCCGGAGCTGCTGCAGAGCAGGTAACCTGCACCTCACACACGCTGCTTCCCTCTCTGCATCTTCGTTAGAGACGCTGCAGCAACGTTATTTTCTTCCACAGGCGTTTGTGTTTTATGTTTGGAGATATGGCCAATGCTAACTTTGCTCAGACGATCAGAACTTGTTGCTTTTTCCTTTTTGAATCAGTTGAACACGAACTAATCATCGAGTTAAATGATCTGCAGCACTTTGATCAGTCCTCTCCTCCTGCTCAATAGCATCACCCATTTCCTGTCACTGTTTTTTGATCGCTCAGTGTTTTTTTTCTGTGCTCTGACCAAACGCTCTTTCTTTTGTTTAATGTCTTTTTTTTTTTTTTTTTTTTTTGTAATTTGTGGGGCATTTTCTCGCCCCAGTCCCGTGGCCGTCTCGAGAACGCGCAGCGTTTCGGAGAGTGAGTCCTCCTTCAGCCTCCCCTCCTCCTTCTCCGCTCCCACTTTCCTGAAAAGCATTTACCAGGGCTCCCTGGGCTCCCTGAGCTCCCTGGCAGACAGTGGGAGCCTCAAGAGGTGAGAGGGGGTGCTCATGCACGCCCCCCTGCCCTTCTTCTTCCCAACAAACGTATCGAGGGGTGGGAGGATGGGTGGGAGGGTACCAACTGTCTCTTTGCTGGGATGGCAGTAGCCGCGTACGTGTTGGCTGTCCAAACCTTTTAACACCCAGCTTTTTTTCCTCTGTCTATTCCTATCCGTAACTTTTTACTGTTTTAAAAATACTTTCCAGCTGTTTCGTTTTTATTCCCCTCCATCATCTCTGCAGCTGGACCGCCCTCTTCCTGTTTCGCTCCGAAGTAGAAGGGGATGCTGACACACCCCTCTCTCTTGTTGTATTTGCATGTGAACGCGAGGCAGTTTTTAACCTGGATTTACAGCCTGTATTAACCGCACGCTCGTGCCGTCACCTTTCCTGACCTGTGCTGTTCATGATGCCTTGGGGGGGGGCTCTAAGCATCATGCTGACTCGGCTCAGGAGTGTGTTTGTGTTGAACATTCAGCCGCACTAATCAGTCAGCTACTAGAGAAGAAGTGTGCCTCCAGATTTTCACGGGGGTCTGCTCGGTGTCTGCATGGCGGGAAGTAAAGGTTGACATTTCCATTATGAATGAGACTCAGCTGTTGCATTGGATGTTTTTCTTCAGCGCTCGCACTGTTAATGCAGCAAAGAGAGGAAGAAGAGCTTCTTCAGCACATGATGAACACAAGCCGCAGCCTCGACCCGCTGGCTGTTTAAATCTCAATCAGCCAACAGGTTCGACGCTGTGAGATAACTTCACCCTCGGCCTCCTAGCGCTGTTTTGTCTTTTTACATCTCTAGCAGCAGGGAAACATATTAGGAGAGCGTGTGCCAAGTGAAGAACCTCAGTCTGTTAAAAGAGACGATGATGCATGAACAGCTGAGGGAGTAAAAAAAAAAAAAACACACAGCGGCCTCGGGGACACGCGGTCTCAACAAAGGTCACTTCCTGTTTTTCACTGTCCACATGATCAGACGGGAGCTCGTGTGCTGAGCAAGCTTATTGACTACTACAGCTGTCAAGTGATCCTCGATGACACGAAAGGCTGTTTGAACTTTAAAGGACTCATGAAATCTGTCCAGTACTCGCTCAGGAGCTTGATATTAAAGTGTTTACAGTCTGCAGCTTGATTAATTGCACTAATTACATTGTTCTACAGTCAGTCAATTAGTGACAGCAGAGGCCCGGCTGCGCTCTCCTCTCTGTTTTGCCGTCATTTGCCGTCACCTCACAAAACCCTCGTCACGTGACCGAGCGCCTTGTTTTCGGTTTGGACCTTGTAGGATTTGCTACATTGTCTGCATTGTTTTGTGTTGGCAGGCGTGAGAAACCTCAAGGCCTGGATGTTATTATGAGTGGATGAATGTGAAACATTAGTAACACCAGGCGGTGATCTGTGAGTTTTCTTCTCCGCTGGCAAGCTTCCTTTTGCAGAAAGCAAACATGCACGCCCATCAGCTGTTTGTGTGGCTGACGCACACACTTTCTGCTTTATTAACATTGGGTCAACACCTGGTACATTTGTTTTTTTATCAGTATGTTTGAGATTTGTTTCCTGTGTGCGTGTGTGTGGATTTGTAAAAGCTGCTGAAAGAGCGCCGTCGTAACATAAGATGACACCTGACTCATTCATCGGGTGTCTGTGACGCTGATGTTTTCTCTCGTAGCAATGGGGAGGGCAGGAAGAGGACCCTGTCCGGCTGCAGCAGCGACTCAGTGAGCGGAGGTCTCCCTCCGACCCCACGCAGGGTCTCCTGGAGACAGAAGATCTTCCTGAGGGTCGCCTCGCCCATGAACAAACCGTCTGCAGCCATGCAGCACCCAGGTCTGGTAACACAATCCCTGGAGCGGTTCGAACAAGGCGCAGCACGGTGCATAGTGAATACGCTCTGAATAATCCACAAGTGCATAGAAGATGAGGAACGTGCTCTTCTTAAACTCCAGACTGTGCATGCATACATGGGGAACGCAGTAAAGGTTGAAGGGAGAGGAGAATGTTTTCACTTCATCCTCGTCAGATAAACGATAAAGGAGAGAGAGACGTCAGCAGCTATCAGATAACTTTGGTCTTTTTATTGGTCAGTTAGTGTTCCAGCTGGTTTATCAGAGCTTTTGCACATCATAAAAACATATTGTACATCTTTATGTTGTTTATATTTTATCTTCCTTATATTCTTTTATTTTTTACTGTTAATGCACTAAAAACACCAGGACACATTTCTTGCAGTAAATCAGAATCAGGTTTAATGCCAAGTAGGTTTGCACAAAAACTATAACCAATATAAATATAGATGCATATAAGAGCTGTGGTGCAGAAACAGAAGAATAGTGCAGAGATCACAGTATATTCAGTATAAATGTGCAGGTATATGACAGGATGAAGTGGTCCCAGGTAAATAAAGGCTGTGTGGTAATGTACAGTAGCATGTAGGTCTGGATAGGAAGAGGGCGAAAGTCCGTGTCAGTGGGAGCTCTGGGATACTCCCCATTCTGGGGTGTTGGTGTAAATAAGCTGCGTGCTGCGTGCAGGGAACACGAATTAGAAACTGAACACTGCAGAAAATATGTTGTAAAACCAAAACAATGAGCTAAAAGACACTAAAAAAAGAGATGGGCAGCAAAAGAAACATCCAATGAGTGACACTAAAAACACAAACATTCACATTTGAAAAAGTCTCAGAGCCGTTAGATTCATTGTTCTTTTAAATTTCATATTGATGTTTTGGGATGTTGCGTTTCAGACCACTCTGACGGCAGGGAGCTGTTGCCTCTCTCCCCTCACGCCTTGGACCCGAGTCTGGATCCTCTGGGCCGCCTGCTGCCGCCGGGTGAGAGACCTAAGAAGACAAGGGCCGACTACCGGGCCCTCTGGAAGACCGCCATCCATCAGCAGATCCTGCTGCTGCGCATGGAAAAGGAGAACCAGAGACTGGAGGGTGAGTCCGACTCATAATGCACATGAAGTTTAATAATCACCCTCAGAACGAACCTTTCCTCTGATCACATGAACGATGAATACGAAGAACAAGATGTCGCAGTCTCGTTGCTGCTCTATCATTCTGTAGTTTTAGTGTGTGTTCTGTTCCTGTGCAGACACTGGCGGTATTTATAGTCTGTCATGAGGCTGTACATGTTGAAATCTGCTCACACTGGCTCTTATTGTTAAGGCTGTTAAGATATTTATTCCAGTGGCAACCACTCCTATCTAGAAAGTTTCACCACACGCTCGAGCTTAAAGTCTTGTCGTTCCTAACCGAAGCTTTGCGAGCGTGCACAGGGTCAGAGGGCTCAGCGTTCGCTTCTCCCACACGGCCACGTCTGTTTATTTTGAGAGGTCGAATGTCGCCTTCTTGGATTGGGATTCTGGAGCTCGTTCTATATTTAGAGCACGCATGCAGAAAGACAAACACCCAGCGAGTTCAAACTAACAGTAATTGTTAAACCAACAGGATGCAGCGTTTGGAAATATTGCCCTCTAATGGGCTCGGCTTATTCAGGCCGCATTCCAAACCTCTCAGCTCTTATCTGGAGCCAAGAGGATGAAGCAGAGGTCGTATCGAATAGTTAATTAGCAGCGGACAGCTCAAAAAAAAAACCTAGCTCATAACGTGAACGTCTTGATCTCAGAGAAAAGGAATGCTTATGTGTCGCTTTTATATTAATATTATATCCTACCAACACATCTCTCTCCCTTCTTTGTTACTATGACACCAATGCTGGTCTGAGGACCTAACTGTGAATTTTCAATAGAAGGTAAGCGCTTATAAGAGGAAGCATCAAGGCGGGTAGATGTTTTTGCATGATCTCGGGTGTTTGTTGTTGTTTTCGGTTTCTTTTTTTTTGCATGTTCAGGTCAAACTTTTTGTTTCTTTTGTCCTTTGAGTCTCTCCCCCGCTATCCTGATGTAGTTTCTCCAGCATATTGAGGATGGATCTTTGGTGTTTATGTGGGTTACTGTGGCTTGTGTTTAGGCTTTGAGCGGCGACAAAGGGTGCGAGGGACTGTATCCACGCTCGCTCTCATTTCTGACAAACAGAAGCACAGCCCTCCTTTGTGCGAAAAGACAAAAAGAAAGACGTTGAATTTTATCTTCTATCTCTCTTTCGTTCTCGTGATCGTGCTGCAGCGAGCAGAGACGAGCTGCACATCCGCAAGATGAAGCTGAACTACCAAGAAGTGGGCCAGTGCTCCAAAGATGCGCTGGCATTGTGGGAGAGGAAACTGACAGCCCCGGGCAGGATGACAGTCCCACAAGACAAGGAGGAATTGTATCGTGCACTCTGCCAAGGTGAAAAGATCGGCGTGTGTGAGCGAGAAAGAGGCTGCGAAGATGAGGATGGATTTGTGTATCTGTAATACTCCATACAGCGATACAACATGTATATGTACTCTTTATATTTTATTTTTGTGCAGGTGTTCCCAAGAGCAGGCGCGGGGAGGTGTGGCTGCTGCTTTCACATCAGCACCGGCTGCGTCACAGACTGCCCCAGCGTCAGCACACCCCGGACACCCCCTACCACGACCTGCTCAAGCAGCTCACCGCACAGCAGCACGCCATTCTGGTGGATCTAGGTGTGCATGCGATTGTAAAATAGTCACAAAGGATGTTTTTGTATTTTGAGCTCCAGCCTCAGTAGCTGACAGGAGTAGTGGTTTGGTTGTCGTTGCTTCTTCTCGTTGAGGGTGTAGTATATTTAAAAATCTGTCTCTGTGTCTTAGGCCGGACCTTCCCCACCCATCAGTACTTCTCAGCCCAGCTCGGCGCGGGGCAGCTTTCCCTCTACAACCTCCTGAAAGCCTACTCTCTGCTGGACACAGAGGTATGCTTTCCCCTTGAGGGCATTCACTGCGCTGAATTTCGTCGAATCGGTAGCTCACGTTTTAGTTTTTCGTATTTTGCTCACACAGGTCGGCTACTGCCAAGGAATCAGCTTCGTGGCCGGAGTGCTGCTGCTGCACATGAGCGAGGAACAGGCCTTCGACATGCTCAAGTACCTCATGTATGACCTCGGCATCAGGCAGCAGTTCAGACCCGACATGGTCTCTCTGCAGGTCAGTCAGATCAGAGCCAGATTTGATTATGTGATGTGTGTTTGTACAAACCCTCTGAATATTAAAACCTCTATGAACAGATCTGACTCCACACATAGAGGCTTTACAGTGAATGTTAGAGTATGCATACAGTATGTAACAGCATGTGACTAACACACACACTGCCTGCTGCGAGAGAGGCCTCCTGTGGGATGGTAGTTGGTGCACAGCACACAGTAGTCGAGTGTCTCCACCTCTAATTCAAACCACACCTGCGAGCCTGCTCTGTTAGCTTCAGTTAAACATCAGCTGACCTCACCGGGGTGAAAGCATCAGCAGGCGTGGTAATGTTTAATCTACATCAGGTAAAGCATTCAGCCGAGCAGAGGTTCCTCTTCTCTGCGCCGCACTTCAGTTTTCTTTTTAGTCTCGATCCCAAAGTTTGCAAAGACGAGAGGACGTTTTTTTCCTAGTGCGAGGAGGTAAAGAGATCACCGTCTTCTTCTGTTATCAGTCTTACAATTTCCTGACCGTTGGAGTCTAATTTTAGCCCGAGCTAACTTCTGCTTCTCTTTTCTGACTGTAGCACTTGTCAGGATCGCTGTAAAACACTGTGAGAGAGTTAGGGCTGCTCATTACACGCTCGGCCTTGATGCATGTCTCTGCAAGCCTTTAAAACAACAGTGGTAATACTTAAGCAGCTCTCTGTTTAGATAAAGGTTCATATGCCAGTTCACCTGCAGATCCAGACATACCTGTTTGTTCTGGCATGGCACGTTTAGACCCGTCGCCGTGCAGGATTTATCCGTCTGAGCACACTGTCCTGTCGTCTGTGTCACCCACAGATTCAGATGTACCAGCTCTCCAGGCTGTTGCACGACTACCACCGCGAGCTGTACAATCACCTCGAGGAGCACGAGATCTGCCCGAGCCTCTACGCCGCGCCGTGGTTCCTCACTCTCTTCGCCTCGCAGTTCCCTCTCAGCTTTGTGTCCCGCATCTTTGGTATATTTTCAGAATAATGGCCATTGTTTGCTCACACATGAATGCTTATCAGCACAATGGATGACTTTTAAATAGCCTCGTAAAGATAAAGTCTTTTCATTGCTGTGCCTGTGTTTGTTTCTCTCCCTTTTTAGATTTTGTGTTTGTCCAAGGGACCGGCGTGATCTTTAAAGTGGCCCTGTGTCTGCTGAGCAGCCATGAGGGGGAGATAGTGGAGTGTGACAGCTTTGAGAGCATCGTGGACTATCTGAAAACTACACTTCCTGCACTCACGCACACACAGATGGAGGAGACCATTGCAAAGGTACAGAACAGGCATGAGAGATATTCGCAGACATGTAAACCTAAGACTCGTGCATGAATGGACAGCTTTGTGTGCGGGTAAGCTGAACGCTTCCTGGAAAAAGTGTTCTTACAATAAGACAAGACAAGACACATCCGCCTGAAAGCTGCAAACCTGCTCGGCTGAGCCTCGCCAGTTACTCCAGATACGTTTAATGCTTGTGCTCCATCTGTAGGTGTTTCATCAAATATCCGCCCCTCTGGTGATGCATTTTCTCCGAGCGAGGTTTGTAGTAAACTGGTTTAAACCCTGAGGCTGAAGACGACTTTGCTGCACCTCCTGCTCATATTTCTAATCTGTCCTTATATATCAGATTATCCAGAAATACTGAAAAGCTGCACAGTTACACGAAGGTGGAGATCGGTGACTTTATTAACCGTCTAATTTCAAAATTGTCCCACAGAACTCAAATGCTTTCAGGAGACAAAAAACTCGGGATTTAAATCATGGTACAACAACGGCTGCATTATTTGTACTTTGTACTGTATTTATCATCCTAATAGATTTGTCCTTGTTCACACTGGACAGTCACATTTCTGACTGTGAGGCAGAAGTTTCCGGTAATTGGAAATAAAGTGCTCTTAAAGTTGCTGTAGGTGTCCCACAGGGGTCTGTTGTTGGTCCTCTTTTATTGTAATGTCAAATAATTATATGGGTAAATTATAATGTACACGCACATGCTGATTATACTGTTTTAGATCTTTCAGATCTCATTTATCAAACATGAGCTTTTCATTAAACAAAACGTATGATATTCTCAAGGTCACTCATGAGTTTGCAGCCTATTGTCTCTGTGCAGACAGCTCAAGGTTGTCAAATTGAATGAATATGGTTATAAATACCTGGAAATATGGCTGGATAATAGACTCACTTGATCTGGGGCACGTCTCATGGTCAAATGTGGATTTTTGTGTATAGAAACAAGCCGCGCTCCTTCGTTTGCCAGTCATTGTACTGTCTACAATTATGTCTGCTGCTCTCAGCGCCCCACAGAGAGATGTAAATCTTTAAAAGCCGGTCACACATATGTGCTTTTCATTTCTATGTTCATAAAACAGCTGGACACTGCAGCAAACATTCATCAAATAAAGTAAATTGTTGTCGACAAGCTGCAAATATGTAGCTGTAGTGAGAATTTACAGCACCAGGATGGTGTAAGACTGTAAATGAACTGTAGTGACCTGAGTTTATTGTAATGTTTTTATTAGTTTCTGTACAACTACGTCACAGAGGAATGTTGAGGAAGGTTTGTTCCCTGCAATAATTTATTTCACAACAATATGTGACCTGTTTGTTTCTCTGTCAGGTCATGGAGATGGACATCTCCAAACAGCTGCACGCGTACGAGGTGGAGTACCACGTCCTGCAGGACGAGATGTTAGATGCCGGGCCGCTGCCCGACGACTCTGAGCGGCTCGACAAACTCGAAAAGACGAACGTACAGTTGAAGAAACAGAACATGGACCTGCTGGAAAAACTTCAGGTATAAAATCTGACAGTATAAACGTGTTTAAAAGTAAATTAAGCTGTTGTTCAGTTTGAACTCGAGATCCACAGAAGTTGCCACTTGCAGTTTCTCAGACGTCCCGTAGATGGCAGTAAAACACAAGTGAAAACTGAATGAAAACGACAGCAGGACAAAGAGATTGAACACTGTATGTTCTCCAGATCCTCTCAACATGTTGATCAGTAGTTTGGGAGTCTGTGTGGCAGGAATGTTAAAGTCACACCTGATGGGTCTCATTTTAACGAGGGTCAAAGAGACGTTGAGCTGCTCTCAAAAAGTCTCGTGGATCTGTGGATTCTAGATCATTTGTCCTGGTGCAAAGTCACACTAGCACTAACTTCTAGTTGCGAAATACAGATGTGTTTACATCAACAGCTGCGTATTTACTGTGGTGCAATGTCCACGTCCTGCAGGCCGCACGTCAGAAGATCCAGACGCTGGAGACGAGCGTGGAGAACTTCCTTTCTCGGGAGAGCAAAATGAAGCACATGATCCGCTCTCTGGAGCAGGAGAGGGCAGCTTACCAGAAGACCATCGAACGCATGCGCTCATGCCTTCCCCCTGACGCCCTGACAGATGTGGAGATGACCCAGATCAAAACAGGACCCAACGGGAAAGCCAAAACTGCAGCCAAGAAGCCCTGATGGCAAACCGAGGCGGGCAGGTTGGAGGAGGAGGGGGGCTGGCTGCACACTGAAGTGAACAAATGGAGAAGGCTTCAGTCGGAGGTGCTGCCGAGAGACCCACAGATATTGTTGTTCCGCTGCAGAGTAGCAGCATTTTCAGTAAAATTATGTGTGTGACTCTATGGGAGGAATATCTACGTATTAGCAGTCAAAGCTGAAGGTGAGATCAAGACGCACAACATCCTTCCCTATCGAGATCTTTTCGTTAATCACAGGGGGGATTTATTTTATTTTATAGATTGACGTGAGTGAGAAACGTGTCTGCCTCTGCACTGCCTTGATGTGTTTACGACCATTCAGCAGTGAGCAGAAGAAGAAACAGTCCCTTGAACCTCAGGTTCAACTTATAGCCATTACCAGTGTATATGATCATGTTGTGTTTCTGAACTCTGATCACTTGTTGTTCACTTGAAATATCTGCGAATGTAACGTCCCTCCAAAGATCACGGTTCAAAAGAAACGCACGCCTTTCGTCCTCAAACATCTCGTCCTGTAGTGTCGTGTCGTATCTCGGTTGCTCATCTCTCAGCACGCCACCGCTGCCTTTCACGTGAGAGAGAGAGAGATCTTAAGTAATTGCACTCGCTGCTAAGGAGGAAGTGTTTCTTCCAAAAAGCTCAGGCAGGATGTGAGGTCGTCTGCCTTCTCAGTTTCCTGTGTGACTGACCGCGGTGTCACCTCGTTTTTTTTTGTGTTTTTTTCTTTAAGTGCTGCATTCAGAGTGTGAGCTGAACATGCAGCACGTGCCTCTCTTCTTAAAAAAGGATGTTGTTTGTTTGACAAATCTGGCAACACGATCTCTTCCTGTAGTTCTTGGAAGGCGAGGACTACAAGCAGCTAGCAAGGCAACACGTCTGCAGCTGCATCGCTGTCGGGTCACGCAAGAAGAGTTCAGTTTCCTTCTGAGTGTGCGGACGAGTCTCTGCTCAGACGGTCTCTGTACACACACACTCGCATAGACATAAGCTGAGCAGTGATCTTGGCTGACTGCACGGGCAGACAGTTCAAATGAGTTGAAACAGTGTCCCCGTCTCTCTCTCTCTCTCTCTCTCTCTCTCTCTCTCTCTCTCTCTCTCTCTCTCTTTGGTTTTGTTTTATCCCACCTCCGTGTCTGACTCACCATTGCCAGCTCGGATTGAAAGCGAAACAGTCCTGGCCTTACATTAGAACCAAGGGTGATGTCTATGATGAAAGAAAAAGTACTTACTAAAAGCGTCCGTCAGTCTTCCTGTCCTTGGTGACACGAGTTGTGGCGACACCTCTTTGTGTCTTATTTCAGTGTAAAGTTTTATTCTGAAACTTTAGCCGACATATCCTTCGGCATGTGACGCGGTATGTTTATGTTTGAGCACATAACCAGAGCACTTGCACGGTGATTCACTCCAAGTTTTTAAAGAAGGTGACTCTGCACCAGACGTCTCGTAAACAAGAAGAAACAGTCACCCGAGAGCTGGAAGTGAAACATATCGTACACGACCTACGGAGACAGCTTCCCTCTTTATCTACAGTATTTGTCCGTCATATAAATTGAACTTTGAACCAAAGATGCGGTCGCTTTTAAAAGAAAAAAACAAAAACGAATGAATGCAAAGTGAATGAATTCATCGGAAAATGCTGTGATTAGTATTGTTCACTAAATGTCCTGATTTTTATCGTCACTACACGTTTGCAGCGTTCTTCAGGTTTGCACTAAAAGCTTGAAAAAAGATACCAAATATCGGCAGCGGAAACTTTGACACACTAAAGAAGAAGAAAAACTACCACTGGCAGACGTCGTGTTATTCCTTTGTGCCAAAAAAAAGTTAATAATGGCCTTTAACTCTCCGTTAACGGAGACGAGACCATTGTGTCAATATCCTCGTGGTCAGGGACGGGTCTTTAATTTTCCATCCGGTGCTCTCGGTCCTGACTGCTAAATAATACTGTGTTTTTTAAAAAAAAACACTCGACTAATGAATGGGTTGTTTTCCTGTCAACACGAGGGCTACACACACACACACACACAAGCAAATATACTGTCATGAATTCTTCAATAAACTTCACCTTGCCTTGTTTTTTTCTGTCTACACGCGTCCAAATGTCTTTCCCCCGCTCGCTGGGTAAGCTCTCATAAAGAAATCATGTTCCTTTACTGCTCGACAAGGTAGCAGCACTTCAAGTGCAGGATGTAGCCTGAAGCTGAAACGGTCTGTGCGTGTAGACATATTATTGCGTAAAAAAAGGCCAAGGTAGACTTCAACAGTTTTAGAGTCTATTTAAAGGCCGGTTCAAGAGTTATACTTTTGTTAGCGCCTCGGGCAGAGACGACGAGATGTTTCCAGTGGGAGAATAAATCTAAAAAAAACTCAGATTGTTTCAGTTTACAGTGAAACATCCAAACAAATGTACATTTCTGAATTAGCCACCATGTACTGAGTGATACTCCCCACATGCTCGGGCTGTGGGTGGAAGAAAGTGAGAGACAAATGCTCACACAAAGAAAATGACGTGCAAACATACTGTGCAGAGTTTAACTCCCTGGTAAAAGTATTGCAAACATGGGCCTGTTACTTTATCCCAGCCATCTGTTCGTACTTTACAGTGAATTAATTTAGCATGTAGCCTTGATCGACCCAAATTCAAATCAGAAAACAAATCAATGCACGACAGACGTGCCAAAACAGAAGCTGAATTTATTTTACAAGCCGTGATTGAACAAATTCATTTATGGAAACCGGTGACAGTAACCTGGATGTAACATGACCCTCGGTAGAGAAAGTTTCTCTGTTCTTGCAGCGGATGATAAAGAAACATGTACGACATGTGATGCGTGCAGGTTTTTAGCACGGTCGCCTCACAGCAAGAAGGTCCTGTGTTGCATGTTCTCCTCGTGTGCGCGTCGGTTCCTCCACAGTCCAAACACACACATGCACTTCACAGGTTAATTGGTGACTTTCTCAGCTTTATTTGACAGTTATAAGCTGAAGGCGGACAGGAAAGTCGGGGCAGACAGGAGGGAGGGGGGCAGGCAAAGGGCTGCACACTAGTGGCAAGGCCTTTAGCCCCCGGTACATATAGGGGTGCACGCCCCACCACCAGGAGAACCACTGGGGCGCCCCCAGCATTTAAAAGGATTCGTATTAAGGGAGGAACAGAGGGTCCAATGAACACGTTTACATTTTAAACAGCTGCAAAATTACTAAATTTGGTCGAATATATGATTTTTTTTTAATGAGTTTTTCCAGAAAAGAGTGTTTAGTAACTTACATCCCGGGTCCTGGTCTGTCCTTTCACCCCTAACCAGTTTGCATTCATGTGTAAGAAGAAGAGATTATTATAACACCAATTACAGGTCCAGTTTTATTGGGGTATATCAGTGACGTCACCACAGGTTTCCCAAAAATCAGCAAAGATTGGGGGACGTAGTCTCTGTGACGTCCCCGCAGACTGTCTAAAACCTGGACGTAGTCTCTGTGACGTCCCTGCAGACTGTCTAAAACCTGGACGTAGTCTCTGAGACGTCCCCGCAGACTGTCTAAAACCTGGACGTAGTCTCTGAGACGTCCCCGCAGACTGTCTAAAACCTGGACGTAGTCTCTGTGACGTCCCCGCAGACTGTCTAAAACCTGGACGTAGTCTCTGTGACATCCCCGCAGACTGCCTAAAATCTGGACGTAGTCTCTGTGACGTCCCCGCAGACTGTCTAAAACCTGGACGTAGTCTCTGAGACGTCCTTGCACACTGTCTAAAATCTGGACGTAGTCTCTGTGACGTCCCCGCAGACTGTCTAAAACCTGGACGTAGTCTCTGTGACGTCCCTGCAGACTGTCTAGAACCTAGACGTAGTCTCTGAGACGTCCCCACAGACTGTCTGAAACCTGGACGTAGTCTCTGAGACGTCCCCGCAGACTGTCTAAAACCTGGACGTAGTCTCTGAGACGTCCTTGCACACTGTCTAAAATCTGGACGTAATCTCTGTGACGTCCCCGCAGACTGTCTAAAACCTGGGCGTAGTCTCCGTGACGTCCCCGCAGACTGTCTAAAATCTGGACGTAGTCTCTGTGACGTCCCCGCAGACTGTCTAAAACCTGGACGTAGTCTCCGTGACGTCCCCGCCGACTGTCTAAAACCTAGACGTAGTCTCTGTGACGTCCCCGCAGACTGTCTGAAACCTGGACGTAGTCTCTGAGACGTCCTCGCAGGCTGTCTAAAACCTGGACGTAGTCTCCGTGACGTCCTTGCAGACTGTCTAAAACCTAGACGTAGTCTCTGAGACATCCTCGCAGGCTGTCTAAAACCTAGACGTAGTCTTTGAGACGTCCCCGCAGACTGTCTAAAACCTAGACGTAGTCTCTGAGACGTCCCCGCAGACTGTCTAAAACCTGGACGTAGTCTCTGAGACGTCCCCGCAGACTGTCTAAAACCTGGACGTAGTCTCTGTGACGTCCCCGCAGACTGTCTAAAACCTGGACGTAGTCTCTGTGACGTCCCCACAGACTGTCTGAAACCTGGACGTAGTCTCTGTGACGTCGCAGACTGTCTGAAACCTGGACGTAGTCTCTGTGACGTCGCAGACTGTCTAAAACCTAGACGTAGTCTTTGAGACGTCCCCGCAGACTGTCTAAAACCTAGACGTAGTCTCTGAGACGTCCCCGCAGACTGTCTAAAACCTGGACGTAGTCTCTGAGACGTCCTCGCAGACTGTCTAAAACCTGGACGTAGTCTCCGTGACGTCCCCGCAGACTGTCTAAAACCTGGACGTAGTCTCTGTAACCACACCCACCTGTCAATCAAGGCATCCACGCTCTTAATCCTGCATAACTTTCAGCCTTAATATAATGTGAACAGGTGAGTTGTATATAAATTCACCCTCAGTACAGTTGTCATGAACGGGGAAATTAGCTACAGAGACCAAAACTGTTTTTTGTACCAGGCTGTAAACATGTTTATTTCTGCTGTGAAACATGGGGACTTATGGAGACTGACTCACTTCTGGAGCCAGCCTCAAGTGGAGAACCTATGACGGGCTACTGTAGAAACATGGCAGTGCAGGATGGCCCAGTCTTTAAATCACATCCAGTTAAAAACAACTCAGACAAACACGTTTGGAACGTGTTGATGACAGCGTACATGAGTTCCTCTGACAGCACATCGGACAAAAAAGGTTGGAAGCCATTGATGTAGTCATCTTCCCGGCCCTTTGTTCATTCTGTAGCCTGTAAATATGAACCAGAGCTGGAGCTCAGCGAGGAGGGGCTTTGAAAGATAACAGCCGTAAGAACAAGTCATTGTTTTCCGAGGAGGGTCTTACCCAGAAAGGACTGTTGAGTGTTAACTGTGATCGGCCTCTGCCAAGCCTGGAGCTTGTCACACATAAGACACACAAACGCCGCCAACCAGGAGCCTATCACGCAAAACAAAAGGGGGCCGCATTCCTTACGTATTCCCACACGAGGTTACATCCTGCAGCAGGGGAAGAGTGGGATGCTGGGGGAGTCCGCTGGGGATCGGCTGAGAGCGACACTTCCTCTGCCTGAAGGTCTTATCGGCTCTGTTTGTGTTTTCTCTCCCTCTCTCTTCACTATCTTCATCTTTCAGTCCATCTCTGCCTCCCACTCCTTTACCCGCCCTCCTCATCCCTCCCTTTGGAATTGGGTTTGGTCTTGGAATATTTACACTGGAAGAACATGCAGATGTCCGGACAGGTATTCCAGTGAATGACAAGTGCTCATTGACACACTGCTGTTCTCAGGCAAGATATTTGAGAGAGTGTGTGTGTCTTAGCAGCAGAAAAGGAAGAATGAGCTGACACTGTGAGCTGGTTGCAGTGAAGGAGTGAAGGGGTAGAAGAGGGAGAGTGCAGGAGGAGGAGGAGGAGGAGGGAGAAGGTTAGAAAGGGTCCTCCTGCCTTATATGGGAATTCATACTGCACCGCTTGTGGCACAGACTAAAAGCTGGAGTTGTCTGAGTAGCGAAAACACACACACACACACACACACACACACACACTGTGCTCCAGCCGACAGTACAAAGTATTACAGGTCACGGAGTATCTGTGCTGAGAGCTCGGCTTCTCTGCGGCAGATTATGTGCAATTCAAATCGAGAATTTTTGGTTTTTGGTAACAAAGCGTTACACAACTGCAGACAGAGGTGCATGAGCGATGTGTGTGTGTGTGAAACTGAGCTCAACTGAGCCTGAGCTGGACTTCTAGTCTCAAGACAGACACTGGGAGTTAATTTAGAGGATGGAGAGAGGTGGAGAGGGAGAGAGAACAGCTGGAGGGGTGGGAGAGAGAGAGAGAGACTCAGGTGGGCTCAGTCTAGTCCAGAGAGAGGAGTTTGCTCCCCTGAGGCCGCACACACACACACACACACACACACACACACTGACACATTTCACTGCGCCTCATAGTTTAGCTCTGCCTTGATTTCTCTCCCCATCCCCATCCTTCTTACACCGCCTGCTCCGGCTCTTTCAAAGCTCCGTCCTTGTCTCTTCCTTTCCTCTAAATCTATGAAATAAACTCCTCACTGTAGCCAGCCTTGGATTCCAATCAGCTATCCACCCTGCACAAGCATGCAAAAGTGTGTGTGTGTGTGTGTGTGCACCTAGACTCAGAGCACCTTCACCACCACCACACTGACATGTTTTAGTTAGCACGGTGACAGATTTGCTTCCTACAGAGTGCTTTTCTCTCTCTGTACCTGTCATGGATGTAGCTGCCAGAGGGGCTTATGGTAAATGGCCAGCGCCAGGAAACGGCAGAAGGAATAGGGAATTGGGCAATAATGAAGCCACAGAAGAAACACAGAGCTAAAAACACACACCACACACACACACACACACACACACGTGTGCGCTTCCTATTCCCATGACTGGTCCAGTCCGTTCCTTTGGTTCCTTCCATCGAGAGCAGGTAGATCCACGAACACCGCCTGGAGAATCTTGTGATTAATGACACGCCTGTCATGTCTAAACCTTCTTCATCTTTTTCCTGATGAGAGCCACTCTTCCTCCTCCACCTCCTCCTCCTCCTCCACATCCTCCCCCAGCGGTCTGGCAGACACACTACTGGAAAAAATCCCCCCGGGGGCCAGCTGCAGCTACATGCTGGGGGAGTATCGGCCCGGCTTACCTGATCCAGCGCTTCATTCATCTGTGTGGCCTCTGGAGGCCTGAAAAACACACTCGGTATCCTGCACCCGTGGGAGTTACAAATATGTATGTATGTACACACATGTCACTTTAACACCGCCACACACGTGCCGGCCGAACACTCCTGTGCTTGTAGACATCTCGGACAAGGCGACGTGAGGCTGGAGATCTCTGGCAAATGTGACCAAAGTCCCCCCCAGGTTGACTGGAACCATCAGAGCACAGAGAGACCTTCTTCTAATCACATTATCCAGCGGCTCTGCCTGGCTCACATCACCTCAGCAATGATTAAGACAAACACAGACAAGAGAGGAGGAGAGAGAGAGACAAAGAGAGTGCTAGGCTCAAAGGAGGGGGTGGTCAGACAGACAAGGAGTGAGTCAGACAGGCAGACGTCCTCCTACATGTATCCGATAAAAGTGCAAATAATATGTAAAGATCAAGCCCGGGAAAAAAAAGCTGACTTTATCTGTGTGTGTTCAGGGTTAAGCCCTGTCAGACCCCGGCCGTGTGATATCAGCGATAAGGGCGTGAGTCTGAGGCTGGAGAAGCACTTCTTACATCATTCAGTGTGTGTGTGTGTGTGTGTGTGTTTGTGTGTGTGTGTGTGTGTGTGTGTGTGTGCGTCCACACGAGGCCACCAAGGACACTAACACAAAGGCGAGGTGGTGAGAAGAGGCTGCATGTGTGTGTGACTCAGTGTGCTCAGGACACACTCTTGACGTCAGCCTCTGGAAAACTCGATGAAAGCAAAGTGATTTGTCCCCCATCACCAGCTCCCTCTTTTTCTAAACTCTCAGTCTCCGAGACCGCGAATGGGATTCGTTCAAGAAACTCTACAAGGTTTTTTTTTTGGGAGATGTACAAGTCTCCTCTCCTTGTTCACTTTTCTCCCTTTTCGGCCGAGCCACCCAGCTGTTCCTGCGAGCACATACTAACACACACTGGGTTTTATTATGCTGATCTGACATTGCTGAAGTTGGGAGGGGAGACAGCTGTACTTGTGTGGCCCTGGGCGCACCCGTCATTAGTGCCAGCCTCACTCCACTCCTCCTCCTCCATCCCTCCCTTGTTCCAGATCTCTCTCTCCCTTCCTCCCTTCCTCCCTCCCTCCCTCTCTCCTACATTGTTTCCAGAACAACACCACACCCTTTTATAATATTTACTGACCTAATTTCTGCCAGTCTTCCCTCCTGTCCATCCATCTTTAACAAGACACACTGCACCTTCACACCTTCACCTTCCCCGCCATCTGCCGCCGTCAAGACGACAGAAACAAGCCGCATTGTGTCGGTTTGAAAAAAAAAAGAAAAAAAGCCTGAGTCCTGTGTGAATGATCTGTTCAAGATTTCCTCGAATAGATCATTTCCAAATTGATTCATGCTGGGCTCACGTCTAATGGTCTGTGTGGGCTCTAATGTGAGCAGGAGATAATCAACACGCTGCGTTTCTCAGCTCGTTTTCTTTTTTTCAGACTGTGTCTTCATGCCCGTACCTTCTCTCAGGATCTCATCATCCTGCTCCGTCTCATATAACCTATTTCTACCTATGCACCTCTCTCCATCCCCTTTTCTTGTGATACTATCTGTGATACTTAGAGGTTGATTTCCCACTGTGCGTCATTAACCTTTTCTCTCTCCTCTTGGTTAAACCCAACCGTGCCAGTTCGTCTGTTTGAGACGGAGGAGACTCGGGGAGCATGCTCCCACTCAAGTGGGATGGAGAGTTTCACCAGCGATCATAACTACATCCACTGCTGTGACGCCACTTCTTCTTCTTCTTCTAGCAGTATTTCTTCCTCCCTTGCTCCGTGTTACATAATTTCTCTCTCAAACCTTTTGTTTGCAGACGAGGTGAAGAAAATGACGCTATAGGTGATACAAATCTCACCTGCGTCCTGCAGCCTTGTGACATAACACACCCATGGTAGGCAAGAATGCACATGCCATGTTGTTACCGTGGATGCAGACGGAGAAAGAAGATGACCCGCTGTCATTTCATGCCTCGAGGGAGGGAGAGGGATAATCTTTTATGCATAAAATAAAGTCTGTCTAAAAGTGTGTTTAATCACAATGAGTGAGGTGTAATTAATGTTTCACTGGTGCAGTGTGTATGTGCAGTCGAGGACTGGTGGGTGAGAGGATGTAGTGTGCGGTCTCTCTAACAAGCTCCCACTCACCCCAGTGGAGGCAGGCAGGCAGGCAGGCAGGCAGGCAGGGAAGGCTGGAGTGACTGCGAGGCTGTTAGAGCAAGTGGGTTGCGTTGGACGTGTCCATGTCTGTGTGTGTGTGCTCGTCAGTGAGTGTGTGAAAAAAAGTGTGCATGTGTGTCCTTTTGTGTGTGCTGTACTGGGATGTGGAAATTGAATGGAGCCTTTCAGTTCTACTGCTCGTCTCCCCGGGGGTGAGAGACTGGTTGCCATGGTTATCCTGGAATCCTGCCGCTAATGGGTGGGAGTTTGTGTAGCTCTGGCAACCTGGCCTGTCTAGGGTGGAATACGTGTGTGTGTGTGTGTTTGCATGTGTGTGTGTGTGTGTGTGTACCAGGGGGGTGTGGTTGGGTGGAGGCAACATTCTAGGACACAGGAGGTCACATATGTGAGAACACAAGCTTTCATTCCCGTACGCTGCTGCTGCTGCTGCTGCTGCACGCACAAACGCCGACTCTTGTCATGTTTACGCGTAACTTCAGAATATACGCCGTGCAAAAAAAAAAAAAATCTCTCTCGACTCAACAGCCGTCCACCGTTTCATTTAAAAAATCTACTCGCCCTGCACGGTGGATATCATAATCACGCGGTGATGAAATAATCTTCTACCTTTGCTACATTATTGCAAGTGTAAAACATAATGCACTGAAATAGTTAAGCCCTGCTCTCTCCCGTCATCCCCATTACCATCCTTTTACCCTCAGGCGAGTGGGACTCTTTACTGGGCACAGAGACCCCACTGAACAGGAACACAGATAATGAAAACCTCCACGCAGAGTAGATTAGTGTAAGGGAGAGATTCACTCTTCTCACTCTGAGTGTTTCACCATTTCAGATATGATCGTGCACAAAAAAATCACAAGTGTACATATGTGTGTGTGTGTGTGCATCAAACAGCACATGCTAATTGGGATGTTTTATTCAAATTGAGACACTTTGCAGAGAGCTGGGCATGCAGAGGATATACGGCCGTGATATGCAATGTGACCAGATAATCCTGGTCTCCCTATTCCCAGTGTTCTGGTAGAAGGGGATCAGTCTGTGCTAGTCACACAGATGTCTTGGCTCCTGCTCCTTTTGGAAGGCTGATCCATATGTTGCGTGAACCCCTGTGGATTTAAAGGAACTTGGCTTAGAGATCCCCACTCTCCTCTCTTCCAGTCATTATGTATGGCCAGTTCACTGTAGCACTGGAAACATTAGGAAAATGTTTCTCTTGTACGGCGTCCAACGTGCATAAAAATAGAAAATAAAAAGCGATGTTGTGATTACCTTCACGCGGGATACTCGGAGTACGCGCTGTAGGTTGAGAGACCAGAGGCCCGGAGATGAAATCATCTGTCAGGAAAACTTGCTGCTGACATGTTTGATGTGGTTTGATTCATTTTTATTTGAGTGAAAAAAAAAGAGCACAGACTTTTCTCCCCAAAAAAACAAAACGCGGTGAGCAGAGGCCGAAGAATGTGGGGCTGGACTTTTGTGGTCAAACCCAAAGCGAGTCATGGGGGGTAAGACGGGGACCGTGTAGACCCACCCTGCGCTCCTTAGCCCAGATTATGCCGAACAGTTATATAATTCAATAAACACTTCCAAGTCTGTTGTTGTAAGTCCAGCCACAGGCCATCGAACAGACACGCACATGATCAGCAGCGTTACTACCAACTATTTATAGACGGATCAGGACAAAATGAACGTTAACAAGTTTCTTTCAGCCTCCCCTGTTCACTCCACAGAGCGCTCACTCCGTGTACGTCCTGTGAGTGAATATCTTATCTTCTATGTAATGCATTCCTTCCCTGTGTGTTGTCATACAAGCACGCAAAGGAGCAGTGACAGTAAACTTTGCTGTACTCACACCCATTTCCCCCCTTCACCAAAATCTCAGAAACCGTCTAACCAGGTCACTATGAGAGTTTCCTCTAATCCTTTATTTCGCATGTTCCCCCTCTGCTCTCCCCCTCAACCCCCCTTTAGCCTTTTTTGAGATTTCCACTCACTAGCCCAGACAGCCTTAGCCTTGACTCCGGGCCACCCCATGCTCTCACTGTCCAACTATTTAACTAACCGCAGTGAAACAGCTTTAATTTCAGCTTACTGCTCAGCCTGGCTCAATGCAGCATCGCTTGGGGGTCTTTCTGGAAAAAAGCCGTGGTATGGGGCCCAACGGGCCGGGCCAGGCCAGGCAGACGAGGGAGAAACAACAAGCCCTGTTGCAGTTAGATCTCAGAGACCCTGGCGACACATACGTCAGTCGGAGCAGCCTCCTCCAGGAGTCGTTCGGTTAGTTACGGCTCTTTTAAATGCTTCTCTGCGCCTCTGCAGAGATGCACGGAGATGAGAGTTATTGGATAACCAGTAGTCAACAGACAAAGAGTGTACACACAAGCTTTGGTTGCTTGTTATAAGGATTACAGACATACAAGGAAGAAAACAAGACGATGTGGTAACACGTCTGCTTTGGCTAAAAGGTTATAAATGAACCAAATAACGTAAAAACGAAAGTGAGCGTGCAGAGAACATCTGCTGTCATCGTGAGATGCGTTGTGAAACTGTGCAGTTGCACTTTCTGAACGTAAGCTATGGTGAAAGACAAACCAGGAAGCAGCTTTCACTTATATATTATCAACATGTTCGAGAGTTAGACGAGGAGACTGATGCTGCTCATATCAGTGTGATGAATATGCAGCTGGAGCCGGCGGCTGTTTAAAAAACACGGGGGAAAGTGCCTGATCATGTCCAAAGGTAACAAAGCCGACAGCGCTCGGACCAGCACCAGGTCCAGCCAGAAATAGTTTGTCGAGTTCTCGTTTTTTTACACTTTGGTTTTTATACATATTAAAGAAGAGAGATGTTTGTTACCTTTGGATAAACCAGACACCCGAGGTCTGTTTGTTTCAAGGCTACACAGACACTATACGGACAAAAGTATTCGGACACCTGAGGTTTATCCCAACAGGGACGCTGTATTCTTTAATTTGGAGCTGGTCCATCTTTTTGCAGAATGTGTGCCCGTTCATTCTCTATGAGGTCGGGCACTGATGCTGGACGAGAAGGCCTGGCTCGCAATCCCCGTTCAGGTCCATCCCAAAAGGTGCTCGATGGGGGTTGAAGGTCAGGGCCGGTTTAGTCAAATTCTTCCACACCGAACTCATCAAACCATTCGCTTTGTGCGCTGGGGCACAGTCGTGTTGGAACAGAAGAACAGGGGGCTTCCCCAAACTGTTGCCACAAAGCTGGAAACATAATGTTTTAGTATGCTGAAGCATTAGCATAGAGCCTTCACTGGAGGTAACAGCCCCCCATACCTCCAACAAGACAGGTGTGGCCAAATACTTTTGTCCAGATAGAGTATATTAAGTATATTTCACAAAATATTAAACTTTAAACCAGACTTAAAGGTGTTTCGGTGGAAGTTTGACACGTGTGTGACAGTAAGGGGAGAAACTAAAAGACTGGTAGTCAGCAAACACTTACACAGAGTTTTTTAAAGTGCGTCTGATTTCTGATTGAGCTGCCCTGCAGACGTCTGGCGTCGTAAAATAGTTCCTCCGTCAGATTTATCACCAAAAACAACAACAACAACAACAAAATGACCCAGGTTGTAACAATTTTTCCTCATCTCATATTTCAAGTTGTGAACAAAGTGTAAGGTGAAACAAAAAGTGAAGAGTCTATGTTCCAGCAAAGGTGTGTGTGTGTGTGTGTGTGTGTGTGTGTGTGTGTGTGCATATTTTTGCTGACACAGTAGACTGTGGATTTGTCTGGATGAAGGGGAATACATTTATGGTTTTTGAGGAGTGAGGGCCCACACCGGCCACCCTAGGGTCTTGTTATCCTCTCCTATGCCTGTGCTCTTGGGGGCGACTTTAATGAATACTCCTGCTTCAGTCCTCCTCTGGCTCCAGTCAGGCTATCTTACAGGGGCTGCTGCTGCTGCCCCCCGTCTCCTCCTCCTCCGCCTCCTCCACCTCCTCGTCCTCCCTGACTGCGCCTTGCCTTGTACGCCGGAGTGGGTCGTTCTGCAGCAAGACGACGGGCAGACTAAGACGGAGACAGCGAGGAGGCTAGGTGATCGAACTGAATAATTGATGTGAAGGGTTTCACTCGGGAACACCTCAAGAGTTTGTCTGAACACGCTGACCACCATATGTGCACTTGCTCCTGGACAGATTTGAAGGAGAGCGAGTGCTGAGATGGTGTGTGGGTTAAAAGTTTTGCCAGAAGTACCTGAGATAAAAACTGAAAGACTGATTAGTGAAACTCAAACAGGCGGGGGTAAGGAGTGAAATCATCTTCCCCTCTCTCTCTCTGTCCGAGCCTGATAAAGGACACTTAGTGTCTCGAATGTGTACTACTGATAGGTGGCCAAGCAACAACAACTGCTGCTGGGGCGCCTCCCATTACCTCATGGATAATGGGAGTTGTAAAACTGCCAAGAAACACGAGGCGAGTAACTTCAACTCCAATGTTTCAACACCATATCTCCTCTTTTATGATTAAAAAAAAAAGAGTCTCAATAAAAAGTTCTGCACACTGGAGCTGAACCGAGTTCGAGGAAACGTGCTCGAGTCAGTGAGAGGTGAAGCAGCAGCTGTGCAGAGATGTGATGCATCGTTGGTCGGTTTTTTCGGGGTGGCTAAAATTGATCACAGTCGAGATTTCTGTGACATAATGCAGCTGAAACGTGCATAAAAATGTTCATTGTGATTGTATTCAGTGTGTCTGGATGTACAGTGTGTGTGTGTGTGCGTAGAAAACTAACACTCCTGGAATGCCCCCCGCGGAGCGAGGACTTCAGGGTTGGATGTGTGTTTATGGGGAGCGTTTTTTGGCAGGAAGAGGCAGGAGGGACCCGGTCCAGAATAACGGAACACCAGTGGAATGTGGTACAGCGGGGAATATCCTGAGTCAAACACAAGGCAGTCCTGGGGTTTGAGGAGGAGCACTTTGTGGCAGGCACTTTTATAAACTGCGTTTTTGTTCTTCCTTCACATTAAGATAGATGACACTCGACGCAACGGCTCTCTTGTGCGGCTGCAATCGTTTTTTTTTTCTCTTTCGACTCTTTTCATTTCACACCACAACTAAATTAGAAGACCATGTCCCATGGAATATCTCTCAAACCTGTGACTCATTCACTGAAAAAAATCTCTATCCAAATGTGAGAGCCTCAACTGTGGCGGCGTTGAAGTCACAGTGAATATGAAGCGTTAGTATTTCTCTTCAGGCTGTGCATTAGGCCGGATGCCACGCACCTTCGCCCACATGCCTCCCACGACCCAGAGCCCGTATATAGAGGGCAGAATCTGAGCCCAAGCTGCAAGCAGGCAGATAAAGACAATCTCATTGATGTAGGAGCAGCCTCGCTGGTAAAGAAGAGACATCTCTGACACAACCCTGCTACAGAATCAGATTAACCACTGCGAGGATATTGTTCTAAGGCTCGAAGGCGTAGAGTCAGCTTTTACATACATATATCAAGCAGTTACGGCGTATCTGCGTATGTGTGTGTGTGTGTGTGAACCTAGTGGCTGTAGGGGAAGACCTCTGACATTAATATACGCTGCAGCCGGTGATTGACAAACTATCAATTTGATTTTGAGTTCAAACGTGAGCATGAACGCCTCTACCTACCCATCGTCTGTGAAATCCACACAATGAACCCTATCAACTCCACAGAACCACCCACGTCACACCGAGGGACATTTCTGACAACAACCCTCGGTATCTCTTCCGCTAAACCTGCCTTCAGAAGAATTCCACCTGCTTTGTCTGTTTTCTATCATTATGACTAAGATTTGTGCAGACTGTCACGAGCTGTGCTTTACTACAGTGCACGGGGCTGGGCTGGTTTGTCTTGCTCAGTCTCTTACACTCTTTTTTTTTTTCTCCCCCCTCTCTCTCACTCCCGGTCTGTTTCCTTTCACTCTCTTTGTCTTTGCTGTTTTCTCTTGCTCTGCCTCTGCCAGACCTCTACTTTACACTCTCTCTCTCCCCTCACCACCACCTTCCTCCTCCTCCTCCCACCTCCTCCTTGGAACCAACTCCTTGGCAACCAGTTGCAGCGTCTCCCAGAAAAGGTAGACAACCTCCCTGTAGTGCCACAGCAACCCAATGCAACATCAGACAGTGAGGCATGCTACATTATTAACCAGAAACAGCCAAGAGGGGCTGTCGAGGACGGGATCGTTGGACGTTGAGAGAGAGAGAGAGAGAGCGAGGGAGACAAAGAGAATCAGGAGGGGTGGTGGTGGGTACTACTCCCAAACTGCTGGCTGTTGCAGTATAAACTTCAGATGGGAAACAGCACTTCTAGCTTTTGACTGGACATGCATGAGCATAAGCACGGAGTAACACATTTGCACACTGTGTGTGAGTGGTGTAAGCATGTAGAGAGGGAGGGAGGGAGGGAGGGAGGAGAGAGAGAGAGAGAAATTTTGGAGCGGTTACATTCAGCCAAACCCACAGGGGGATCAATAAGGAACATCTGGGTCTGGGGTGGACAGGGTGGCTTTTGTTTGCAGGCAGTACATTGGCCTGACACCTCACCCAGATTCTCTCTAGGTTTCTACACGAGGGGAGGGAGGGAGGGAGGGAGGGAGGGAGGGAGGGAGGGAGGGAGGGAGGGGGAGAGAAATTGCTGGGGGGTGCGATCAGGGGTGTGTGTGTGTGTGTTTGCTTTCCTACAGGCAAAATGTGTCTGTTCCAAGGCCAAAGATATACACCGAGGGTACTCGTATCGTAGTATTTGTGAGAAAATTAAGTCTATATTTAGATAACAACAAACAAACTGAGTCGGTGATACGTCGAATTAGTTCCTTCAAAATGCAAAATCTGTGAGATATCAGACGTCAAATTATCTAATTGATATCCATCATGTCACAGAACCATAGTTTCTCTGTAATTTTACTAAAAAATAATATACTCACAGTGCCAATGCTACCATAATAAAACACAAACACAGTACTAACATGGTTTTACTGTAACATTAGAAAGGGATATACTGTATTTATCACGACACACCTGCCAGTTTCTTACCGTGAGAACATCATCATCATTTTACTATGATGAGTTTTTCTCAATCCATCAATCCATGTTCTTGTTTTGCACTCGGGTCCTTGTGGACGTGAGAAACACATCATCCAGCAGTGTGTCAGACAAATCAGTCAATTCATGTCCGTCACACCGGGGTGTATTAAGCAAGGTCACAAGTGCAAATTCACAGAACGGCTAGCATTGAATATGAGAAATGTTTTTATACTTTATACTCAGCAAGGCTCCATGTAGGAACAGCTGATGTTTGTGACAGTATAAAAGTGTGACTGTGTTCTCCTGTATACAGTAAAACACAAACAGTATTTTGAGGGAATTTACAGAATAAAGATTAAAGTAGTATTTTATATCAGAGACGGTAAAACAAAGTGATATTTAGTTGCATATTTTGTCTTGGTTTGGCAGTTTTTCCTCGTCATGTTTACAGAAATATGGAATAAAACACCAACACTGAGCATGAAATCAACAGTACTAACATTTTTTCAAATGTAATATTAGAAAAGGATACACCGTATTAAATTCGGTAAAATTCTGGCAACCACAGCTGCAAGTTGTTGTTTTTTTACCGTAAAAACCACAGTGAATGTTTTCCATGAGCCTTTCTCAATCTGTGTTCTTGTTTTGCACTCGGGGTCCTTGTGGACTTAAGAAACATCATCAGTCACAGCCCGAGTACTGTTCCAATTCAAAAGGTCCACACACGGCCAAGTACAGTCCAATGCCCAGATGTGTTCTTGTCACGCCCGTTTTTTTATCAGGGATGCATCGGGTGGTGACTCGCCAGCAAAGATTTCCCAGCATTCAGAGTGAGGGGGGAAACCCCCCAGAGAAGAAGTACAACAACAGATTTTTTTTTTTTAGTTCGACGTTTCAACAATAAATTCACTTTTAAAAACATCTGAGGTGAGAAATCAACAGCGTTGACTTTATTATTGGCAGTTACAGGAGAACTAGCCAATCAGAGAGAGGTGGAGCCGCCTGACCTATCATCGAGTTATTATTTTAATCTTTGGACATAATTCTCAGATACAGTCCAAACCTTTGACTAGTAATGTAAAAAGTTTGGTGTATCCGGAGTGAACAGTGATAGCTGCAATGGTTGAACAGACCGGGGATTAACCCGTTAGGGGGCTTCAGGGTAAAATTCAGCTGCTAGCCCCTATTGGCCCACCAAGATCTCCACGCTCTCTATGTATCTAGTTGCCTTTAATCACCAACTGCACACTGCAGAGCCCCAAAAACTGAGACCACCATTACCTACCTGTGGCTTTGTCTATCTGACATACAGTCTAGATGCACTACACACGTGCACAGAGGAACAAAATGTACTTTCAGTCTCACAGGGCAATGAGTTTACAGACATGAGTAATGATGCAAAACGATGGCGAATGTCCATGAATGTCTGAATGTGATTGTTTTACTTTGTCAGGTACATCCTGGATCAGGTCCTCATGAGTATGTACAAATGCAGGCGGCTGTTAAACGCTTTAGACGTGTGCATCACTTGAATTGAAGGACCTTCTTTCTGAATCCACTACATTTTCACTCGGCCTTGTCTCGGTCTGTGGGTCTCTTAATTGCTTGAACGTTGTACATTTATTCATTAACGGTCTAAGAGGAGATATCAGGGAAATCTTCCTAGTTCCTAGGTCCAAAATAAACTGTATATTCCCAAAAGCATAATTGGCAGACAGTGTATGCCAGGAAGTTGTGGTTGATCCCCCCTGGGGCGATCTACCTGCTTCACCTGGCTTTGTAATTTTGCAATCTAGCCTTGGAACAGACACCTCCAGCTATTTGAAGTCAGGAGTAAAGACATCACAGCAGAGGAGTGTCAGAGTGTAAAAAAACTATCCTGCAGTTGATAACACAGGAAGCGATCGACAGAAACATCAAATCTATTAACTTTGCTTCATTGTTTGACCACAGCACACCGCCGAATCCTCCGGTAAAGGGTCTGAATATGATTAAAACAAATGCTGAAGGGATTGTTCTGTTGTGTTAGTGGTTTATCCTCGACTGTGCTGAAGTCGCCGAGCTCCACAGAGTCACGGCGACGAAAGAGAAACATCATCTATTCTTCATCAGGTAGTCGAGTCTCTGACTCCGACAGTCTTACCCTGCTTGATGTTCCTGGAGATGAATGTACTCTCTCCACTTAATTCTGCTCTGCACTTTAAACAGAGGGGAAATGTTGAAAAAGGAGATACAGACAGAGAGCGGGAGCACAAATATAAAGGGGCGACTGAAATGGAAAAAAAAAAAAGTGGAGAGGAGATGATGAGAGAGAGGCTGGAGTGGATAGAGAGAGAGAGAGAGAGAGAGAGAGAGGGGAAAACTAAAAAAAACAGAGAGAAACAGAGTTGGAGGAGGGTGGTGGTGGTTTACTCAGAGAAAGAGACAGAGAGAGAGAGAGGGCGGGTGCTCGGGTGGAGGGGAGCGAGTGGAGGAGAGGTAATGAGGCCAGTGACTGGCTTTACACCTCGTCTCTGTGGAAACTAATTGGGAGAGAGCTGGAGGGCACTAATTTGAGCACTCTGCTGGGTAAATGTAGTGCAACGAACTATGAAGGGTAAATCAATGTACTACCTCTCCCTACACCTTGCTTTCTCTCTTTTTCTCCACCTCGTACCCCCACTACTCCACCCTCCAACCCCCATTATTGTTTCCTAATAAAAATTCCATTGACTTCAACTATGCTTGTGGGCATAAAGGTATCGACCCGGGTAGACATCATGCGTGCTGATGAGGTACAGCTCGCCCCGTGAGGAGTTCAGCTAGTTAGCCGGCTAAAAAAATATATATAAAAATATAAAAAATACTGAATCATCAGGACTGGAGATCTCTGTTCAATCAGGCTGGCACTGTGAGGTGTTGGCATGTGGCATTGTTCCTAGCGAGCTCAGCTCTCTTACTGTACATCCTGTAGCGCCGTACGATCAGCCAGCCAGTCTGGAGATACATTTTCTTGACACAGCCGCTGAGCGTCAGCGAGATGTAATGATCGAAAACCCCAGCAGTGCTTACTTGGAATCTATTATGTATTATGTACAGCATGTGTGTGTGTGTGTTTTCTCTCCGGGTGGTGTGCGGCGGGTCTGATGGGAGAAAAGGGAAACAGAATGTATAGTTACCCCCCGTGGTGAGCCCAAGGGTGGCTGAACAAGGAGCCAGAATTTGGGAGGTCTTAAGGGGAATAATCCTCACCCTCGGGCTCGGGGATAGAGAAGGCTTTTCATCCTCACATAACAGGGGAGCCGTACTCTCCTACATCGACGCGCACGGCGAGATTCAACAATGCCGAAAGAGGAAAAAAGGGAGGAAACAAAGGCTGAGCTTTAATAGAGAGAGAAGTTTGAGTGCCTGTTGCCTATTCATCAGATACAGTCGGTTTGATTTTGAAGTGCGCGTCTCGCAACAACTCACTCCTGGAGATATGAAGCGAGAGGAGCAAAGTTTCTGTTAGAAAAGGCACCACACTGACTGATTATGTTTGTCTAACTCCACCTTTAGTTAGAGGATGCTGCTCCGCTCAGCTCAGCTCTGCTCAGCGCCATCTGCCCCTCTCCCTCTCCCTCTCTCTCTCTCGCTCTCTCTCGGTGACTGTGCCTTGCAGCTTGGCCCCCTGGGAAATAGCTGTGGATAAGTTATTCAATTAGAGGGGCATTATTGGCCCCGCTCTCTCAGAGGACAGAGCTGATGATGCTGTGATTATACTGCTCTGCATTCCTTTATGGCTCGGCACCCCTGTCTGTCTGTGTGTGTGTGTGTGAGTATGTGCGTTACTGCAAATCAACAAATAATGTTTGTAGGGTGCATGCGTGTGAAGAGGAGGGCAGCCGGGTTAAAAATAAGGATCTATCAGAGACGCTTGGGTGATTTCAAATGAGCCCATCTTAGTTTCTCGCATGACAAGTATGGGCTGACCACGCGTCGGCTTGGAGAGGATGGAGACGTGCCCCTTCTGGAGTGACTAATCAGTGGGATACGAAAGAGTCTCGACGCCCACCGGCTTCTAATTATCAGTTCATTTCAAACTCGGCTTTTATTGCAAAGGAGAGCTAAGTTACAGCAGATATTCCTGATCGTACCGGATTCAGGTGTCACCAGAATACCAGTCAGAGACAAAGAAATGGAAGGAGGGACATCTCAGCAGGCCAACACACCCAAATCCAAACACAGTCCCTCTCCCCGTGGACCAGTGAGGTGGTCTTTAAAGTGCTGCCATGATGGGTCTGCCCTATCTGCCCAGTGCAGACCCACAGATGCCCTCCCGGGGGGACAGGCTAGAGGGGAGCAGGGCAGCGGGCCTGGAGCCTCATCTGCTCTGCTCTGCCCAGAATACAAATAGGTCAGTGTGTGGTGGGAGAGGAGGGGCACAGGGAGGGACACACACACACACACACACACACACACACACACACACACACACACACACACACACACACACACACACACACTGACCACGAACAAGAAGGGGTCCTGCCAGCTGAATTCCTCCATTGGCCATGATGGGAAGGGCCATCTGGTATCAATGTGGGGAAGTCAAGCAAAGCTTGTGAGAGTACCACACACACGCACACACACACACACATGCACACACACTCACGCACACACTCATGCACACACTCACACACACACTCGTTCACACACTGCAGGCTCGATTCTGAATTTCTAAGAGATTCGGGACGGCACCTGAACATCATGTCAGTGACCTCTCTCACGCGTTTACCTGAATGCACCGTTGAACTTGCAGCTTTAAATGTTGCAGACGTCCGCTTGGTGAAACCGACCTCGTAATGACGCGGTGCGTTTGATTACACACCATCCGCCTTCTTAGAAACACAATCAAATCATTAATAACCAAGCGGCAACACACGTGGCTGTGAAGTGAAGTGACAAAAACAGCAGTTCCTCTAACGTCCACTTGAGGCTGGCTCCAGCAGTGAGTCAGTCTCCATAAGTCCCCATGTTTCACAGCAGAAATAAACATGTTTACAGCCTGGTACAAAAAACAGTTTTGGTCTCTGTAGCTAATTTCCCCGTTCATGACAACTGTACTGAGGGTGAATTTATATACAACTCACCTGTTCACATTATATTAAGACTTAAAGTTATGCAGGATTAAGAGCGTGGACGCTTTGATTGACAGGTGGGTGTGCTTACAGAAAGCGTATTAGAGCTCTGAGGCGTCATTAGTTCTGCTGAAGGTTCAGGTGTTTGCAGAAGAAGGTGAGGGAAGCTGTGCTTGCATGCTCTGTCCATTCTTTATGTTGTTTTGCATTTTGGGATTATTGTTATTCGAACGTTCGAACATGCATTACAGCTTTTTCCACAAGAAAACCTCCTGAGACAGAAACTTGGAGCTCGTCACAAAGACTCCTGACCCTACATAGATTGCAATTCCAAACACCCCTGGACAACGTTTAATCCCCGTCATGACCCGGCTTTTATGACTGCTGCTTAATTTAATTTTGCAGCCCTGCGCTCAATCTTACAGATTTTCTCCTGTTTTGGAAATTCCTGGAAGTAAGAAAAACTTTAGCCGGGGTAAAAATAGACATTGTTTGGCTGTGATGTAATCCTGTGGCTGTATTCTAAAGTTTTCTTTCTGCTTGCCGGTGCAGGCTCAACATATCGCTGAAAAGGGAAACTGATTTATTTTGGCTTAATATCAAAACCCCGGCCTGATGAGGGAAGGCTTGCACAGAGTAAATCAAGTAGAAAATAAGCAGGGTTGAATTATTTTCAAAAGCCAGCGTGCTATTAAGCCAGAGCAGGCCTGTGGCAGCAACTCATGAAAAGAAAACATCTCTGGGTTTTCCATCATACAGTTTCTTGTTCTTAATATCAGCACCTCTTAGTGGATACATAAACTTTCAGTAGGACACACAGAGCTTTACATCAGATGTGTATAGAGACATGTGCGCCTGCTGCACAGTATATCTGCCAGAAGCAATGCATGAGTAAACGAGAGTTGAAGAGGTCTGGATAAGCACTACTGTTCATGTACTCTGATGTTTCAGACACTAAGCTACAACTTACAGCCATGCATCTGGAAATGAACCTTCAAAATCACATTAACAGCAAGCTTGGAACAAGGAATTGATTTGTCTCCCAGACATTCACGTCCTCTCAAGGTAGAGACTCAGCATTTGAAATTATTACGACTCCCCCCCTCACCCCTCCCGCTCCTGCACTTGCATTAGCAGGATAAGTTCTGCACCGTGGCTTGCAAATATCTCAAGCATCCTTGTCTCCGCCCACCACAGTCATCTTACGTCTGGAGAAGAAATCATTTGTTGTGCAGCAATCTGCGTTTTTTTTTTTTTTTTTTTTGATTAACACCCCCATTCTACTTCCTTGGCGTGCCCCCGCCTCACCTCCCTTTCTTCCTCCCTCTCCCTTTATGCACATCCATCTCTATGATTATTTAAACGGGTGCCAGAAAAACACTGTGACCCGTCTAATTTGGGCTGTGTGAGAGCGCAGAGAGGAGAAGGAGAAGAAGAAGAAGGAGAAGAAGAAGAAGGAGAAGGGGGCCCTGCGATTTTCCACACTCCCTTTTTTTTTTACCGAGCGGGGAAGTGGCGGGTGAGAGAGAAGCTGTTGCCATGGCTACCTGCTGGCAGCTTCTGTCCTTGTGTTTGGAGAGCACTGGCTGTTCCCTCTCTAACCAACGCCTGGGAGGGGAGTGGAGGGAGGTGAGGGATAAGGAGGTGAGGGGAGGAAGGAGGTAAAAAGGGGTGTGTGTGTGTGTGTGTGTGTGTGGAGGAGGAGGAGGAGGAGGAGGGGTTGAGCTGCCAAAGGGGAACAACGCGAGGTCTCGTCGGCACAAAACTAACTGGCTGCTGGCTGAGAAAAGAGCAACAAAAGAGCAACACTGTAGGGCTCTGGTGGCTGATCAATCCACGCACACACACCAGTGTTGATGACAGGCTTGACAGCAGTGGGGGGGGGTGTGGAGGAGTGACAGTGGATAATTGCTTCAATGCTGCCACATAATTCAGGTGTCTCTATTGCCTTCTCTCTCTCTCTCGAACGCTGCTTGAACTCCAGCAGACTAATGTTCTCCTTTCATTCTTACACCTTCACATGTTTGGTTGGAGCCGCCTTGAACCTTTCCCCCGTCATCCTGCAGGTGTCAAGGTGTTGCATTTTCACTTCTCCCCCGATTCCCCCCGATGTTTCAATTACAACCTTTTGCTCCCGGCACTTCTTGTGTGAGTGTGTGTGTGTGTGTGTGTGTGTGTGTGTGTGTGCACATACTGTAGGTGACTCAGGTATTTCAGGCTCCACCCTGAGTCTAGCCACCCGGTAAGATGATCCAGGTAACGGATAGCTGTGGAATGGACATAATACGGAGCGAGCAGTTTTAAAACACACAGCTCTCCTTGTTACTTTCCTAGCTACCCTTTCATCCTCTTAAGCTCGGGGAGCAATAGTTACTCTGTCAGCTAATCCAAACTGTTTCCGTCTTTTTGCAGCTTTTCTTTTGTCTTATCTTATTTGCTAAGTAAAGAAAATATATACGAGGTTGCTACAGGACCCCCCCCCCTCCTCCTCTCCATACTTTGAATGTGTCCCTATGTTTATCAGGAATGTCTCTGTATCGGTGTTAAAGTTCATCCTGGGAGTGTGTGTGTGTGTGCAAGAGCTTTGCGGTTGCTATTAGACACAGTGTGCCTGGTGGTCATGCTGAACCACCCCTCCCCTCTCCTGCCTGCCTCCACACCCCCCCCTGGCAGGAGGCTGACCTTGGCAGGGCCTGACAGAGAGTTGGCCTGGAGGGGGATCCACGGAGCTCCACGCCAGCCCCACTGAGCCAACCCACTCAGTCTGTGCAGGTGTACTGACGCCTGGACAAACACACACACACACACACACAGAGAGCCACTAGACCAGGGGAGGCCCCCTGAGCAAGCAGATGTCCTGACGCTCCACTTCTCTGTGTGTTACCTTTCTTCTGGATCTCCATGTTCTCCTTTATGAGACCCGTGACTGTTACTTTACTCGCAGCCTCGTTCACCGTTACACACAGCGGAAAATAAAAGTCACACTTGACCATACAGTGCCCACACACTTACAATAAATTAGCCGATGACAAATGCACATGAACAAATAGACGTATTAAATGTATGTACGAGTCGATAAGTCGCTCTCTTCAACCCGGGGTTTATTATTAATAGCATACATGTAGCAGAATATTGAATGACTCCTTTCCGTGTCTAAACAGGTGGCAACGCTCGCTGTGGAAATTCAGCAATCTGTTGAAACAAATCATCTCAATTACATCAGATAACTTAGGAGTCAGCTGCAGCACAGAGGAAAACGCGACGCGGCCTATACGAAGGAAGAGGAAATTATCTGTAAGTAAAAGGACAGATCATGATTTAAACATATATATATATTGTATGGACTATAGAGTCGCAAGTGCTTGCTGGACTTGTTGAGTCTCTGTAGATAATGTTATAAAGAGCACAGCGCTGTATGGAAAGTGTCATGAGATAGCTGTTTTGATTTAGTTACGGCACAGTGGTGCAGCGGTTAGCACTGTCACCTCACAGCAAGGAGGCTCGAACCTCTGTGTGCAGTTTGCATGTTCTCTCTCCGGGTACACGGTCCACGTGTGAATGTGAGTGTGAACGGTTGTTTGCCAGCAGACCACAGATGGATTTACAGGGCATGTATCTCTCAAACAGAAATAATACGGAGCTACAGAGGACAAGAATGTGAGCGGGTCATCCACTGATCTAGATGATCGACGGTTTGATCTCCAGCTCCTCCAGTCTGCATGTCAAAGTGACCTTGGGAAAGAAAATGAACTCCAAATTGCTCCCAAAGTGTCAATGCATCTGGATAAAACCGTCAGCCACAATGACTCAATGGAACAATAAAAATTACATGGATTTATTCGCAGATTAAGACCTCACCTGCAGTTGATTTCAGTTACTGATGAAATCTCGTAAAGTCAAAAAAACAAGTGCTTTTCTTACTGTTGCTTGAATTGGTGTGACCTTCACTGAGTTTGAGAGAAGGTTTTTTTTCCACATTCACACTGAAGAAGGTAGTTTCTCTGTGCTGTGACACAAAGACAGTCGTGACACGCATCATTCACAAGTTTTCTGTCAAAAGATAGAAGATATTGTGCATGACAGGCGTGCAGACGGACGAACAGGCTGAGGCCAATCCATTGTACTTTTCAGATTTCATTGTGGAGCACCAAAAAAAAACAAAAAAAAAACAAGAAACCTTGAGTTGTGAAGCTGAGAGCAAAAGCATTTTGTGTATGTGGAGCCGTATTGTGTTGGCCATTGGGAGCAGAGTGGAACTGCAGGGGATGAAGAGAAGAGGTGAGCACGTTATTGTCTGACAGCATGAGCATACTGTATATACTCGTCCGAGCGTCCTACTTTCAAGGTTTCATGTTGATAAGATAATTTTCTCACAGTCACACCACTTTATTTGTATTTTTATTCACATCCTGTCACATTTGTTGACACAAATCCTTTGTGAAATATTCAAAAAAAGGAGCTATAAATTATATTTCAGTGTGCCCTCGTCCTCATTCGTGTGTGTTTGGTGCATACATATTGATTATAGTGATGTCCTCCAACTCAGTGGTTCGGTACAAAGTGGTATGCAACCTCTGTTGGGTGGCATCTCTTAAATACATATATAATTTCATTAAAATAAATAAATTTAGCCACCTTAAAGGTCCAGTGTGTAAGATTTATGAGTATTTCTTTGCAGGAATGCAAAATAATATTCATATTATTCGTATAATCACCTGAAAATAAGAATCATTGTCTCAAAATGAGGCCTTCATTTTTTTTCTACGGTAGCCCAGAACAGACAAACCAAACACTGATCTAAATTTAATGTGAATTTGGCAGCCAGGGGTTTTTCTCACATGCTTGTAAGGTAGAGGGTGAGGCGTGGGCGGAGAGTATTCATTTGGCTGCGATCTGCAACTTTGCCGCAGATCCTACACACCTTTAATGCTTTGTTTTGCACTTCCTGTAACAGTTCTGCTGCTCTGGAGTCACGGTCATGCAGGTAAGCACGCATACATCCATGCTTAGTTATGAGCTAACATGCAAAGTGATGGTAGGATAGTAAGATCTCTGTGGAACACAAGCGCGGATCAGGAGAGCCTCTTTTGCACCCGAGCAGCTCTGTCAATCAACAATAAACCCAGCAGGGCCAGCCCACACCGTCATGATGTCTGAACCTGAAGAGACTAATATCTTCCGAGCTGGTGTGAGGCGTGAAAAGTTTTAGAAACGCTGCTCTAACTCGAGCAACATTTCAGATTCTTCAGTGTTTTCTCTTCCCTCCTCCCTCCTGACTGTGCAGTAACAGGTTGTGTTTAGCTTCCCCGCTCCCATACTTCCTCGTCTGGCATGTCTGTTCTCTCAGTCCAGAGTCTAAAGTTCAGCCAGAGACAACAGGAAGGGAGCATCACATTGCTCACTTGCGGCATTTCGCAGCACACACACACACACACACACACACATCCAGACTAAGAATGCTCGCCCCCTCACTGTAGAGATTTTGTAGTGTGTGACTAAATGATGAATGGTGTTACAATAATTTGACGAGATTGGGTCAGATGATGCAAGGGGAGAAATGTGTAACGATAATGCTCTTCTTGATGTCTTACAGCTTCACAAATGATGCCCCCAGACACCCACGCCGTCTTTGAACTGCTCCTCACCCCAGGGTGACACATTAGCAACCTATCAGGAGTTTGGCACCGCCTTGGGGAGAGGTGCTTGTGTCTCAGGTGTTTAATAAGCTCTACTGGGGGGGACCGGGATGAAGCTGGGAGCCGTGACTCGAGCAGCCCTTCACCATCTCCCATCACCCTTCTCTCCCTCTATCTCTTCTATCTCCGTAGCTTCCTCCTCCGCTCCCCTCGTTTTCCGTCCACACTCCTCCCTCCTCCGCCTGTTTGCGCGCTCCTCTCTCTGCCTGCCTTCAACACATGCCAGGACTCCCGGGGCACCAGTTACACAGCGAGGATTTCATTTGATTGAGCTCCTCAGGACGTCATTATGAGGATCATCACTGGGCCTTATGGCTGATGTTACATTAGTGTTCCATCACACACACACACACACACACAAAGGGCCTATTAACTAGCCAACCCTCTCATCACGCAAATCAGACTTTTTCCACGAAATGATATCATCTCATATCAATCCGTAATCGACCATCGTCGTCCATGAACGAGCTCAAAGCCGTGAGATTAATTTCCCTGCCTGTGGTTTCTTTATGCAGATTTACTGAAACAACAGGTAACACGTGAGATTATGCCGAGAAGAGAGCGACAGTGGAGGAAGTTCGACAGAGTTCTGCAACCAAAACAACATGTTGCATTGGCTTGAAGTGTCACAATGTGCACAGACTTGATATCCCCGCACGGCTTCAGTTGCATGTCACCTTCTGTTAGTCAGTCACATTATTGAGATTTTATTTTTATTTTATTTTTTTGCCACATGTTCATCTTCCTCTCACATCTGAACATTCCAGCACTAAAATGACCAGATCTGGTTTGTTTGTTTGTTTGTTTGTTTTTTTTCCACTCTCGAGCTGTTCCTGCGGTGTGATTGGTTGGTAGGTGGCTGGGTATTGTAGTAGGTGTCATGGAAACCACACACAAGAAGGCTTTTTTGGAGCTTTACCGACAATAGAAATTGTGTAACACGGCCTTATTTCACCCGTATTCAATGAAAAAAAGGGTTGAAACTGATGAAACGCTCACTTTTATATTAGCATGAGCTATAATATGATTTTTAAAGATGAAAGCTTGACACATATGCATTCAAATGTTTCTGAAAATTAAGATTTAACCACCATGGTTTTGCACTCTGCAATTAAATCCCATTAGAATTTACACCACGGCCAGATCATCCCTCTTCTCCATTATTCTGTCCATCCATTCATCCATTCATTCAACCAGCCCCTCTCCTCATTGGACACCTAGAGCCCCTCCTATCCAGGCAGCCCACAGAAATACACTTCTTAATTCACCCGCATACAATCACCCAGCCATCCCTCCACCTCCACCCAGGCCTATCCAAGCTTAATAATCTCGTCCTCCATCCCTTTGGTTCCATCCTTTCGTCTCCACCCAACCATTTTATCCTCCATTCATTGCAAACAGAAGACGTACAGTATCTGAAGTGAAACAGAATGAATAGTAAGTGGGTAGCAGTTGGACCTCGCTCACTGTACTCTCTCTCTCTCTCTCTCTCTATCATCTCTGGCTCTCTCAATCATTCTCCTCCAGCTCCATGATAAAGAGTGGTGTGAGCTCCATCAGCCATGCAGATGAGTTCCTGCTTCCTTTACCTTAATTAGAGCTCTCAGGGGACAGACAGGCTGTGGGCGCTGAGCGGCATCAGCCTCTCGTACCACAGAGATACCTTTCATCAACACAGGGATGAGAACTGACATGGGCACAATTTAAAGGCATCCATTATGGAGAAATGTTCCTGCGCCTCAGTCGAGGCCGGTCACTCAAACAGCAGGTGGAAATGTGGCATTTCATTGTAGGAGCAGAAAGCCCACAGTGAGCAGAGAAAGAGTCGCTCTGTTATTCATACAAACTCATACTTCATAGAAAAGAACGACGAGTCGAGCAGCACAGAAATCAATCTGCAATCAGGATCAACGGTGGCTTCAGTTTCTAATGCACTATTTATTTTGAATCTTATATTATGGTATGTTATATCACTTCTTATTATTTACAATACTAAACTAAATACTTATTGAAAAATAGAAGATTATATATATATATATATATATGTGTGTGTGTGTGTGTGTGTGTGTGTGTGTGTGTGTGTGTATGTTTTCTGTTAATGTTGTTAATAAAGGTTTGTTTGTGAACACAGGGGGTTAAAAAAACTATAATTCTAATCCAACATCAAAATGTTCATATTTTGTAAATCAGCCATTTTTTCAGCTGCATATCAAAATATCTAATTAGATTTGATTTATTATATATATATACACACACATGAAAATATATGTGTATGTGTGTGTTTATCGATTAATCATTTTTTTCAAATCATATTTGAATTATTAATTAATTGATTAAGGAAAAATTGTGTAGTGTGTGTGTGTGTGTGTGTGTGTGTGTGTGTGTGTGTGTGTGTATATATATATATACATATATACAATTTTTATATAATATTTTCTCATTAATCGATTAATCATCGATTCAAAGGGTCCAAATGTGCTCTCAAAATGTTTTTTAAATGTTCGTATTAAAACATTTCCAAGTTCATCTTACTCACCTGAAACTGTGTGTGTGTGTGTGTGTGTGTGTGTGTGTGTGTGTGTGTGTGTGTGTGTGTAAGTGTGTGTGTCCCTACATGTTTTCACAGTGTAGAAGAATTATCATTTCACTTTCGACTCAACTCATTTAATAGCAAAGTTGAAATCATCGTACACCTCCACCCTCCCTCTCTCCCTCCCTCTCTCCGTCCCTCTCTCCGTCCCCTTTAAACGGGGAGGCGCTCCGGTGCTCGCCCCCCCACAGCCCCGGGGGCTCTCCGCTGCGCTCCGGGAGGGGGGTGTAAAGAGAAGGGAGCTCGGGCTGGCTGAGAGCGGACGCGTCGGAAACCTCCCCGGAGGGGCCCCGTGTAATTCGATGCATGCTGTTAAAGCTTAGAGTATATTGTCTTCCCTTTTGCTTATGAAGCCTCCACCCACCGGCCCACCCTACATTTAGCGGATCATGTGACTCGGGGTAAGTCATTTGCAAGTACAACAGTTCTCTGTGCGCTCCCATTCATTTCCTGAGAACTGCCTGAGCTGAGCAGCTGAGAGGCAGAAGGGGAGGGAGCTGCTCTCTCACACTCACACTCACACACACACACATGCATGCACACACACGCACGCGCACACATATACACACACACACACACATACACACGTACATACAGGCAGAGTGAGAGGAGAGAAGAGGGAGAGGAGAGGGAGAGGAGACAGAGAGGAAAACAGTCTCCCAGTCTCCACGGCTCTGCAGCTTCTGACAAGGTCTGTGCATGATTTTATTTCTTTTCCGTCCTCTTCCTCTGCTGCGTGTGTGTGTGTGTGTGTGTGTGTGTGTGTGTGTGTGTGTGTGTGTGCTTCATTTGTCACGTTGCTGAGGCTTTGTGCTTGTGTTCAGTGCGTCTCCTCGTCTCAGCTGTCATTTCTCTGTCAACGCAGATGACAGCTCTGATCACCTATGGCATTGTGTTTGGTGTGTGTCAGCTTTGGAAGGGGGTGATCCTGCACGACACACACACACACACACACACACACACACACACACGCTTTGGTTTGGTGGACATGCAACACCTATACACACCAGTGTAAATTCATAAGCTGTCATGACAAAGAGAGAGATCATACGCTGAATGACCAGCGAGCATCCTGACTTCACACACTGTGCCGGCACCGGTTTGTGGTGGAAGTGTCACTTATTTACTTCAGGAACAAAACAAAAAGCAGCTTGTTGGAGAGTCGTGCAGCCCGCTGAGTGTCTGCTGGAGGAATTAAAGAGAGCGAAGTGAGACAGCAAACTCTCTCTCAGCACTTCTCGCTGGGAGGAAAAAAAAAAAAGTTTGCTGCTTGTCAGAGTTTTGTGCATGAGAGAGTTGTGTGTGTGTGTGTGTGTGTGTGTGTGTGTGTGTGTGTGTGTGTGTGTGTGTGTGTGTGTGTGTGAAGCAATGTGTGTGTGAGAAAGAGGCTTGTTTGCCTACTGTAGCAGCTTAGAGACAGAGGAACCAGCAGGCTGTTAGCAACGGGTTAAACATTAGGAGGCTCGGGTAGCGGAGGAAGGACACCGGGGGTGTGTGTGTGTGTGTTAGTGTGTTAGTGTGTGTGGGAGTGTTGCAGGGGTGGTGTCTTGGATGTCATCGGCAGCGCTCTCACTTCCAGGGTAATAGTCATTGGTATTGATGGGTGGCTGTCAGAGAGGCAGAGAGCCACCAGGTTGGGGAGAGTGGCCGGGGGCTGGCCCTTGGCTGTTATTTTCAATTACAGGGGACTGGGGCAGAGCTGACAGCAAAGGCATTTGTACATCCAGCAAAGAAAAAAAAAAAAAAAAAGGGGAGGTGGAAGAGGTGGAGGAGGGTGTGTGAGTGTGTGAGGAGAGGAGGGGAGGGCGGGGAGAGGAGTGGGAGGGGGGATGAGACTCTGGCCTCTGCTCCTGGGTTTGATGTGGAAACTGAGCACTGACCTCTGTGACTTTACCCCCGCGTGGTGGAGAGGCCCTGCCTTTGCTGTAACTGTGTGACAAGCAGTACGGGTGGGTGTGTGTGTGTGTGTTTAAGTGGGGGTCTCATTCACAGGAGGGTGGAGGGTGGAGGGTGGAGGGTCGGGTGGAGGGTGGATGAGACCCCCTGCAGCTCACGGATGTTAGCCGAGTGAGATTATCGCCCATTTAAAACTCTCACTTAAAGAGGCCTTCTCTTCTCCCAGCGTGCATGAATAATCAGGCTGATAGCAGCCACACAAGTAGACGAAGAGGAAGAAGAAGAAGAAGAAGAAACATGAAAACATACAAATATTTCCCGGCACTGAAGTCGGCGAAGCTTGTCATAAGGAAGGGTGCTATTATCTGACAATTATATCACAATTCTGCATGTCGAAGGATGCACAAACGCCGAATCTTTAAACTGAGCTGACCGTATCGACTCGTCCTGTCGCGTCGAGAATCGACGGCCTTCGGTGTCGATGGAGAGTCTGTTGTTGATTTCCTCGAGAGAGAGATCCTGCTGCTGAACTATGAACCTTAGAAACAGTGTTTGTCTCTGCTGGTTTTTGTCCGAACACTGGCGGCGTCAGCGGCTCAGTGAGCGGTGATGCATTCGTTAACCGATGTCCAGGCTTAAAAATCCGGTTGGACAGCGACGGCTTTCTTGGAAAAAAAGTGAATGAATTACAGCTTTGAATTCAAAGTTCTTTCTACTTTCCACCTCTGGCTGCTGTTTTCTCGCGGCGTCTTCGTTGTTATAAGTCAGTTTCGAAATGTTTGAGCGAGTCCTCCTCCTGGTTTGCAGATTATACTGTTGGTTAACGCCTAAATGCTGTGGTGAAGGTTTGGTTAGACTCATATTTTTAAAGCTATACAGGTATCCACCGTATGTTGTGGTACAGCCACATCAAGCTGCTGCTTATCACTCGATTCCTCCAATGGCTCGACCCCTCACCCAAGACACGGTCCAGGGGGCTTACGATAGAGATCAGTGCAGGTGTTGGTGTTGGTGTTGCGAGGGGGAGGGGGACTCAATTAAAAAGCCAATCATCAACGGATAGACTCTATCTGTCCATCAACACCGCTCTAGCCGGGACATTTAATTGCTCTACCCCCGACTAAAGGCATCATCTGTCCGCCACAGATCACAAATTGGGAGCGCTGTTGACGGATTGAATCTTTCAGGATGGAAGTATACGCGATCTAACGACGCGCACGCAGCGAGAGATGAGAAATTCTCAGCCGGTATTACCGATAATCAGCCCGGGGTTAACTGCCGGCATATTGACTGACATATTATCGATCCAGGTGGGTGTTATGGAGTGGATTGTTTGCAGATAGACTGCAGAGGCTGGACTCGTTCGACTGTAAGCCAAGGCCAAAGAGAGGACCGAGGGTGGATCACAGAGGTCGTGTATGCACAAGGTGTATTGTGGGACATCCTGTGGCCTCCCGTGGCGTTGCGTCAAACCTGGATTTTCATACCCCACAGGCTCTTACAATAGACTACCAAGTCAAGGGCATGCATATGCAATGTGTGAGACAGGCTGCACCCAAATAGCTGGGGTGACGTTGTGTAGGTGTACCTGCCCACAATGAGCTCGAACGAGAGGGTTCAACATCCAAAAAACGTGTGCACTTATTTTGCTGCAGTTTCACTCTGAATGTGAAGACATGCGTCGGTAGTTAACGTCGAACTTCCTGTGCATGAAATAAGTCTAATGTGATGAGGTGACAGAGCTGCTGTCTCACCTCCCCCTCCTGCTGTTGTTTCACCATGTCAGGAGATGACAAAATGTTCTCTCCCCCCCTTTTTTTGGCAATCTCTCGCTTGTGGATTCAACCTTTGAACCCGGTGTCCAGCCTACGTTTGTTTACCACCAAAATTGAGTTACATGGAGTGCTAGAACATGTGTGTGTGTGTGTGTGTGTGTGTGTGTGGAGACGACTGAGCGAGAGAGAGAGAGGGAGCTCGGAAAGTATTGTGCAACAGCCAGTGACTCTGAGGTTAATAGTCTAAAAACTAACATGGGTGATTGCAGGAACACCAACATGAGCATTTCTTGATTTTTTAGCTGCATTGCTCTGTTGAAAGCTATATTCTCCAACCAGGCTCATCCTATGGAAAGAAAAAAAACACCGTCCAACAACAAAACAGGCAGATTTTAAGATGATGTAGCCCGACCGGCACAATGATCCAAGTTTTTTCTTCTAGTAATGACACCATCTCTCGAGTAGCACACGCTGCACTTACTGGAAGTGACTCATAGAGCAGAGCTCTTACCCCCAGACTCTAATTTAAGTTTGCTCGACATGTTTCCACAGCTAGGTGTGTCAATGAAGGGCCTTGTCTGTCTATCTAATGTTTCCCCGTTTCAACTTAAGCGTGTATTTCACTTTTTCTTTTTTCTACGAGCCAAATATGGTCAGAGAACAGGAGGAAGTAAAAAAGGAAGGAAGCCAAGAAAAGAGGATGAAAGAGCACTCACAAGTCAGCAGTTTCTCTGTTTTGGATGGACCCCCCCCCCCCCCTTTTTTTTTCAAAAGAAGATGAGTTTCCCTTTACAGATTCTTCGGGGAGCTGCATCTGTCTAGCCTCAGTGCAGATGGTTTCTGCAGACCTGTGTAAGGATGCTGCATGGATTACCGTGAACTCCAGTTTCCAGTTCTGCACTGTAGGTCAACTGTTAGGGAAAGGAAATTATGCAAACAACATGTGGAACCCATTTGGGCATTCCACAGGCTCTTTGGCTTTTAATGTAGGTTCATGCCACGGACCATAACTCCTCTCAATTAGCCTGCTCTCCACCAGGTATCAGCCCGGTGAGGCGGCAGCAGCATCGTCGGTCGAAGGGAAGGGAGGAAAAAAAAAAATCGACGTGAAGGCGTGAGTAGATGAGTAATGGAGGTAAACACAGCTGCTGGCTTTTATGGAGTGGCGTTGGGAGAGAGAGAGAGAGAGAGAGAGAGAGAGAGAGAGGGATGGGTCAAACCAAAAGGAAAAACTCGTGAGCGAAAGAATAACTTTGATGTAACAAGTGTCAGTGTGTTGGAATGTTTTGGTTGGTTCGTTTACTGTCAGTTTCCATGTGCCGTGCGTTCGGGGTTTGGATTTGGTGCCAGTCAGCACAAAGCGAGGTTAGACGGGGCCAAGGCCGACACGAGGTGACGCTGAATCGAGTGGACTCTGCGAGAGACCAGTGCACGTCCAGCGAGTCCGGCTTCGTTCAGCGTCGCTGGAGATGGCGAGAAAGATCACAGGAAGAAACAGTGTGAGTTTAAGTGTTTGGGCTGCTGTTAGTTCCATGTGACTGAAGATACTGTAGATGAGTCAGTGTATCTATCGGCCCGTGCACGCTCACATTGTACAGTTATTGTAAAACATCTAGGTCGATCTTTAAGGGAGCATTTGAGTGCACGTGTGCTGTGATGCATGCAGCATGTATGCACACAGTGCATATGGTGGGGGAAGGGGTATTGCTCACACACAAATTACATGTTGTAACACAAGCACACACACACACACATATACTATCAGAGAGCCCAGGGGGGGATATAAGGCGGTACTCAAAGAACCCCCCATTAGGGCAGGAGTGTGCTGTACTGTCATCCCTTGGGGAGGGGAAGGGAGAAGAGAGAGTATGTGGGTGGTTGGTTGGTGGTGGTGGTGTAGGGAAGGATGCAGGTTATTGTAAAGATCCCACCTCGCCGTTAGGACAAGAGACGAGAGCAGTGTTGCACTCTGACCGTTTTTTGCTACAGCCCGGCGCTTCTCTCCGTCTTGTAGTGGCATTCATAAGAAAACAAGCAGAGGTATTTTATTTACTGCAAATCCTGTGCAGGCCTGTGCCCACGGTGCACCTCTGCCAGTTTGAGATGATTATGAAGTACTGCAGCCGTGGTCACCTCAACCTAGGACCTGTGCACCCAGAGTAAATAAGAGACGAGGCCAAAGTCAGCGAGTGCATTTTTTATTGATTCGCCGGCACTAACCTCTCTCTCTCTCTCTGTATCTATCTCCCTGTCTATCGTGCACGCATAACAGTGTGCAAACTTCGCCGCATGCAAAGAATATTGCAGTATCGTCATGCAAAAAAAAAAGGTTGTGCCAGTTACTCCTCACGTTTATCCTGGTTTGCCCGGCTCCTCCTCCTCCTCCTCCTCCTCCTGTTTCCCCTCCTCCTTCGGTACAAGTGAGGTTTTTGTGTCAGAGGCTATTTTAGATGCACAGCCACTGACCCCACTGCATTTACTGAGGTGTGTGTGTTTGTGTGTGTGTGCGTGTATGAAGGGTGTTCTAGAGAGGTCACCCGATTATGTTGAAGCGAGACGACCTCACAGGTGTTACCGGCTCTTTAGCTGTTTCCGTGGCGTCTTGTTTGCGGCGTTGAACTCGATCCAACCCTGGCGCGGAATATTTAACTTATTCTTTCTCGTGATTACATCAAAAATGATCCGCAATTGGACACAAACTGTCTGGAATGGTGTCACAAATTGCTTTGACTTCTAAGTCGAAGCTCGACTTGAGTAATGCCACCTCACTTTAGCGCTGTCACGGTCACAGCTTGTTTAGCTGTTTCTCTCCTGCATTTGAGGCACATGATGCAAGAGGATGTCAGACTCTTCTGTTTACCTCTCTCTGGAGCACTGTGGAGGAGTGTGTGTGTGTGTGTGTGTGTGTGTGAGTGTGTGTGTGTGCACACTGTAGGTGTGTGTGGGTGGCTGTTTGTGTTGAATGGGCATCTTTATTCTTCTTTCATGTGCAGAGCAGCAATATTGAGAGGCAGAGTTGAGCGCGTCTGTCTCTTAATCTACGGTAAATATGGTTTATTGTGGGTGCAGACAGAGGTCATAAGGTTTGTGTGCGGTAGCCAGATTGTAGAACAGAGTAGGGGCTCAGGAAGTCAGGCTTTTTTAAAGATGCGCGTTTGACACACAGACTGAGACAGACTGAACCAGACGGCGACCGACTCCTCTTTTCTCTTTTCGCTTTGAGTGTTTCCTCTCAGAATAAGTAGCTTCTTCATTTCCCACAGTTTCATTGGCGGAGGTGGGGAGCTTTCACAAAGACAAAAAAACAAAACCACAATACAATTCTGAACTACGCAAAACATTTCCTCTTTGTCCTTTTAAAAAAAACTTCCTATTTGACACAGGCCGATGAAGAAAAGTTTTTATTGAAGTTTTAAACGTTTTGTTTTCATGTGTAAACACGCGGCTGCATCAGTGTATGTAGTGTCAACTCAGCAAAACAAATTATTTTCATGTATACGTACGTGTGTGTGTGTGTGTGTGTGTGTGTGTGTGTGTGTGTGTGTGTGTGTGTGTGTGTGTGTGTGTGTGTGTGTGTGTGTGCGTGCAGTGGACTCGAGCTGCATCCGGCGACCTCATCCCCCTCATCCCGACAGGATTACTGACACAGGATCCCCCTGCCCCTGGCAGAAATAGCAAGGACCCAAGGGCAATCCACCAGAATATGGGAACTTCCGTGGGCCTTGCTAGTGTGCAAATGTGTGTTGTTTGTGTGTGTGTGTGTGTATTTACATGTGTATCAACTCTCTATAAATGGAGCTGGTTTCCTCCCAGGTGCTGGCTCAGGCAAGAACACGAGTTTACTACTCTTACTCTCACTCAACCCTCCGAGTTTACCGTATGTTAGGCTACTGCGTACTACCAAGGCGCATTTTCATATAGGATGTGTGCAGGAACTTACGTAATGAGGTCATTGCGCTGAGCCTGTTTCCACCGTATCGATCCCCGTGAACCCGAGTTGGTCTAACCCTGCGTGGAACCCCCTCTGCATTGCACAGAATGCACGTCATCGAGCTACACGGACTCTTCAGAACAATAAAAGCACAGATCTGTAATCTATAAAGAGTCCCAGGGTGTGTCTGTTTTTCCTAAACTGGGTCAGAATGTGCATTTATTTTAGATTTTCACCACAATGGCAGCTTGATTTGTACTCTAACGTGCGGATCAATCAGATCAATGAGCACCCTCCGCCAATGATTTCAGCGTCCGTCATCGGCCTATTCACCTCCCTGCCTTTATTTTTTTTCCACCGTGCATGACATTTTTTGACAAGCATTCGTCGATAATATCCCTCATCACCAGCCCGAGCTCCGAGAGCGCTCATGCAAGCCCCCCCCCCCCCCCTCCCCGCCGGTCTATTTAGTGATGAATCCTGGGAGTAATTTATCGCTCGGTGCTGAGCTATTTAAATAAAACGATGTTTTTTGTCGTGTGTGTTTTGTTGCGGAGGCGAATCTTTTGGGTGACGTCAAGAAAAAGCCCAGTCATTCGTGTACATCACATCAAACTCAAAACAACAACAACAAGTTGAAGCCCGGATCGTATCAGACAGACAGACAGGCTGACATTCAGGTTTTTAAATTGATAGGACCTGATAAGCTCCACTTGTTTTTCTGTATGTCCCACAGATGAAAACACCAAAACACGGGACGTGTCTTCTGTCTAATAATAGCCGTGTTCATAAAGAAAGCTGTGTTCCCTGCTCTACCTCCCACCTCCCTGTGGAACTGATTTATTCCCAGAGGAAAAGGGCACGGTGTTTCGAGGTAAAGTGCATCAGTTGAGTGCATCTCTAAGGGGGATTTAACCCTAAAGGGACCTTTTTTCTCTCCTTTTCATATAGCCATACAGTGCATACAATCTATGGTTTGATACCATTGTATGCACTCATTGGGGGGGTTGGAGAAGGTTAGAGAAGTCCATGCTCCTACGAGCGGTGAGGTAGCAGCAGCTCTGCTCTCTTGAGCCCCGTTCAAAAATGTCCCAGAAGCATCCAAAAAGACTTCACTCGCCGCTCCTGCCAAGGAAAATACGGTTTATGAAATGGAAATTCTGAGACCATTCACAGAGTGCCAGGAATGATTAGAAAAAAATAAAAGAAAGAGAGAGAGAGAGAGACTATGTCCATCTGAGTACATCCAGGAGTGAAGTCTGCACCACACACACACACACACACAACAAACAGCATCATCCTGTTTACCTGGTATGTGCCGTTTGCTATCAGAAAGTCATTAAAGGGGAATTCCACCCATTTTACACATGAAGGTCAGTCCGTTCGTCACGGTGGTGAAACAGCCGTTACGTATCCTCTCTGTGGCTCTGCAGGGAGTTTTGTCAGGAAGACTTACCTGCGTTGCACTTTGACAGCATCGCTTTAAAAGCATATTTACCAAACAAGGCGAGTATTGGGTGCATTGTGGGAGATGTAGGATCCGGCGTTGTGTTTGCAGTTTGACTCATACAGTGCGAGTCAGCCGTTCAGCCTCGGCGGCTTTGATTCTGACAGACTTTGATCTGACTTCTGTGCAGACGTTTAGGGAACTTAACAGTTCGTCTCAGGTTTCCGTCTTCGCTGAGAAAGAAAACACTCAGTGAGAGCTTAAGTCAGCCATTTTTGGAGTTTTTCACTTCTCCTTTTTTTAGAAAAAAAGGCTTAAGTTGAAAGCTGCTTAGTAAAAGTGTATATGTTGTAAGACGTTCACTTCACGCTATTCTATGTATGTTATACAATCTATGGCAACCGAAGGGGACTCTGAGCTGGGTAGCTTTTAGCAGCACTTGTTTATCTGGTGTTATGATTATGATTCCAGTTAGCGACTGACTTATTTATGTGGTTCAATAACAAAATCAATCAAAAAAATCTAAATATTGCATGCTGAATAGAACTAAACATGTAGTTTATGCACTTTGCTTTTGCAGGGCAGGACCACAGACTGTATCAGAGCCTGTGACATCAAACATCGGTTTGTGGAGTAAAGTTTCTGTATTTGTATGAGAGGAGCTGGTGACTGTAAACGTGATCAGAATAATCATAATTTACGACATGAACATGCAAACCAGTGATCGGGATAAATACCAATGTCATAAATCACGTGAGAGCTGAGGTTATTTTCTCATAGAGCTCATTTCTTTTTGCATCCAGTGCAGTCGCCCCCTGATGGCCATTAGCAGAGACACACGTTGGCTCACCGTGCGTCCACGTCTCTCACACAGTCCATGGGGCAGCGCTGACGTCTGCGGGTTGAAGGTTCAAGTCTGTTGAACCTTCAACCACACCACGCTGTTATCCGCCTGGGTGCAGTTACTCCTAAAGTAGTAGCTCTGCGGGGAACTATTCGAACGGACTCTCAAGACCAGAATGAGGCCAACAACGAGATGAGGTCATGAACAGTTTATCATGAAAATCAGCTGCGGCTATCGAGCAAGATGTTTTTCACCAAACATCTCAGACCCTTTGTTTTCCAGTTCTCGTTACCAGGTCTATAACGAGCGTGGTCAGATCACCGCTTGCTCAAAAGAGAGAGAGAGAGAGAGGAAGCGGAGGAGTGTGCTGGTTGAGCTTGCAGTTGTAGGCTGGTTATCAGGCCAAACGTGTCACATCGGGGTGTCCAGGGGCACCGAGGAGGGGAAGTGAGTCTCGGCCAGAGGCGAACAACACCGAGCGAAAACACAGGAAACATCTAACATCACCTACAGCTCTGTCCTCTGTGTGTGTGTGTGTGTGCACGGCCATCATTTGTTTCCCATTTGCAACATTTTGAAATGTTTTTTTCTTCGCTGCCTTCGTTCTCTCGTCTCTTTGGTAGCAGGACCGGGTGGGAGGGAGGGAGGGAGGAGGGGTCTGTTGGCATTCTTACACCGTGTGCTTTGCGCTCGACCGGGCCTTGGCTCCGGTCCATATCCCCTCTCTACCCTCTCTCTCTCTCTGTCTCTCTCTCTCTCTCTCTCTCTCGCTTCTCTGACTCCCACCCCCCTCCTCCCAACCAAACACCCCCCCCCCCTCTCTCTCTCCCTCAACCTCTTCAACTCCCCTTCGGTTGCTTCCCTAACCACTGCTCCTGCCAGCAACTCTGCGCTCCTCGACAAGCCCTCCCTTACCCTCGCTCACTTCTTCCCTTGCTATCACCTTCCTTAACACTTCCTCGTGTATCTCCTATAATTCATTGCCCCCCTCCCTTCTCTTCCCCTCCCTCCCTCCCTCCCTCCCTCCCTCCCTCCTACACCTCTTTTCCATCGCTCTTCCATCCCGGCCCTGTAGCAGCAGGTCCAGCCTCTGTGACACAGATGCACCCAGTTGCTCTGGGCGTTCGACATGGGAACAAAGCATTGGCGAGGCCGTCTGTTACAGTGTGTTTCAGGGTGTGTGTGTGTGTGTGTGTGTGTGAAAGTACTGTATGTGCACATGGGAAAGAGAACAGAGATGGTACACACACACACACACACACACACACACACACACAGAGGAAATCTGGTTTGTTTAAGCTTATATTTCGACTGTGTTTCATTGCTGTTTGAACAAACACCCAGAGAGAGAGAGAGAGAGAGGCGGCGTTAGGCTGGATCTGTCTTCACACTCGCATGTGCTGAGAGAACTCACAGCACAGGTAAGATAAAGACATCTCGCAGATTAGATTCGTACATGTTTGTGTCTTGAAGAAGAAGGTCTGAGGTCCGTCACCTAATAATTGATCCGGGTGGAGGGGGTCGGTTTTTCCTGCTGCTGCTATCAGCACAGAGCGAGCCGATAGCCATCAGAGGACCTGCAGATAGCAGGTCCTGAGGTCACAGACGAGCACGGCTGTGTGGTGGGAGTTTGACTCCATACATGGAAATGCATTAGCAAACACAAACAGAAAAAAAAAAAAGGCAAAGAGGGCAGCAGACGGTGAAATATGTATATTTCAAGCATTTATGTCTGGCCTCAATCTTCACCTGCTCCCTTTACCTTTTTTTTTTTTCATTCTGGGGATTTTGGTGGGGAGACGAGGGAGAGAGAGAGAGAAGAGAGAGAGAAATGAGATGCCTCAACACTCCACTACCCTCCTCTCCTCTCTCCTCTCTCCATCCAACTCCCCCACACACCTGGGATGGCCATTTCATTTCAGAGTGCAGCAAATGGAAAGGTGATCTTAATCTACCCTGTTTCCCTCTAAACCCCCTCCCTCCCTCCCTCTCTCCCTCTCTCCATCTCCCACACACAGAGCCTCATACTGCTGATGGACAGCACACTGCTGGTTGCCTAAGCCTGCCACCAACAGACCAAATTTAGCGATGGAGAATGGCGGACACACATTTTGTTTTATTCCCGCCCGTGTCGTTATCTCGTGCGGCAGACGCGACCTCTTCGATACGCGTCCGCTTTGTTAGCTCATTACTCAGCGTTAGGTCTCTCTCTCAGTGCCGTGAGCTCTTGAATCATTACAGTAACAAGCAGAGGTATGCGATGGCTATTGATTTCCTATGAGTATCCTGCTCGCAGGCCAGTTCATTAAGCACAGTGATCACAAACCAGACTGGATTAACCGGACTCGGAAAGTTGAGAGACGTTTTTGGCTGCGTGTCGCCGTGCAGGAATTAAAACAGGAGAACAGATAGAAGTTTGGACGACATGAACTTTTTTTGGAGTCCAGGGGAAATTCGAAGCGATTTTACGTGGAAAAAAAGAAAATCGATATTTTCTCGTCTGAACGTCGGTCATCTCGAGTAAAGAACAAACCTCACTCTCGTGCACTCCTCCTCCTCCTCTCCTCCTTCTCTTCTTCTTCCTCCTCTTTTTTTTTCTCTTCTCTTTAACACATGGCTTGAGGCTGGACCGAGGCTGCAACTCCTACCCCGCCCCAGCCGTTACCATGGCAACGCTATCTGGGCCTACCAAGACCTGAAGCCGAAGGACATCCTGGACAACAATACAATAGCACGAGCACAGCCAGGAGTACCTGAGGGACTTAGACCTGAGAGGCGAGATCTGGGGGGTTGCAGATTGAGAGAGAGAGAGAAGAGAGAGAGAGTAAATCCTCCCCTCTTTCTTTCTCTACCTCCCTCCCTCCCTCCCTCACACACACACACACACACACACATAAACACACATAAACACAGTCAGGATTAGCCTTTCGCTTGAGAATCTAAGAGCCAGTGGAACAATTTGTGGCGCTAAATCATTTTTCATCTCGCAATTTGTGGCGAAATCTGTAAAAAAAATAATGTCGATAACTTATCTGGAGTGGATTTTTTGGTGTGTGACGGGCCACATGGGTACTAACGTTGTGTTCAGCATCATCAAACCAGCTTCATGTCATTGCTGACCAGCTGAGCAGCTTCTCTCTTTTTTTTGTGTGTGTCTCATGACGGCCGTGGTTTGCTTGCAGAGAGAGGACGATTCTGGGCCACACATCTCTCCGCCGCCGGTGCCTGGCAGCGGAGAGTAATAGAGATGTTTAGAGTCTATTTGCCGTGCTTGCATTCCTCCATGTACTGCTGCTAAAATAATAAGAGGGAGGGTTACCTCAGGTCGGCCCCAGCTGAGGGATACGGAACATGCATTGTTGTCATTGGCTCCATCTGAGTATCCCTCTTAAAGCCACAGCGCGGAGCTGAGGAGCTGGGGCACTGCTGCCCACTTTAGCAGAGGCAGCGTGCACAAGGGGCGGGGGTGGATGTATGGACGCGCCGAGAAGTGTGTGTGTGTGTGTGTGTGTGTGTGTCATGAGCACAAAATATTATCTTAAGGGGTCAAACATGATCTCCAAGCATCAATTATCGTCCTTACACGAGTGTTTAGAGAGTGAACATCGTCGGCTCGCTGTATATCAAAGCGAGTATTTGTGTTCCATTGAAGTGTTAAGAGGATTTTATTCAGCGTTATGAAGTGTTATTAGGCCTGCAGCAGCCCACCAGGCAATTGAAAATCTTTATTATGGCGAGCAGGGAGTCACGCTGTGCGCTGACTAGGCTGAGTTTACACAGTTTGTGTTGCATCTTTTGTCTGTCAGCTTGTGACGGTTTTTACCGAAAACATGAGTCCGTGTCTATTTTAAAAAATGTGTTCGTCTCTCGGCAGGGTGCACCAAACATTGTAAATGTCCATGTGTGAATAACTGAATGTGTGTGTGTGTATGTGGGGGGGGGGACCTACTTAGTCATGCTAAAACACCCCGTCTTACACCTCCTCTGTATTCTTTCACAGGCGGCCTAAGAAACAGGATGTTAATGCTTGACGGAATGCCTGCAGTCCGAGTCAAAGCTGAGCCCCTGGAATCGGAACAAGGGGTAAGAGAGCAGTTGTTTTCCAGACCCCCCCTCCTCCTCCTCCTCCTCCTCCTTCTCCTCCATTCTCCTCCTTCTTCTTCACCCTCCCACCCTTCTTTTTTTTTTTTTTCTCCTCGGGCCCGATAATCACTCCCAGGCCTGAGCAAGTGAGTGAGAGACTCGTAAGTAAAGTGAGCGTGGGGGCTAAGAGGAGTGGTCGGAGAGCATGGTAGTAAGCAGGAAGAGGAGAAGAAGAAGCAGAAGAAGAAGGAAGAGGAGGAGGAGGAGGAGGAGGAGGAGGAGGAGAGCCACAGCAGCTGGGGCAGGAATGCATCGGGGTGTTTTTTTCGGGGGGCCAGTGTGCTTTGGCTGAGGGTGATTGTGCAGATGTAGATGGGATAGGATGGAGGAGGAGGAGGAGGGTCACATGGGAAACTCTAAATCTTATCTGTCTCTTGTCTGTCCCTGCCCCTTTACATCTCTCAATTTCCCCTCATCCTCCCCTAACACACACACACACACACACACGAGTAATCACACCCCCGCTGCACACAAACACAACACACCACTCCGAGCTCCTCAAACACTCTCACTGCCTCGACTCTCTCAGTCGCGGACGTCGCCTCCCGTCAGTCGACGTCGAGTTCGTCTCTCCAGGAAATCGCGTCTTTTCGAATCTTGCATTACCTTCAATTAGACTGACCATGTTTGGAATAATAAGAGTTACCTCATGCCATGGCCCACATTACAGTACCACCGCTCTCTCTCTCTTTGGTCCAACCAACATACCTCGAAATAAAGTGGTCTTGTTATGGAGAAGCTGTTGCTAGGTTACAGGGGCTTTTGTGTTGCTGCCACAGCTGTGTGTGTGTGTGTGTGTGTGTGTGCAGCGGGCGCAGGCCACTTAATATTTGTAATCATGACGAATTAGTGTGCGGTTGTTATCGATTTCCGTTCATAACGTATCGATAATATCTCGTCCCCTCTAATATATCACCACAAGCACGATGATGCGAAGTAGTTTCTGTTGATACGAACCCAAGAGCATCAGTGATGGATGAGAAACATACCAGCTGATCGAGTAACCTCGACTGTTTGGTGTGTGTGTGATAAGAAAGGAGTCTTCACATCGTGAGGCCGTGACAGGGAGGCAGCAGGTGGTTTACTTTCTGGGTGTCCTGCTTTCAGCTGGAGCTCAAGGGCTCTTCTAGAGCGTCGCTACCTTGAAACCCGGAGGCTTGAAGTCATTCTCCATACATGTAGTGATGTCAGTCACAGACAGGATGTGAGCACCGCAGCCCACACGGCTTTGAAGTGCACAGAGATCCAATCTCGCCCCTCCTCGGCAGACTGTGCTTCCCTTTTCGACGGCAGTCACAGACAGACAGACAGACAGACAGTCAGTTTAGGCTGCTGCAGAAATGTGGTCTTCATTTGGGTGGCGGGGGGCCAAGGGCTTGCTGGAAATGGTCTGCCTCGTTAGACAATTCGCCCACAAGGGGCTGGAAAATCTGCCCCGCTAACCAGTATCCCCTAATAAAGACAATGGCATGTGGACAGAGGCAGGCGGGTCGAGCATATCTTTATACGTGTGTCAGCGCGTGCGGGTGTGTGTAGGTTTGAGCGCGTGTGCGCGTTGTTTGTATCTGTCATTGCGAAAGCTGGGGGGGTGGTTCAAGTTTTTCCATCCGAGCTGCTTTAGATGTGTCTGTGAGAACCTGAACCCAGGATGCAAATCACTTTCTGTTTTTCACTCGTGTGCAACATTAAAAACACTTTGTGTTTTTTTCTGACCTTTGCACACAGGTGTTCCCCTTGTGTGTGTGTGTGTGTGTGTGTGTGTGTGTGTGTGTGTGTGTGTGTGTGTGTGTGTGTGTGTGTGTGTGTGTGTGTGTCACACCAGGGGCTCGCAGGATCTTATCAGGTCCACATCAGTAACTGACTTTTACTCCAGAGTGTGGTGACGATCACACATTTACATAAAAGCTCCCTCAGACGTCACTTTTGAAGAATGAATTTGTCCGACCACGTGATATGTTCTTCTTTTTTTTTGTGCTCATGGGAGAGACAGAGAGAGACAGATGTTTCTTAGACTAAACTACGATGGAGAATTGACATTGTTCTGGTGATTTGCGGGGCCCCTCCATGCTTCACTTCAGTTGCATTTTACAGTAGCAGACGGCCATCGCCGCTCCTGTTTCCTGATTTACTTCTGTCAGATCGAATACGAGATGCTTCCTCGCGTTACTTCCCGAATGTTTTTTGGCATCGTGGTTAAATTCTCCTTTTTGCTGAAAAAGATCACCCTTTAAACATGTTTGTGTCAGTTGCTGCTTGCAACCCCCTCGCCTCACCCTCTCTACTACTGCAGCAGTGATACGCACGAACAAAGTCAAAGCTTAGTTTGTCTGCTCGGGGCTACTGTACATGGCTGTACACTCTGTGGAAGAGGAGCTGCGGTGTCTGTAGATATAAAAGACTCAACACAAAACAATTCTAACTTTCAGGTGATTATATACTAATGAAAACAGAGTTATGCATGTTATATGCCCCCTAAATATTACACGCTGGTCCTTCACCTGGAGTACATGGTTAGATAAATACGTTACACTTCGGGCTTTCATTACAAATTCAGTTTCATGAACAGGTGTGTGTATTTTTGCCACAATCATCAAGCATATCTAATTCGTTTTCTTTTATTTCACCAACTACTAAAAGTCAGTCCCACATTTACTCTTGTCCGTCGGCTTCTTGCTTCTTTTCTCTTCTCACCTTCCTCCGTCAACGTCCTCTTCAGTCTTTGCGCCTCTGTCATTATTGTCCGGTTACATTGCCTGCTTGCCCAGCTCCGGTTCTGGCACGACACTGGCTCCACTCCCTGTGAACACTCAGTGCTCCGAGCTTTCGGTCCGGACAGAGACACCATTCACCTAGTTTATGGTACATCAAGTGATCAGAACTTTAGTGGCCCACCAGACACACTGTTACTGAGAAAGATCATCCTCAATGCGTCTAATGACTTCAAACCCTTCGGGCAGTGCAGCTCCAGGCCGTCCGTGACACTCTCATCCCGTATAGAAAATGCAAACACAGAGATATGACGTGCTGAAGCAGCTGGATGATCGCCTGAGGGTCTGTCAGGAAAGAGAGGACGAGAGGACGTTTGACATCACAAACATACACGCCATCAATTAAATATTACTTTTGAGATGCTTCTCAAGGTAGAGCTGCTAAGCAGAAAGTATAAATAGATGAATATTATGTATTATAGTCAGCAATACTTTATTTTTAAAGGTCCAGTGTCAGATTTGGGTAAATATTGAATATAATATGTTTTTGTTAGTGTATAATCACCTGATAAAATAATCATCGTTATGATTTAATGACCTTAGAATGAGCTTTTTATATCTACAGATTCTACAGTTCTACAGTAGCCCACAGTGGACAAACTAAACCCTGTGTTTCTCAGCGTCTGTAGTTTCTTCTTCCACCCTACGACGGATGAGGCAAGTCGATCAGCTACTTCACTGCTAGAAGCCGTTAAATCTCACACACCTGCTCCTTTAAAGTTGCCCTATTTAGCATTTATACGCACTATAAATGGTTTACAACACACTATAATGTTGTGCTGAGCAGATATAGGTATTTATTTGAGTATTTGTTAACAACTTAACTGCTCCCGTGGGCATCCAGAAGCAGACACAGGAGAATATAATAACATACTGACAATATGCAGTAGTGAAACACTGTAATAATATAGAATATGTATACATGTAGATCATGGCGCATCATAGTAAGCCTGTTGTCAAAGTCAACTTTTCGTTTGGACGTTTTCTGGGGGGCTTTAATGTCACTGTGCGTTCATCCGCCGTTGCAGTGCATTGTGGGATCTGTAGTATAAGAGGACCATTAATAACAGACGTATGTAATTATCTTGAGTCTGTCTTGTCAACCAATAAAAAGTCCTAATAGTTGCATGTAACTGCATTTTAAACCACGTATTAAAGGTGCAGTCTGTAAGATTCAGTGGCACCTGGTGGTGCGGTTGCTGATTGAAACCCCTCGCTTCACCCTCTCGTTTCCAGAGTGAAGGAGAAACTGACTCTGGCCTTACTCATACCCACTTATATTATATTATGTTATATCTGTTAATATTCTGTAATTAGAGCCCGCCAAATCTGACACACTTTAACTGTTTGTTCACGTGAAGCATTACTCTGATGAATTATGAGAACAATTCATTCTTCCTCTGCAGACTCACATGGTTGTATTATTTACGAGTCTGCGTCAGAGTTACAACATTCACCGCACCCGACATGACTCCACGACTCAAAAATGAGGCTTGCATCAGCTGATTGGTATCTGCTGCCGCTGCTTCATTCATGCTTCATCATCACCGGCTCATTCATTAGCTGCTGACTGCTCAATATCCAATTATGTTTTTACAGGTCGCCGATAAAACCTCACACCGATGGCACTTGCTGCTGCGGCCTCCTCCTCCTCCTGTCGTGATATCTCGGGTTAGTTCTCCTCGTGGCGAGACCTCCCTCAAAGAGCAGAGAGTTTTTCACCAAATATAAATGTTTGCTGTGAGTGGTCACTTCCCTGAGGGGAGCACCACTAGACTAGAAACACAACGAAAGAATTTTCACGGTGGAAGTATGAAGATTTCTTCTTTTCTTTAATATTTCCACAAAGGCCGATGGCTGTCGTGTAAAAACCCACAAAAAAAAAGAAATGCTCGCTGGGTGGTGTGATGAATCAGAGCGTACTGTGCTGTGAACCTTGACCTGACATCACTGACCCCGAGCTGAACCCGCACCGGGGTCCGGAAGGTCATCGCAGGGCATATTTCATGGGGTAGGGTTTGTTTTCCCAACTGAGGAGGAGTCGCACACACAGAGCGGGAGAGAGAGGGAAGCACGATTTGATTCATGGGGTCGTAACATTTCCTGTAGGACGAAAAACGAGTATACAAGTCTGGAGTAAAAATAGTAGTACTACTACATGGAATAAAACACACAAACACAACAACACACACACACACGCACACAGAGAGAGAGAGAGTCAGAAAAATTCGTTATTCACCACAGGCCCACTCTCAGCCAGCATTACATAAGAGGAAAGAAATGTGAGTCTCAAAAACAAATGAAAATCCACCAAGATTTTTCATATCTGCTGCAGCTGTGACTCGCAGTTTGAGGTTTTCTCCCCTTTTTTTGGGGGGGCGGCTTTTAATGAGCCTTTTCCTGTATGATTAGTAAAAAATCCTGGATGTGCTCGTGTTCCCCTGATGGCCCAAACTGTGACTCAGCCCCTCTGAAAGGCTCCACTGTGAGGATCAACACCGCTCACCACGCACTCTAGCACTCCTCCCACATCGTACATAGTCAGTCTAGATCTGCTACATCACATGTAACGATTTCTATCTGACATTATAACAGAAGATCTGATAGTCAAAGATCCAACGTATGGGAGAGAAACAAAATAGCTGGTAGCCAGGGTGAGTGTTGTCTTTCAACTGTGTATGTTCTTCATTATCTTTTCCAAGTAAACAGGTTCCTGAAACTTGTGCAGACAGATGGAGCGGTTGTGTTACAGTCTGCTTGGTGTTAAGTGAAAGATGTGTTGAGGGATACACCGAGCCACCAGCGTTGGCCTTAGGAGGCCCATCGCTGAGAGACAGAGAGAGAGAGAGAGAGAGAGAGAGAGACGGTCAGGAAATTGAGCCCATATGATGTTTTTCCACCGTCACAAAGGAGATTTAGGAGAGATACAAGGAGGAGCGGGGGGGGCTGCGATTCAGTGGGAGTGATGGGAAACAGGAGGAAAAAAAGAGTGAGAGAGCATCCCACACCAAGAGAAAAGAAAAGTATACGACAGAGTGTGAGAGACGCTATCTTTACTCCTCTGCGCTTCGTCTGCGTATGACATCATGCAAACCGAAGGGACCACACGGGAGAGGACGAACACTCGAATCCACATATTCTGACACATCTCTGTCATGCACAGTGTTTCTGATCCTGAAGCTAAATACTTGCACAAAAACACTCACCCTGAATTCATTACCATATCAATTTCTGGCCTTAAATAGATTTTTTTTTAAGACAGATTGTTTCAATTTCTTCCGTCTTGTGTGAGTCTAGTCCTGTTTTCTTACCTCAGTTCTTCTTCTTCTCCTCCCGCAGTCACCCAAAGTGCGCCCTTACTCTGCAATGGAGGGCGTCCCCTTCTTCCTCAGCAGAGTTAAAGCCGAACCTCCGGAAGATCTGCTCGCTCACGACCTGCACTTCCACACGCAGACCGAGCCCGTCGACTTGTCCATCAACAAACCCCGGCCCTCGTCCTCATCCACCACCCCCACCACCGCCTCCTCATCTTCCCCTCTCAGATCCGCGTTCTCCCCGTCTTCTTTATCGTCGTCATCCTCCTCCTCCTCCTCCTCCTCCTCCTCCTCTCCATCGGTTATCACCTCTGCCTCGTCGGTGCTCACGCCGGGCCCTCTGGTCGCCCCCGGCACCGGGGTTAGAGGTCAGCCGTATTTGCACATCCTGCACTCTGTGCCGCCACCTTCATCCAGCCCTCTGAGCCTGCAGGCAGCAGGGAAGCTCGCCAGCCATGTTCACCGCATCCCAGTTGTGGTACAGTCACTGCCCCTCATGTACACCACTGCCGTCCGATCACCCTCCAGCCTCAACAACGCCATCATGCTACCTCTGCTGGACGAGGTCAAATCCCAGGGCAAAGGTGAGACCACGATGTCCGAGCTTGCTCCATATTCATGTGTCTGACTTGACTTTTGGTATTTCTGTTAAACCTCCTGTTTGTGGTGATGCATTATGATGCTACTCCCTCACGATTATATTAATTTGCATAGCGACATAAGCTGTCTGATGCAGCTACAACTTTGGTAGACACACACACACACACACAGATTCTTCCACCTCCCAGTTCCCGGCGGCGTGGATCCTGAAACCTGAGGTGGGCCGAATGACACCTGGGTGCTCCAATAAGTTATCTGTAACAGCAGCCTACCTGTCAATCAAAGAGGCCACACTGTTAATTATGCACGACTTAGCTACAGAGACTAAAAGTGCTTTTTTGTACCAGGCTGTAAACATGTTTATTTCTGCTGTCTAACATGGGGACTTATGGAGACTGACTCACTTCTGGAGCCAGCCTCAAGTGGACGTTAGAGGAGTTGCAGTTTTTGGCCACAGAGGTTGCCGCTTGGGTATATTCTTGCTTAAAAGTTCCTAAAATAATAAAAACACCTCAAGACTTTGATTGGAAACTGATTCATGGTCCATGAGACTGATCGTGTCTGCTTCTAGCTCAGGAAACATTCGACTTCTGCATCAGCTGCATTTCCTTTGTGGTATTCCTGTTTACGGGAGTTTATTTATTTGTCTGCCTAGGTACCCGACAGTCTTTAGTCAAAGAAGCTGCAGACACAACACTGTGAAAGCTGACAATGCGTGTACGTTCTTTCAGAGACGGGCCCCTCAGGCGATAATGTTCCAGCTTCAGAGCGAGGATGAGCTTCACAGGTTGAAACGCTCTCCCATCTTTAACTGACAGAGATTTCACTCGGCTGTCTTGAATAGCCTCTGGTGCAAGAGGTAACCAGGGCGGCTCCTGTTGTTACCTTTCTCTCTAGCGAGAAGCAAATATCTGGGGCAGTTAGACTTCACTGGCCCGGCCTAAGACTGCGTTGTTGGTTTTCTCTCTGGGTGTGGTTTTACTGCCAACCACTGGACATGACTACAGTAGGTGTTTCTGTCCAACTCCTTACACAGGTCCGACTGTTGGCTATAAAAGAGGTCGCTTCTTGTCACTCGGACACGCTTACTGTAACTCACACCCGTGCATGTTCTGTATGTCTGAGCAAACAAACGGAGATATGTAATTAGAGCATGTGCTCAGACAGACACGCTCGGCCCAGGCTTGGGTGGAGTGGTCCCCTTAGAGATGGGCGTCGTTGGATGTCTGCTCCTGGGGAGAGGACAGGAAAAACAAGACTTGCATAAGAGGGTGTGGATGGATGGAAGATGGGTGGCACTTACATAAACACACACACACACACACACACATCAGCTCTAGCCCGGCCCTGAAAGCACCAAACACAAAGGAAACGTTTAATTTTGGGTGTGGTGAGTCACTTTTTAATGAGGCGACAACCAGTGAGCAAACAGGAACATTTAAGCGATCTGTTGCACTTAATGAGAAGATTTACGTGCAGATTCTCACAGACGAAGTCGAACAGTCAAACAGCTGCGAGGTCGTAGTTTGCGGACGTCGCTAACGAGAGTCGATTCCTCCCGCGTGAAGTTTAACGTTTACCTCGTTTGACTGGATGCAAACCTAACAGCCATGTGCAATGATGCAAGGCTCAGTCATACTGAAGCTTTCAACAGAGATACAAAAACACACACACACACTTCCACTCACCCTTGTGCACACACACACACACACACACACACACAGGTTGGCCATCCTCTTTAAGAGAGGGCGGGTACCCTTCCTTTCACTGCTGTCTCCCTGTCTCCGGCAGGAGGTTGCCATGGAAACAGGGCTTGACTGGAAACAACAGGAGAGAGAAAAGAAAGAAAATCCGGTGCTCTGCCCACCTCTCCACCACTCCTCCTTTGTGTGTCCCTCGCTCAAAATACCCCCTTTCCAACACACGATGCATTTCAAACTAATTACAGGTTTTCCATAGGGGTAGGCGAAGCTGGTGACCACTCTGCGAGTCTGTGTCAACAGTTAGAAACCTTTAAAAGCAAAAAAAAAAAGAAAAGGAAAAGCTCCGACAGACTTACAGTATTATTTCTGCAACACCCCCACCCTCGCTCTCCTCCACCATCTACTCCTCATCCCCCCCTCCGAGTAATAACACCATGTCTGCTCCCAACTCTAGACCCTTATTATAGGCCATTATGGCCGCAGTCTCGGCTGAGAGGGCAGAGGGGGTGAAGTCCTGATCGCTTATAAAAGCTCGGTGCTTACAGTAAAAGGGAGGGATGTTAGAGAACTCACAATGTAGCTGTGATGATCTTTTCCTTTATATATATTTTTTAATTACTACACAACTTAATCAGCGTTTAATTGACTGCAACTTTTCTTTGACAAGTCTCTGGCAGGTTTTTTTTCTTTCTTTCTTGTTACATTCATCTGTTGAGTTGCCCAGGATGTACGCAGCCCCGTGTCCATGGAGACAGAGATGACAGAATGGCTGCAGGCTCTGGCAGTGTATCCAATGAGTCGTTCAGGGGAGAAGTTGTCACAACTTGCAGGAAAACGATGTAACTTTGTCAAGCGGCTCGAGAGACAGAGAGCTTGTTCCTTTTTTTGCTCGAGAGAGGGGTCGGGGTTAATAGCACGCTGTCCGGTCAACGTGTTCGACATGTGTTTCTTTTTTTGGTTGCTGTGCAATAATAAATAAAAAAAGAGGATTCAAAGCTGGATTAATGATTGTCAGGATGTTCAGTAAACACAGGGTGGATGCATCGTGTGAAAGTTTGTCATTATCATGAATATGATTCTCTGTCACACACACACACACTGAAAATCAAATGAACAAATGTTCCCACTGACTCCTGTGTGTGTGTCCCTGTCCTCTCAGCACACACAGACCACAACGGCCTGTCGCCAAGGCAGATCAAGAGTGACAGCGATGACGACGACCTGCCAAACGTGACCTTGGACAGTGTTAATGAGACCGGCTCCACTGCGCTGTCTATAGCCCGCGCTGTACAAGAGTGAGTATTCTGATCTGTACACGTGTGTGTGTGTGTGTGTGTGTGTGTGTGTGTGTGTGTGTACTGACCCTAACAGCTCTAAAAAAACAAACCCTGTCTTAAGTTGTTATTTCTGTTCTGTCATGTCACAGGAAGATGTTTGCTCGGTGTGGTCTTGATCCTGACACTCCTCTCCTGTTGGCTGCTGGTTAAATCTGGCGATGCGGGAGGTTCAGTTTGTTTTAGTGTTGCAGTATTTTTAGTGCTGGAGGACGGTGTTTCCTCTCAAACTCTCCTCCGGTCACTCAAACAGCTAAAATAAATGCTGCATCGCACCTCGTAGCTGTTAAATCAAATATATATTTATTAAAATAGTGTAAAACGTCACTGCTCGTAGAGAGAGTTTAAGAAATTTAGAAGTTATACATTAATGCAGATCTAAAGGCTGTTAGGTGAGTTTTCAGTTCTTGAAAATATATTTTCTAAAGAATAAATCAACATCCTGAAACAGTTTGTATTAGCCGTACAAAAAAGCGCAGCCCACATTAAGCAGAGAAAGCAGAGCTGTGACCCGGCGTTGCAGAGTTCACAGCACAGAGGTTTAAAATATTTTCCCTGACGCTCGCTCACCGTTGGTCACCCTGAACGAGCAGCTTCATTTCCATATAAACTCGGTGTGCTGTGCATATCTTGTGTGCTTTTGTAACTCTCGCACATTGGGATGTATCAGCGTGGGTGTGCATCTATATGCCTGGCTGCATATGGCTCAGACATACTTAATGCCCCGCTCGCTCGTTCGTTCGGCCTACAGATATCACAACTCCTGCGGTGCCAGTCCATCTGTGTTGAATGAAAAAGAAAAGTGGATGACAGCTTACAGCACCCCGATCAGAAACAGGAAATCTGACGCACAGAAAGCTTTTGGCCTCCCCGCCGCTGCTGCACATAAACTCAGAGCAGTCTTAACTAGCCTGGCCAGACTCAAGTTAATGCCCATAGGACTTTTTATTTAGAGTAACTGTAAGGAAACTATTCCAGGACTGTGAAAATCCTGCTAATGATCTAGCAACATTAACAAGGCCGAGTCTGACAGTAGCCCAGCTCCGCCTGGCTGTGTTGTGGTGGTAACCCTGGCATTGTGTACAGGACTCTGCATTGTCCGATTGTGCATTGCTGTCTGTGTGAACATCTGCAGAACCGAAACTAAATGAGTTACTGTGGCGGCACTGTGCGACACATTGTGGGAGAAACAAGTTCTCACTCTGGCTGTGCTTGTTCGGTGGTACAAGTAGAGGGTGCCATGTTTCAGGGAAGACGCTGACACTCTCTCTCACACACACACACACACACACACACAGACACACACACTGTAGGACTCGGGTTTCCGTGCAGGTTATTGAAAGGGACAGGCGTGCCCCTGAGTGCCACATGTGGGCACTGGGTGGTCAGAGGAGAACAGGGGTTGGCAGGGCCTAACCTTTCACTGCCCAAGCTTTCACTATGGAGAGAAATCACCAGCCAGGCTTAGCAAAGCCCTGCCAGGGCCTGCCCACACACTCACTTCCCTGTGTGTGTGCAAAGTGCAGACCGTGCTGTGTGGTATGAACTGCCTGTGTGTGTGTGTGTGTGTGCACGTCTGTAAGCATTAATCCTCCGGTGTGTTTTGCGCTGTATGCATGCATGCACGTGTTTCTTTGCGCAGTGGACAGAACAGCTGGTTCCAGAAGGAGGTCAGCCATTGTCAACAGGAACACAGACTTGCATGTTTGTCCGTGGAAAACAAGGCGGTCTGTAGTCGTCTTGAGTTACACGTTGGGTTTTAGAGGAAGAAGAATGTGCATTCTGTGTTGACACAACACATGCGCTCCGTGGACATCTGCACTGCAACAGAAGCCGACAGCGCTTCTTTGAAATGTATCTGCTGTGTTTCATTTCTTCCTCTCTCTCTTATTTTTGGTTTAAACGGTTGCAGCGCAGAGAAATAAACTGGCTTTATGTAATTTTTAGTAGCCACATTTAACACACAGACAGTCGTCCGGAGAGAATCAGAGAGGAGCAGGGTGAGGGTGGAGGATGGGAGTGCCTGCCTGCAGCTTCCAATCCAGGTATCCATATATAAATAAATGAGTGAAAGGAGAGAGTGAGTGTGTGTGTGTCATGTGCTTCTTGGGCAGCCTTCTCCATATTCATGCGTTTCCCTGGGGACGGGTGGATAGGCTATTGTGGGAGAGCACGAGTGAAAGAGAGGAAGACAGTCAGAGGTGTGTGTGTGTTTATGTGTGTGTGTGTGTGTGGGGTGTGTGTTGGGGTATAGGGGTTTGTGTTGGAAGGGTTGTCTTTGCTGAAGTCTGGCTCGTCCCCAAGGAGCTGGAGGCCACAGAGCGGAGCAGGTGGAGCGAGGAGAGAGAGAGATGGGGGGAGTGAGGCAGGGGTAGTATCCTCGGACAGGTACAGGAATGCCCAGTGGGCAGTCTTCCAGTGTGCGCACACACACACCACACACACACACAACACACACATATACACACAGTCACACACAGTCCTTTTCCTGTTTTCTTGATAAATCCACTGTTACTGCAGGCCCCTGCTCGAGAGCCGTGCAGTGTGTTGAAATGGGTCTGTTGTCATGACCTTGTTTCCTATGAGAAGTTAGAAAAACGTGTATTGTGTTTGCATTGTGGGAAACCCCTGTTACAGGTGACACACACACACACACACACACACACACACACACACACACTGTGTCGTGCTCGCGTAGAGCAGCGGATAGAGAGAGAGAGAGAGAGAGAGAGAGAGAGAGAGAGAGAGAGAGAGAGAGAGAGAGAGAGAGAGAGAGGGGAAAAGAGGAAACAAAGGAACCCAAACAGAGGTCAGCTCTGTTTGAAATGCTTCTCAGCTGTACTTCCTATTTATCTGCGCTGCTTTGCGGGACACAACACACAACACACTTTCAAACATACACACAGCCGTAACGCCGCTAACATGACGCGGAGGTCAAGGCGGTGCGAGGCTTGCCCCTGGGCTCACGTGAGAAAATACAACGCTCCTGATTCTCACAACAGCAGCCGTGACATGTGGCGTTCGAAATATACCACACAGAAAACTTTGTGTTTATGGTTCCTGCCACATTTTTGAACGATGCTGTTATTAATCACACGCGCACGAGGACGCTCGTAACTTTCAGTGTGAGCGAGCGCGGTGATCTTTTTTACTATGGATTTACACGTACAGTAAGCTGCTGATATAAATAGCAGCCTAACACTGCTAGTAGCATCTTTCAAGACCGCAGTGGTGAAATCTTCAACCCACAGAAGGAGAGGAAAGCATGAAAAATCCTTCAGCCGTGCTCGAAACATGACGACTTATGAGTTTGTTTTTTACAGCCAGATTGTGGAAAATCTGAAAATTGATGGCTGCATTTAGGCTTATCTCCTTTGTCAATTAACCCCGTTATCTTAAATCTTCTAACTGCCTCGGTGTGTCAGAAACCAGTGAGAAATTGTCTGTCGCGGAGACGAGAGTGACGTCTCCTCAAATTGAAAACACAGATTTTCCTTTGGCCGTGGTACAAAACAAGAGGGAGCAGATGATTCTCATATTGGAATGACTGAAGGGATAAATAGATGATCAAAATAGTTGGTTAAGTCAAATAAATATTTGATTAATAAGCTGTTGTTCAGATTTTATTGATATATTTCTTTATTTTATTTATGTTTGGATTTCCCTTAAAATGGGTTTTGTAGTTTCCAGCCTGTAAACTTTTGTAGTTTCTTTGTTTTGCCGGTGATAACTTCTGAAATGTTTGTGGACGGTGAAATTTAAACCTGGAGATGTTGAAAACGGAGCAGTGATGACGACAGGCAGGAGGAGAAGCATTCAATGAATTCATTTTTTATGAGTTGGTTCGTTGGTTCTTTGTTTTTAGGGACCTGTTGAACGTTTCCTCGGTTATATCATCATCATCACGGAGTCGCTTCATGGATGAAGTCAGAATGTAAACATCCGCCTCTTCTGCGAGATGTCTGAGCTCAGAGTCTTTCCACTGTTAATCCTGCCGCTCCTCTGCACACACACACAGTTCAGATTATTACACAGTAATGAAAACTTGCTGTTTTCATGAGTGCGCTTCTTTGCCCGGGTGTTCACTTTTGACATCGCGTTGATATTTTCTGAAACCACAGGGGAACCGGAGTCCGCTTCATATTTGACCCGTGTGCTCATTTCCTGTACAGCTTCAGATTGGCAGCGAGCCAAGAGCAACAGGTGATCTGTATATATGTTAGTGTGTTTCTCTCTGTGTGTAGATTGCATGAGTCTGCATTTGACAGATCATGCACACACACACGCAGACAGGAAGTAGATTGTGTGTGTGGTGAAAGGCCACTGTCTGGCAGCCTCTTGTTTTTCCCTCCTTCACCCTCTCTTACATCTTCTCAATATCCACAGCAGAGACTCTGAGACCTGAAAGAAAAGCAGCTACGCTGCTGACAGTTAAATATATCCCACAGATCTTTACTCCTCCCCTCTAGTAAACAGAGATGTTCTTGTTTTCTGTCTCTACTGTATCCTCTTCTGTGTGTGTGTGTGTGTGTGTGTGTGTGTCATGACTTTATCTCCACGTGAAACCAGTCAGCAATCACTGGTGCATACATGAACTTACTGTACTGACCATCTACCACAACTACCCTCTTTTTTTGTTGTTGTTCCTTCCTGGATCGGTGTGTGTTGTGTGTGTGTGTGTGTGTGTGTGTGTGTGTGTGTGTGTGTGTGTGTGTGTGTGTGTGTGTTTACAGCATCGTATTTAGAGAAGTGATGCGTGAGCATGTTTAGATGGAGCACAGATATGATACTACACTACACTGGCAAGTGCTCGAACAAGCTTTGCACGCAAGAGCACACACACACACACACACACACACACACACACACACACACACACACACACACACACACACACACACACACACACACACACACACACACACACACACACACACACACACACACTGCTCGGAGTGACAAATTATATAATCAGCAGTGATATTGACTAATTATCAGAGAGGTAATGTCACAGCAGAGTGCATCGACGGACAGAAATATTGAACCTCATCGAACAGTTGAAAAAATAAAACTCCTTCATTCCTCCACCTTTGATTGATGAAAGTACGGAGCAGTGAGAATACAGTGAGAATACCAGCCTTCTTACCTCATCCGCTTCCTCGGCCCGCCGGGCGGCAGTGTTACACTGCCACCTGCTGACAGAGCTGCTGCTCCTCTGCACCCTGCACCGTGACTGACACTGGTTGTGGCCTGTGGTGGAATCTTTTATGAAAAAATAAAATAAATTAATAAAAAATATTACATTTTCTTTAAATGAAAAGATCGCCGGAGTCTAATTTAAAACACATTTTGAAATATGTGCCTTCATTAGACCAGGAGGGTCAACACAGGTGTTTCCAATGACACTAATTAAGGCCCCGCTCCTTTTATTGCAGCAGAGCCTTAATTAGTGTCATTGGAAACACCTGCGCTGACACGACAAAGTTCCTGCTGTGCAGTCACACTCTCACACTGTGCACTGCTCACAACAAAAAAAAAGTTCTGGATGTTTGACTTTTGGGTGAAAATTTATGGAAACTGTAAAAAGTTCATGCAACAGTGAAAGTTTAATTAGAAGCACTGCATTAATAATTTCTTCATTTATTGAAAACAAAAGCTCACAGTGAAAACATTTTAGCGTCTCGCGTTTTGTCATGTATCGTAACGTGAGCAGCGTGATGTTTAAGTAAACCGTTTAAATACAAACTGTGACTGAAGCCGAACATTTAGTGGAACGTTCATGGATCAGACACTTGTTTGTTAGAGAACAGCAGTTATTGTTGTGCAGTTAGTACAGAGACACTGAACAGTCGGACACGTTTAGAGAAGGTCAAATTAAAGTTCACCTGTAAAAGTCTGAAACTTCATCCAAAAGCTGAATATCCTGAACTTTTTGTGAGCAGTTTTGGGAGCTAAATGATTTAAGAACGCTGAAACGAGAAATCTCACATACCACCTTTCCCCCACATTTGCTCTGCTCCTTCAACAGTCAACGATTAATAATCTTATTAGGAATAAACCTGCGTATCTAACTGTATCCGAGCAGGGGCAGCCTACGCTTCTGTAATTTAACGTGTGATACACGGAAAGTTGGATATTTTCTGAGGTGACACGTGGTGTAAAAAGTTTGACAAACTCTGCACTGAGCTGTTTCTGCAGTCTTGTCTTTTAACAGTTTTTACATGTCGGCATGCAGCTCTCAGGCGTAACACAAAGACCCAACACTTCACCTGCAGGAACAAGAGACTTCAGTCCTCACTGCAGCAGCTCTTCACTTTATGTCATCTTCCTTCTTTCTAATTCGACTTTCCTGTCTGCCTTCATCTGCTTCTGACAGATGAAGGTGTAAAATTTCACCTCTGGAGATATGCATCCATAGTGTCTTTGAAATCAATCTAAAATACTGTGAGCAGCTATTTTAAAATGACGGTTAAACTTACAGCTTGTGCAGCTCCTAAACGGCACGCTGTCTGCGCCTCACATCGTCGTGCACGCTCACCATCATGCTCACAGTCTAATGACGTTCTGTCATGTTCGTTCTTGTTGCAGTTCCATGTCCCCGTTCAGTATCGACAGCATACGGCGCCCCCGGAGGTCAGAGTCACCCGATTCCAAAAAGAGGAGAATCCACAGATGTGACTTCGAGGGCTGCAATAAGGTGTACACCAAAAGCTCCCATTTAAAAGCACACCGGCGGACGCACACAGGTCAGTCCGAGAGATTCACACGCTCTCACTTGTGTAAATATGTAACTGTGTGTTAGGGTTACACATTTCAGTCAAGGTGCACATAATTCATTCTGAATGTGGCAATAAGTGTTTGAAAATGATCATACGGTGGATGTACAGCTGTGTAAATATGAGGTTGCTCTGAGGTGACAGTGCTAACCACTGCACCACCGTGCCGCCCTTTACAAGTCAGCTTTAAATCACTTTACAAACAACGCTCGTTTATTTTCATATCACACCAGAAATGTATCAGCTGTTTTGTGTTTCCTGTTTTATTTTGAAGTTCTGTGTCCCCGTCTGTGTCTTGCATTTCTACTTCACGTACCTTGATTAGTTTCACCTGGTTAATGTAGTCCCTGTGTTTCTCTGTCTGTCCGCACGTGTCCTGCCTCTTCCTGATCTCTGGTTACTTTGTTTTCTTTTGTGTCATGAGTGATGAGTTTCTTTCTGTGCTCATGCGTGGTTCACTCCTGAATGAACAGAAACACTGTCACACACACCGTCTGTCAGTTACACATTACAAACACCTTAAAGTAAGGAGTGTTAGACTTTCACACACACACACACCGTGCTGTTCAAACCCTCTAACGTCTGTTACAACAGCTTTCTGTTTGTGAGCTTTGTCTCGTGTCGTCCTCCGCAGGGGAAAAGCCATACAAATGCACCTGGGACGGCTGCACGTGGAAGTTCGCCCGGTCCGACGAGCTGACGAGGCATTACAGAAAACACACGGGGGTGAAGCCCTTCAAGTGCGCAGACTGTGACCGCAGCTTCTCCAGATCCGACCACTTGGCCCTGCACCGGCGGAGACACATGCTGGTGTGAATCAGACGGAAAGAGAAAGAGAGAGAGAGATAAAGAGAGAGAGATCAACACACACATACACTCATATACAAACACACACTCACACACAGAGGCAGCCGGGGGAGCGGGATCTCCCTATGAATGTTTTTCAGCTGGCCTGGACGCACATCCACCCACCTATAGATGCACACACACACCTTACACACACATCACACACTCTCATCCGTCATGAAGGAGGGAAGATGGAGAGGTGGAGCACAAAACAGGGTCACTTCTGGATCCTCCTCGGGTTGGAAGGATCTGTTATCGTCGTTGTTTGGAGTTTTAATAGGGAACTGTCTTTTACAGCACTGTTTGTAAATGTCTCACTTTGATTTTTAAGATGAACTCGCACTCTTTATTTGGACAAAACAAAAAAAAAATTATATATATAATGCAATCGCAAAAGTTGTCTCTTTTTTTTTTGTTGGTATCTCTCTTTTTTTTTTCTTTTCATCATTGTTCGGCTGCTTTTTCCAGCATTCATAATGTGAACGACCGACGATTTTTACAGAATGGGATTTGAGCAGAAAGACGTGTTGGACCGGATCACGCAGGAAAGGCCTCGGTTGGAGTTTAAAGGCGGTGTTGTTGCCTCTGTGAGTCTGATTTGTGACCATGAGAGGGCGCAGTTTCACCACGGATCGGTTCCTCCCTTTCTTTTTTTGTTGCCCCTGCTGGAGCTGGACGACTTTCACCTTTTCTCTCACAGCCGGCTGACTAATAAACAACATTTATCTGGAATGGAACAACCTCATCGACACCGATCAGTCATTGCTTTATTTCCTCCCCCCAAAAAACTAAAAAACTGGACATGCATCATCATCATCATCATCATCATCACACCAGCATAAAACCACCCACTCACAGGGCCGGACGACTCCAAATCCCATCAGTGCTGTTCTTTATGTTTGAGCCTCTTTTCCTTTAAAAAAAACAAACAAAAAAATCTTTGGTGGGTTTCGTGCTGTGATTAGCAATCAGTAAAGTGCAATCTTAAAAGGATAAATATACTTTCAACGTTTTAGTTTTATTGAATCTTGCTTTTTTTCCTGTTTTTTTTTAATGCCTGCTTATTGTTTGACTGAAAAATTCAACCCCTCATGTACAGAGAACTTTGAAACAATCAGAGGAGATATCCAGTATGTGAAAAGAAAAAGAAACAAAAATAGAGGCACCTTACAGACTCTGCTTTCACTCTGTCCTGATCTTATTTCATTTTTATTATTATTCTGTTTTCTCAGCTGGGTTTGACGGTGAAAAGGAACTCGCCTTGTGGTTTTTTTTTCTTTTTTGCACAGCAGCACTTGAACATAAAGCTGAAACTGACGTCGGCTGCAGTGTTACAGGGATGAAGCGTGGTACCCCCGGTGTACAATACAGAAGAAGCAATATGTTACTGAACAAAGTGACGAGAAGGAGACGTCGACCTCCTCTTCGTTCGGTTTGCTGATGTCAATATCGTCGGGCAGAGGAGGAGGAGGAGGAGGAGGAGGAGGAGTTCCTCGCCTCACCTCGCCCGGCCCTGTACCACCTCGACTCCCTCTGTGTGATTGGTTTAAGGCTCTAATCTGACGTGTTTTTGTTCGTGTCAAACGCAGACAGTCACTTGAAATGTTCTCACCTCTCCGGACCAGATACACAGTGCTGCTCATGAGTTTACATCCCCTTACAGAATTCATGGTTTCTTGCCTATTTGTAAAGAGAAAATGAATGACGACACAAAAACCTTTATTTCCACATGTGGTTTTTTATTGTGAAACAAATGTGAGAACTTAATGTAAATGACCCAAATGACCCTGATCAAAAGTCTTCAGTTCCTCTTACTTTCCATTTCTTAATCAGTGTTTGAACAGTGCTGACAGGCGTTATCAACTGTTTGGCAGTTTTCCTGATTTGTACAGTTGTACTCGCTTTTCTCGCAGATCCTTTGCTTTGCTTTCCCCATGATTCTGCATCCGAGACATCAGCACAGCACCACATGAGGGATACAAGAGTTTCTCAGGAGTCCAGCAACTCACTGACTTTTACACACACCCACTAATTACAAGCAAACAGATCACAGGTGAAGATAGTTTCCTTTAAAAGCCATTCAATCCCAACTGTTTCAGGTTAGATGCAGGTTATCAGGCCGAATCACAAAGGTATGTAACTTTTGATCAGGGTGGTTTCATAGTTTCTGTGTCATTGTGCTTTAAGAAGAGTAAACACAGATATTTCACAATACATGGCCAACGGCCAAGAAACAAAACATCATATCGGGGGATGTAAACTTATAGGCAGCAACTGTATGTTCAAATTATTATCATGCACATCTAAAAACACTGACAGATGAAGGAACCACACATGCACACACACACCTACAGAAAAACTAAACACACACACATGCATGAATACATTTCCGTACGTCCAGTAAGAAAGAGATGCATTTACCGGCAGAGATCACTTCTCCTCAATCAGGAAAATTCGATTAAAAAGTATATTTTTACAGTCATAATAACAGATATTTTCCAATACTCTTCTTGCTGCGTAAGACCCGCAGACATAAAAGTAGAGTATCAGGACGACTCGTATTATCTGATGCCGCTAAATGCATCTGTTGGAGCGACGCCAGTGAAGAAGAAGCAGTAACCACACACACACACACACACATGCATGTGTGACACCTCCCCACCCCACAGAATCATTTATTTATGTATATTGTTTGTGCACACGTCGTCATTATTGCCCGGTTGTATTATCATATAAAAAAAAAACAAGAAGAAAGAAAAAAAAAAGCATATCAGCACCTTGTTTGTTTTTATTAGTATGATTTTTCAAATTATTTTATTTCAGATGTCAATTTATAAAACAAATAATCGTCATCATATTTTATCATCCATATAATGTATGAGAACATTTTATTATTATTGATGGGGCACTTCGTCATTTGCATATAACTTCTTTTTCTTCTGTAAAAAGGATCTTTTGAAATGTTGTAATATATGTGATAGTGAAGATAAAAAAAAAACTTATTACAAAGTTCTACAGCCTGTATATACATTGGAATAAATAGGGCTTTTGATTAGTAGATGCAGGAAAATACATTTATACATGTAAAGTCTTTTTTCAGAGACTGTAATTTATCTAATTTGATATACAGTGAAATGGGGCTAATGGTGTGTTCATCATGTAAATTATCATATGTGATGTTATATATATATATATAACAGTTTGCTTTCTTTGGTTTGTGGTTTAAATAAGTTCATGATCAAATCATTTTTTATTCCCGAGGCTGAACCAGTGTTTGCTATAATTAACAAATTATTTATATACACAACCACCGTATCAAGGTACTCGATTCCCTGCGTGTGCTATTTTGCTATACCCGGAAAAAATACAAGAAATTATACGGACGGAGCACATATCAAACACCGCGTGTACTCTAGTATTCAGCAGTATGACGTTGCATGCCTTAATACACCTGTTTTGTTTTTGCTCGATTCAATTAGACTTGAACTCGGTGTCTCCACACACAAGGACAGGGTGTTATTATTATTATATATTTCCCTTCAGCATCTCTTTCCTCATTTTAAAGCATAATTTTGTAACGGTAACCAGGGTCAAAGTTATGCAATAATAATATTAATAATAATAATAATAATGAATAGTGCCTCATATTGCAAACTTGTAATATCATCTGCTCTGTGCAGAGTTTAGATTTCAACATTGTGTTGTTCAAATTAATCGATTTCAAGAAAAAACATTTTTTGGAGAAAAGAAATAAAAGCACAGACGACATTTATGCAAGGCGGACCTCTAACGTTTCACTTTTTCTCGCACTGAGCCTTATGCCATCGTGTCAAACTGCAGCATCCTCCCATAACTACACGTTCACGGGCTGTTTATAGCTTCGCGTTATCACTTTGCTTGCAATAAGTCACTTCTCCTCCTGAAGGGGGGGGGGGACAAAAACCAGGAGTTACTAAAGGAGAAGGCCTCTCGATGTTTCACACGAATTCAAACAGAGTGACTCCTCAAAAAGAGAAAAAGAATAAATCCTGTGGGCTGTAGAGTGACGCCTTTTGTTAATGAATACTGATCTTACACTTCTCTATCAGTTCAATATCTATTTTTTACTTTCTGTGTAACATCTGCTTTTGAGTTTGAGATTTAAGTAGTGAAGCCGATGCCTTTTTTTTTTTTGTTCTGTTGTTTTCGAGTTTGCTGATATTACGTACAGTAATCGTTGTTCCTGTATTTATGTAAAGTGAGTGTAGTGTAAAACATATTCAGATCTTTTCATTCTTTACCGTACAAAAGTTTTAAACAAAAAAATACATTTAAAAAAATTTAAAAAATTGTGATATTGCTCAAGCATCGCTTTCAAAAAGGGAGATTCATGGAATTCCACATCTGTAAAAGAAATTTTTGAATCCTGATATTTTTGGAAAAACTTCAAGAACAGGTGTCCTTTTTTTTTTTTAAATTTTATTTTATTCTTTTTATTTTCCTCTGTTTCTTTTCTCCAAGAGTTGTTTAAGTATCCAGTCAGTGTTTTTTGCCTTTTTCTCTGTATTTTTCATATGGATGGAGCTGTGAAATTAAAAAAAAAATAAGTTCAAACATATACATGTATATCAATATGAATGGAGGCATGAAGGTTAATAAAGTTGCATTTTGTATGTAACACGCTGGTATGGAGCTTAGTTGCTATATCTACGACTGAGACGGGTCGGCATGCGGGTGTCGATGTCGCCGGGACATCTGAGCACTGTACTCGCATTCTCTGGCATTCAGAAACCTAATCGTGGTATTAGGGGAGGCATTTTAAATTATAGGCGGTGTACAATACAGTAGCTTGTACGCAGAGGACATCTGATCACCACGAGAAGAAGAAAAAACCTTCCCAAAAAAAATACATCAATACCTGGAAATCCACAAGGATCCAAATAAAACATCATGTACGTCTGTGTGATATCATGTTGCTTTGTTATTATCTCATACCAATAGAGTGGTATTTTAAGAACTGGCATGTTATAACACAGCGTGTAGTGAATACAGTTTCAGAGAACAGGTTGCACTTAGAAGAAAACGCCCAGTACATCCTGTGCGGCGCTCTATTATATCTGGATCTGGATGAATGTTTCTGTCAAGCCAGCAAAAGGATTCACATGATTACAATAACAACATTTTCTATTCCCACTCCACGAAGCATCTCGCTGTGCAGTATTACACCGCGTGCGTGATTTATCACTCACAGGAGCCTTTGCTCTGTGAGGCCTTACTGTACGAGCAGAGTACAGTGCAGCGAGGAGAAGCTCAGAGCAAGCGAGAGGCGACGGTAGAAGAATCTTCAGACAAGCTCCAACAGCTTCTCAGCTCCTCTCTGCAGGTGACTCACCTCCAGGACGTTTTCCAAACAAAAGAAGCTCTCGCTGTTTTGTTTTCATGACGTAGAATTGTTAGTTGGAACAAGTGCATTCAGGGCGTGACCCGGAATAATTATTATTACAGTACACAGCTGAAGCCAAATCGCGTGTTCGTGCTGTTTGTGGTTTGAGATTATTCCACGTAAATCTCTTTCATTTATAATCAGAACATCTATTTGGAACGAGTTCAATCTCTAATCTCTAACCTCAAATCTTTCAAATCAATCACTCAGTTTTAATCAATCAACTGTTTCTGATGTTACACCCTCCTGCTTAAAATCAGTTTCCCACATCCTGACTGATCATTTGTCATGTCAGTGTTTACTTAGAGATGTAACATAAGAATGTTTACATTAGTGCGTAATCACCTGAAAATCAGACTCTGAGTGAGACTTTTATATCTACAGACGCTGGCGGTCCTCTTCTATGTTGAACCGTTAAAGCCTGTGTAAATGCAGTTATGAGATTTCTTTCAAAACACATTAAATATGCTGCTGAAAACACATGAAAAGACTTATTTATTGAAATGTGGAGTTAGAGGTTCAAACAGTTTTTGTGGGCGGTCCTTAAAGGGTGGCTCGATGACACGCTGAGGCCACCCTGAGCAGAGAGACAGAGATGAATTCATCTCAGCTCAGAGTGTTTCAGAGTCAGTCGTGTCATTTTCTGAACTCATCCGACACGTTTCGTTTAAACTTGTCGGTTTTTAATCATTTAAATTTGGCCGGGTGGTTAATAACACTTTCTTCTTCGGTCTGACAAACTCAAATTTATTCTGACTTTACATGAACTTTAATATTTGTACAGCAGCCCAGAATGGACAAACTGAACACTGGCTCTAGATAGAGGGTGAGGAGACAGGGTTGCAATCAGCAACTGAACTGCCAGATGCCACGAAATCCTGCACAACAGGCTGGATATAATACTGTGACACTGCGCTGAAAATAGACTGCAGTCATCGAAGCATCCAAAGCTTAATCAGTAAAATAAATGTAATGTGGAAACATACGACTGATACTCCCACCATGTAAGAAGGAGCGCGACCACAGGTCCTTCATTCCGACACATGTCAGCATGACTTCATGATCTTCTTCTATATATTTATCATTTATGAGTCATTTATTATCGGCCTTGTGTGCACGAGCTGCTGTGACAAGTGAATTAAAGTCATTAAAGTCTGTATGCATGAAACGTGTATATAACTTCTGTTATGATTAGGTGCTATATAAATAAAATCACGCATTCAAAAAAGAAATATTCAACACAAAACTTTTATTTGCACTGTGCGCGTCATAGCACATTTGATCCGTTTGGACTACGTCGTCATGTGATGAAGCTATGACACAAAATATCGTAACGCCTTTCCCGTCCAAATATTTGTGTGTGTGTGTGTGTGTGTGTGTGTGTGTGTATTTTAAAAGTATTGCAACGATTCACTGGCACGTACTTCCGCTGAGCTGCTATCCTGGCTGGCTGGAGAAAGTGACGACAGTGTCGAGAATGTGACGATATTCTATAATCTGATCCTTCGTAGCCAAAATTAAATTCAAAAATAAAAATAAAATAAAAAAATCTTTACACACCCGGAAACATTCAATGGATTGTATCCTCAGACAGCAGATACAAAATATATACATCTTAACAAATCAATTTTGTTCAACCTGACTCAAATTATAAAGAAACTTGGTCATAAATATAGATTTTAGAAGAGTACCTGAAAAAAGAACTTTGTCCTTCATCCAAAAAAATAAAATAAAATAAATTAAAAGCAGTTAAAAGGCACTTTAAGGAAGGTGTTTGTGGATCGTAGTCGAAGAAACCAAAAAGCTTCACGCGGACGTTCAGACCGGCAGGTGCTCGGTCTGAATCTAAAAAAAGAAAAGGCAGACGTTACTTTGAAAACCACTTATGAAGACAAATCATCAGTTATATGATTCCTAATGTTCGGATATGTAATTAGCTACCGAGGCAAAAAAAGAAAAAGAAAAAAAAAATCGAGTGCGTCTCGATCTGTCTGTCGAGAAACGTCATCGACTCGGAGCCGATGGCGTCGAATCGACAAAAACAATCCCGCCAAAATAAGTTAAGCCTTTTTTTTTCTTCCAATAATTAAATAAGACATCGAACACTCTCTGTAATGAGCACGTCTTTTCTTACAGTATAGGGGCGTACACGTGAAACATTCATAATGCTGTCCGAATGACGTTGATTAATATCTCACAGCCTTTATTTCGGCGTTCACGGTGTAAATTTAGATTAACCTATAAATCTGGCAGTGTTAGACTCATGCTGCGAGCACTGCATTCACCACGTGGCTTCGCAAACAGCGCTGCGTTCATATTTCGCATATTTCCTCCCACGACCGCGTCCTTTAATAAATCCACGACTTGCTTATGTACAACTTTAACTTGAACTGCTGTTACCTTCTATAGTACACGTACACGCACACACTTTAGTTAGTCCTTAAAAAGACCTGCTGGCTAAAACAACAACACTCTTTAACCTTCCAGTTCATATCTGCGCTTACAGTATGGCAGTTTGTTACTTAGGTTAATTGGATAAATGCCCATAAATGACATGTCAGTGTTGACATGATCTGTACAGTTTATGCACTTTGAAACCCAAAAATAAAAATGTATACGGGACAGGAGTAGGGCCACATGTGAACAATTCTCAGAATTCATTTTTCTAACTCAGAATTTTGATTTTTGATTTTTTTTAAGATTATTTTTTAGCCTTTTCAAGCATTATTTTAATAGAGACAGCTGAAGAGTGACAGGAAATATGGAGAGAGAGAGAGAGAGAGAGAGACGAGGGAATGACATGCAGGAATACGGGAAAGAGCCACAGGTCGGATCCGAACCCGGAAAGGACTGAGCTACACACTGCCCCCAGAAATCTGACTTTCAAACTCAAAATTCTGACTTTAAAAACAATATTCTGACTTTAAAATCAGAAATCTGACTTTCAAACTCAAAATTCTGACTTTAAAATCAGAAATCTGACTTTTAACCTCAAAATTCTGACTTTAAAATCAGAAATCTGACTTTAAAATCAGAAATCTGACTTTCAAACTCAGTTTTTACTTTAAAATTTAAAAATTCTGACTTTAAATTTAGAAATCTGACTTTCAAACTCAGAGTTTTTACTTCAAAACTTAGAATTCTGTCTCTAAAACTCAAAATTCTGACTTTAAAAACAAAAATCTGACTTTAAAACGTAAAAATCTGACTTTAAAATGTAAAAATCTGACTTTAAAATGTAAAATTCTGGCTTTAAAATCAAAAATCTGACTTTAAAATCAAAAATTTGACTTTCAAATTCAGAGTTTTTACTTTAAAACTTAGAATTATGTCTCTAAAACTCAAAATTCTGACTTTAAAAACAAAAATCTGACTTTTAAAGTAAAAATCTGACTTTAAAATGTAAAATTCTGGCTTTAAAATAAAAAATTCTGACTTTAAATTTAGAAATCTGACTTTCAAACTCAGAGTTTTTACTTTAAAACTTAGAATTCTGTCTCTAAAACTCAAAATTCTGACTTTAAAAACAAAAATCTGACTTTAAAAGTAAAAATCTGACTTTAAACCATAAAATTCTGGACTTTAAAATCAAAAATCTGACTTTAAAATCAAAAATCTGACTTTCAAACTCAGAGTTCCACTTTAAAATCAGAAATCTGAGATGACGTGGCCCTTATTCCTGTTCCGTAAATTTCATTAGATTATTAGATTTGGCAAATTACTTTTGACTGACACCTCTCCGGGCATACATGTAGAAATAAAATAAGGCAACAGTATATATTCGATCTTTTTTTTTTTTTTTTTTACAATAAAAGAAACAATTACTTGTGGGCCAGCACTGCTACGAATGTCTCCACTGGGGAGCGAGTGGAATAATCCACAGTTTAATCTGTTTGTTTGTCCACGCTGACTGAAAACTAAAAAAAGGGTTTTTTTTTCTTTTCTTTTTTTCTAGCTCTGGTGTCTCTTCATGTGCAGGGCCAGATGATCGGAGCGGGAGAAGCAGCGGTTGCACACGCCGCACTGAAAAGGCTTCGCCCCGGTGTGTTTCCTGAAATGGCGAGTCAGCTCGTCGGAGCGGGCGAAGCGCCACTCGCATCCCTCCCAGGAGCACTGGTACGGCTTCTCTCCTTCAAACACACACATGTGAAAAAAGACAGAAGGCAAATGAGGCTGCAGCAGACACACATTCCCCTCAATAACATAACATGACCTAAAAAGTATGGATCATTTCTATTTATCTCAAACTGATGAATGAGTTTTGATGATGGAAAAAAAAAATCCCAACTGTGAGCCATAAATCACAGCGAGTCCTGTCTCTCTCTCTGCCCCCTTTATGAGAGCTGCAGGGTTTCTATGTGATTTGACAGCAGTGAGATGTGGGCCAGGTCTGTCAGCACACAGAATGTATCTGCATGCCAAGTACATTTTTTCTGCATGGCAACATCTTCCAACTTTTCACCCCCCAAAAATAAGAAATGCAACTCCAACAACATTTTTTTTTTTTTTTACCTGTGTGGGTCCGTAGATGAGCTTTTAAATGAGAAGACTTGGTGTATACTTTCTTACAGCCTGAAAAGAAGAAGCAGCTCATTAAGATATTAAAGAATATTGTTCTCTCAGCTGGGTGTGCCTAAAAAATCTGAAGCAGCGCTCACCTGGGACGTCACAGTGGTGAATCCGTCGTCTCTCCAGATCAGGATTGTTCCTCCTGTTGTTCTTAAACAGAGCCGACTGGGCCAACACCGGGGAAAGCGGGCCGACACCTGCCGACGTCTGTACTGGTGTCAGGGTTGGACGCTGGACGTGCACAGGACCCGGGTTTTGGACTAATCCACCGCTGGAACTCTGGTCTTGGCTTTGGATTGGCGCTGCGCTAGAAGTTTGACCCGGATTGACGGGATTGTTCCGGGTCTGAAAAGTTAACTTAGAGGCGATGCTGGCTTCGTAGGAGGGAGGCGGGGACAGAAGGAGCTCCTTCCCTCTGTCTGGACTCGAGGGCTCAGAGTTCGGCGGAGAAGGGGGCAGATAGGTGGGCCTCTGCTGACGGCCTGCGTGTTGGCGGAAACATTCGTTTTGAGGGCTGCTTGCGGGTTTGGCAGAATTCTGAGCGTGGACGTGCCCGGTGGGAAGACTTAACGGGGGCATGGGGATGGAGTTCAGCTGCGACCCGTGAACGAGCTGCTCCAGGTCAGAGTTCAAAAGCTGAAACAGGGGAACATCCTGGAAATCTGGCACTTCCTGCTTGATGTAAAAGTTACCACTGGCTGCGTCGGCCGCGCCGTAAACACCCGGGTACTCTGGGAGCGCCGGAGCCCCGTTGCCCTGACAGGCGGCGTGCATCAGGGAGTGCGGCGGCGGCGGCTCGGTTTTGATCTGTCTCACGGTCCTGCAGAGGCCGGGGCGCAGGTATGTGACGTCAGGGAGGAGCAGGCTCATGTTGACGCTGTAAGGGGAGGAGAAGTCCTCTGAGAAAGGCGGCTCCAGCATCAGAGCGCCGCCGTCCCTGCACAACATTTTGGGATTCACCACATCCTGCTGGTGCGGAGACAGGTAGCTGTCCATCTCGGATTTACCCTGCGAGACAGAAGAGAAGTAAAGCAGAGATGAGACATTCAGGGTGTTGGATAGATGCACAGCCATGTGGGACCCTGAACGCCTCACTAGTTTTCTTCACCCACAGTTCTCCATGAAGCATCACAGGACAAACACTGTTGTGCACACATTAGGGCCGTGCACTGCCACATCAAACACCTCCACCACCTCCACCTCCACCCTCCTTTTTTTACAAGCAGCAGACGCCCTCCTGAAACGCTCCAGCCGGGCTGAAATTAGAACATCCAGTTGCTGCTGCTGCTGCTGCAGCTATTTATCTCTTCAGAGCAAGTTTGTGCTGCTGCAAACGTTTCAACATCACATCCCTCCATTCCTGTTTATTTTTTTTTGCCTTTTTCCAGCCCCGCTTGTGATTCAAACAGCATCAGTGCAGTACGGATTTCAGTCACGTGTTTGGGGATAATAGCTGTGAATATTAGAGCAAACACACACACACACACACACACACACACACACACACACACACACACACACACACGGGCCTGCCTCCATTATTTAGGCTCAGATCTGACAATGAAACAGCCTGTTTTTTTTTTTTTGCTCTCATCAGCAACATCTCTACGTCCAAAGCAGCAGCAGCAGATCAGATCAGTAAGCAGTGTGTGTGTGTGTGTGTGTGTGTGTGTGTGTGTGTGTGTGTGTGTGTGATGCTCTGATGCAAAGAAAATACATAAATAAATCAAAAATAAATAAATGCAATCCCTCCTACCAAATTATAATCATGAAAAGAGGAAGTTCCCGGCATGTTACGGAGCACTTGTCCATGGTCTTCACCTCTCAGACCGTCGGCTGTCAGTGGCGGTGCGGCGGTGTTGCTTTTACGGAGAAACTGCGCGTCCTGCCCCGGAGCAACCCAAACATTATTCCTCACGGCAGCGGCCATAAAAGCGCAGAGAGAGACACAAAAACTATCCGGAATCTCTCACAGATAAATGAAGCATAGGTATTTCTTTTGTTTTCTGAGATAGATAGATAGAGACAGAGAGAGGGAGAGAGCCAGCTGTCAAACGTTCATTCTCTCTATTTTTTTTTTTTTTTTTTTGCGCTGGCTTGTCAAATTACGCAACTGCGTGGAATCGGCGCGTCTCCTCTCCGCAGGGCGGGGCTGAACATGCACAAAATAAACAGGACAAGCAGGCGTAGATCAGGAGGGACACGCCTAATGTAATGAAGACTGAGGTCTGTGCGGTGTGATGAGGTGAAATGGATCGGAGGTTAGAAGAAGAAATGACACGTGGGATGGTTAAAAAAAAAAAGGAGGTGATCTGGATCAGGATCAGGATCTGGTCTGATGTTTAACACCTTTTTTGATTCTGTCTGACCTTCCAGTGACGTGTCAGTGTCTCACCTGCCACCTCAGCCAATCAGCTTCACTTTTTTTCCCTCTATCATCTAATGTAAACCTTCTGTCTTTATTCTAAGCCCCCTCCCTCCCTCCGGCACTGACTGACTGCTCCTGGTCTCCTGGTCTGGCATGTTAAAAACGCCACTGCAGTGCAGCTGTCTGTCAGGACTGCATACTTGATGCCAACATTCCTGAGCCAGCAGCACACACACACACACACACACACACACACACTCACACACACATATACTACTGCCAGTGGATGTTTCCATCAAAATAGCTCAGCATTTCACTCAAACGCACGGTGTGGGGGTCACGCTTACATTCAGCAGCGATGATCTGCAGTTGTCCAAACTTTGCTCTCTTTATTTTGCAGCCTGTTTACGTGTCTTCTTCTTCTTGTGGTGACCCTGCAGGAACTCTTGACATGTTTCTTTACATCCTTTTAGATAGACACCAGATTTCTAGTTTCCGAAAAGAATCACAACCTCTAACCTCAAAGCCTGCGATCACAGTGACAGCAGCTTTATACCTCAGCTTAACACAGACAGAACTCACTTGACAAGTGTTGTTTTTTTTCCCACACAGGTGTACACAGAGTATCACCCCATGTCGGTGCAACATGCTGGAACTGGAAACACAGGTATGCCACAACCTTGGCACCGATGTGGACAAAGACTTATGCAGCATTACATTATAATAATAAATAATAAAAAAAAGAATCACTGTCATTTAGTGCCACTCCCATCCATGTTTGACTTTAGGCAGTTTCTATCCTCTTATTAAAATGTTGTAACTGCACTGCAGGCTTGACTCAACATGCTTCGAAAAGCGAGGTTAGATCAGGTCACACGTGGATAAAGCTTAAAGTAATCATGGAAAAACACATTTTTTACCATGCGTGCATGTTCATATGCTGCTTTTTATTTGAGTTTGTAAGTGACAGATCTTCGCAGCGCAGGAAAGTCATTTACTTCTTATAAATTCATCATCAAAACAAGTTTTTAAAATCCTTTAACCTCCTCTGAACTCACCCTGATTTGTTATATTTGACTTAGAAGATTAATTTCACATATTTTTAACGTGTGTCACACGTGTTCTGCTGAACAAAACTAAGAAAATAAATCAAATATATCATGATTTTGATTACACGACACAAACATCATCAGGACGAGCGCTCGCCAAGAAAATATTCATATTTTTTTTTCCATGATTCACTAAAATAAATAAATAAAAATAATCTGAAACACATTCAAATGACTGCTGATCATCCAATTAGGAGCTGACTGATTGGCCGTCATGTGCTGACCTTTCAAAGTGCAATCTAAATCCATGGATGTCTCAGCTCCAAGAGGAGCAACTGTCATTCTTGGCCGTGGCTCTTCCTGTACGGCGAATGTGAGCCGAGCCCTCCTTCCATATCGCTCCCACCCCCCCCGACGTATTAAAAAACCCTCACAATATGCCCAACAACTGCACAGCGGAGGAGAGGGAATGCACGGTATGTGCTTACAGCATCACAACTCCTCTCTCCTCTGCTCTCTCTCTCTCTCTCATGGACTAATATGGCCAGGGCCAAGAGGGGATAGGACAATAAACACATGAAGCGCACACCGTGTGTGTGTGTGTGTGTGTTTTTATTTTGAAAGGCTAAAATAACTCTCTGTAAGCAGATTGAGTTATTTCTTGTGCTTTGTGTTTATGGATGTGACCATCACGTGTGTGTGTATACAGTGTGTGTGTGTGTGTGTGGCTATCCTATCCGTGTTTTGCCCATTAATAATATTAAATGTTATGACACTGGGGTGTAACACAAGAAATACAAACAAATCTTATACTCTATATATAGTCTGTCTTGGAGCAGGTGCTTGGCACTCCCAGCAGAGGGCAATGGTCAGCTGCAGTGGAAGTGGTGTGTGTGTTTTTTAACGTTACTGCTGAACCATCAAACTGTTAATGCGTCCCACTTTTTACACCGTGTGTTTCATTACTTTCCATAGAGCCGGTGAGTGGGAAACAAGCAAAGTGATGCCTGATTTTATGAAGTCGGTCGACACTTTTATTTAGATTTTTCCTCACCCCTCACACACACACACACACACACACACACACACACACACACACACACACACACACACACACACACACACACAGTGTCTTAAAGTGTTTTTTACGACACGTGAGTTACCTTTAAAACAAAGATTATTTTCATTTCACGTTTCAATACGAACGTCTTAAACGTTTTCTTTGACTTTCCGTACTCTCTTTAAAAAAAAACTCCCGCACAGGCACTCAGAATTATAATTTATTTGATGTCAGCTTTTCAAAGTCTGCCCTTGAAAAAAAAAACGATTTAAAAAAACAGGAAAATAGAATCAATAATTTCTTCTTTGGCTTTATTATTTCGTCTCAAGTTTTGGCTGCGTTACAGGCTTGGCTTGTTGACTCTGCGCGGCATTTATCTGATCTGACACAGTTTCATTAGGCATTAGTAATCATTTCCATAGCACACAACATTAGAGTACTCCTGTTTGTAAAACAGCAGATGAGGCTAATGCCGTCCTCTGGGGAGAAATTCAATATAATTCGTTAATTAAATGGAATAATTTAATTACAGTAACTTAGAAAGCATTCATCAATATAATTGTTTCTGGAGCCACCATTATAATTGAGGTTTAAGTGAAAACAAGTCCGTTTCTAATGTTGGTAATGTGCTGACATAGTTCTCCCACCCTCCATTTGTTCCCTCTCTCTGATCTTCCAGCATGCCGTTTCTCCACAGTGTTTTCGTTTGATAGCCAGCCATACCACATCAGCAAGACCAAAACATTTATTACAGCCATTTAATTTAACCTCTCTACAGGCACGGACAAGAAGACAGAGATGATAGCACAGCCGCTGCTGAAAGACTCTCGCTGTTCGCCTCCTAATCTGATCCTCTCTGTTGCCCTTTCATAAAGACACCGGAGTATTACCCAGACTCCAAACATACCTCTGCCATTTAAACTGTCTTGGATTTCACCACAAAAGACGACCAAATAGAGTCCAATTCATTCTCCAGGGCCGAAATAATAAAACATAATTTTAGTCTAATCTGCCTAAAGAATGTCCTCTGTTTGAAGTTGACAGTGCTCTATCTTCTCGGGGAGGAATAATTGCCTTTTGAGTACAGCAAGAGAGGCCACTGAGGTAAGCCTGTCGAGGGTCTGCACCTTACAGGTGTGCCCTTGGACAGACAACCTCCTTGTTGTTCTCAAAAGAAAGAGAGAAAGAAAGAAGAGAGAGAGAGAGAGAGAGAGAGAGACGGGGAGGAAAGCCAGACTGGAAGAATTCATCTGCCAGTTGAAACTTTACAAGGCAGCGGCGCAGCGGCAGCGCTCTGCATTCTCAAATCCCTGTGTGGTCAAAGTGAAGTGAACAAAGACAACACTGATCTCCAGGTAATTCCTCCTGTCTGATGATGTCCCGCCATTAAAGTTTTATCTCTGTTTTGTTGTTGCACAGGTTTTCCCGGCTTGTAATCTGTTTGATTTCGGATAAGTGCGCCCTGTGACGAACTTACTGACAGTTATTGTCCGGGGGAATGCGAGCGGCGGCGGCACTCCTACATCAGCCCAGTTTGCCTACACGGCCATTGAAATCCTGTGTGTGCCATTGATTATGAAGTTAAACATTAATTTCCACATGATTTCAGTTAAAGTGTAGCTGTTTTTCTATATTTTCCGAAGCCGTCTTTATGACTCCAACTTCTCCCTTGCTTTTTAGATTTTTTTTTTTTAATGCCCATTAATTGAGCAGAGAAATCTGTCCCTTTCTGGAAACATGGCATTGAAAGCTGCTGAACAGCTGTCCCAGCTCTGGAGAATCATATGGAAGAATGCATTATCGGCCTTGTTTGAATATTCCCTTAGATTTGGAATAATCAGGCAGCTATTCAGCGGTGAGATGGCCACGCACAGATGCCAAAGCACAGCTGAGGGGGAGCACGACGCCGGTGTAATGCCGCTCAAACACACACACACACACACACGCAGAACCAAGTGCATGAAAAAAACGTGAATAATGCAGGTGTGCTTTATATCTGTACAGTGTGCTTATCATACATAATAGCCACGACGCTTTTCTTTCGGTCCCTTTATCTTCCCTTTTTCTTCCTTCTTGCCTTGTTCAAGGTGATCCTAGCTTTGCATATGGCTGATTAATCTTATTGCACAGTCGCTAACATTGATCACAGAAATGATTAGAAATGCATTAGTCAGCAAACTGTTTGGAGTGGTTGGGTTTAAGTGCTAGTGCCAAGCCATTTTCCATAGGTGTCCATGTTTTTAATTTTGTTATATAGAATTTTGCAAATGGATGCACGCGTGCCGCCCAAATACGGCATCAAAGCTTTAATGCTTACAGACATAATTTAATCTGGTAGATGGCAGGCCTGATGGACTGTGTAGAGAAGGCATCCCTGCTAAATTCATTATGCTAAAAGTTGCTAGATCTCACGAGCTGATGAGAGAGAGAGAGAGAGAGAGGAAGAGCAGCATAACCTGTGTTTGTATTTTGTGCTGTATAAGATATCCTGCTGCAATGTTGATGAAAGCAGACTGTCCTCGATCAGAGTGTTTTTTACCAGAGAGCTGTCATCGAGTTACAGAAGTGAGTGGTACCAAGTTCACACGCAGTAAAGCAGCCGTACAAACACGTTTAACGTCATGTTTAGGTCTGATTTCAAATGCCTGATAGTGTAACACAGTGCTACTTACTGTAAGTGCTAATGTGTTTTTTAAAAAAAAGTGACACTGCCACCTAGTGAATCAAATTAAGATCTGTCGAAGCACAAGAAGCACCGAGATCTGATTCCTACAAAATAAAAGTTAAGTGCAGAAAACCCTTCGCCTTCATTTTCTCTGAAGGCATTCTTCTTCTCCTCGCCCTGACCTTCCTGCCTGCAGCCCCTCCTCCTCACTCATGGCTCAGATGCCTCCTTTAATCTTTCAAACAAAGTCTTTCTTTATCCGCAGAATTTCTCTTTCTTCGTCTGATTTTCGGTGAGGTAACGCGAGTTCAAGTTCACTCCAAAACGCATTGTAGCTTTTAAAAAAAAAATGTTTTATTTACCGTACCTCGGTATACAAGAGCATCCATACCAGAGCTGCACTAAGTTGGGTTCATTATAATGACACACTTTGCAGAGATCATAAGCACTGGGGAGGAGAGCGAGCAGAAAATGAATTATTCATACCATTATTTTACTGTTACAAAACAGACACTGCAAAACGGACTGACGCAATATGGCATATTAAAAGTAACTAAATTAGAGCTAGAGAAAATAAATCATCCATCAGCCGCTCTTACGTACATTTTGAGAACAACAAAAAAAAAATGCACCTGATTACTTAGCGAAGGGACACCTTCACAATTAAAAAAAAAACAAAAAAACAGCAGAGGTGCAACTCATAAGGGTCCCACCAAGACAACTCTTGCCACATGTTCAACACTCCCCATTAAAAACCTGGGGAAATTAATGAGCTTCCATTGGCACCCTCACAACAAAGGGATCTATAAAGCGAGCCTTAATGTTCTCGGGGAAACTTTACTCTTCAGTAGTTCCCAATCAACCGGTAGCAGCAGATTTTGTTTTTATTTCCCTTGTAACCTACAACGGGAGCTAAAAATGCAACTCACTGCATCTTTACATAAATGTTATCCTTGATTGGAATCGCTTTAAGCTCATTCCTAATCAAAGATTTGTCGATAATTAACCATGTTGGGTTGTAAAAATCTTAATTATGTGTAACTGTACTGTATATCTTTAAATAACAAGCTTGGGAAAAATCTATAAACGTGTGAAATATTGCCAAACAACAATTATTTCTTCACACTTCTGCTCAAAGAGTTATGAAAACATGCAGAGAACAAAAACCCCTCTCGTGTCGCGAGCATTGATTTGTACTTTCTACCTGCTTGTACACAATTAAGAACACTTAGGAATCAAAGAGCGCAGAGGTTTGCAGAAAGGTATTAATTAGAACTTTATTTATGCAGATGCTTTGTGAATTTGCATAAAAAGCAATCCCACAGATGGGTTTATGGCAGTAATGACTGTTCCAGTCTGCAATAAAACATCTGCTTAATCACAACAGAGACAGTCAATGGCTGGCTGTGAAACGGGAAAAAAAAAAAACAGGCTGTCCAAGTACATCTCAAAGAAAGTACTGAGGTGAAGAGATGGTGTGGACGGGTTAGGAAGAGAATTAGGTGGTAAAAAAAAAACCCTGTTCAAACGCAGCGTTAGTTAAAAGAGACACACGTTCTCCCAAACATTTGCTGTTGGTACTTTGAGCGCTCTGATGTTGAGAGAAAAATACCCTTATCGTGTTGGCAGAACAATCCACTTACTGTGTCTAAGAGAAGAGTTTTGTTCCAAGTCAAGCCAAGTCTTTGTCTGTGTGTGCCAACTATTTTGAAAATATTCCACTTTGTGTCTTTTTAATCCACGAGAGCCGCACACAGATACGAGCTTGTGTGCACACACACACATACACACACTCACACACACACACACACACACAGCAGTGTGGCTGCAAGGTCACTCCAAGTATTGATAAATCACCCAGCTGTGATTCCCTCCTGACAGCTCAAACTAACATCAAGCTGGATGGGGGAGAACAAAAGACCATCAAGCGGCCCTTTTCCTGACACTTTTATTCAATCACGGCCAGATTGCTTACGACAGCACCAGCAGCTGTTTCGTCTTCATCTTTCCCCATTTGATAAAGCGTGTCAAGTCATATTTCTGTAAGTACTTCACCTCACCCCATACTGTGCAGATCCGCAGCGATTCGGCATATGCACATTCCACATGAGGGGATCGTCAAATGGGTCAGGGAGTAATGACACCCCCTCTGAAGGTCGCAGCACACTGGCGTGGGGGTGGTGGTGGTGGTGGTGGGAGCAGGTAGGTGGAGGAGGAGGTGGTGGAGGGGGGGCGCGACGACAAAGCAACAAGCTGAAGGTCAAAGATAAGAACAGCCGCAGAGATATCTAAGATAGCCAGCAGAAATTAAACAATGAGGGAATGGCAGTGGGGCTTTGATTGTGTGATTGTGTTGTTTAAGAGAGGCGGGGGGGTTGTTAGTGCTCGACTGTTATTTTGGGATCAGCCCCCCCCCCCTGTTCAGGGCTTCTTCTGTTGACCTTGTTCCTCACGGGATGGAGGTCTGCGATAGCACGGAGGAGAAACATCGCAGATGTCTATTGTTTGTTTGTGATCATCGGACATGATGAAATGAGATTTCCATTTCGCGGCTGCCTTTTAATGTTTACATGCAGATTGCCTTTACAGGCCTTCGCTTTCCTGTGCGGAGTGTCTGATAACAATTACAGGTGTTTGAGTTTCGTGTCCAGAGGATGAACGCCATATTTGAGATGATAGCACCCAGGGAGGGAGGGAGGAAGGAGGGGGGGGTGAAGTACACAGCACCGCCTAGCTCTGATTGTTTGCATGCAATTATTTGAGGTCATTAAGCGAGGGAACTACTTTATCTAGTGACAACCTGCACAGAGCTTTCACGTGCACGAAAAAAAAAAAGAGAATAAAAATACTGATGCAGCACTGGTGCCAAACAGAAATAGCTTCGCCTGACTGGACAATCTAGCGTGTTATCAAACTTCTATCATACATCATTACAACAAGAGTCAAGCCGCTAAGCTCTTGAAAAACTGTGTCACCGCAGAGAAAGATACGGTAACACACCTGTTCCGAGTCGCGCACCTTTATAGCACTTCATCTGAAATGTGTCTCAGGATCACCTCTTCAGCATCTTTCGTCTGAAAAAACAAACACCAGAACGAGATCTTCCAAGTCAGCTGCTATTTTGACCAAGTGGAGAGAATGGCTACTAGTCCCGTGCACACAAAAAAAAAGAGAGAGAGAGACATGTAAATCAGGTGGAATGTAGGAGAAGCTGGTATCAAAAATGGGACAGCTCACTCCACTCAGACTTGGCCTGGCTCCCAGGAATGCAGTTAGCTAGCACACAATCACTGCCTATTCACGGTGGCACAGCTGCTGTGGACATATGTTCCCCACCAAAGGAGGAGGACATCAACCAGGCACACCTTGAACAGGTTAGCAGATGAATGGCGTTCGGTCCTTTGACAGTCTGCCCTCGTCTCGTTGTATTTTCCCTTGCTCGACAAATAAGTTCCTCTCCAGTGTGGCCTAAACTTTTTTCCCCCCCGCCTCTGTACAATCATCCCTGACGAACCGAGGGCATTAAAACATGACGGGAACAATATTGTTCGGCGGTAACTTCTCTTCTCTGGCAATAAATATCTGAAATCTGCGACGTTTCTCGATCGTTTGGGGTGTTTCGAGAAGGACAATGAACCTCACGGAACAGTAATGAGGAATATTAACAGTGAAAGCGCATACAAAGACTTTTTTTTCCCCTCGCCCTCAGCAAATGACCATATGTGAGAGAAAAGATTACATTTATTCATAGCTGTCTTTCATCAAGAAGCTTAAAACCCAAACTTCGAATGTAACCCCAAATCATATGCATATTGAGCTGACCTCCTTCACCCTTTTTTCTTAAAGCCATGGCGGAGGTGTGATATGCAAAGAACCCCCTCGCAGATCCTTCAGCTCCTCGTTTAGACCATTTCAGCACTTTTGGTTTTGCAGCCGTCCAAGGGTGATCACGTTAGTCACTAATAGATAAAGAAGAGGCTCCCACCATTAGCATGGAGGTCGTGTGTGTGATGTAAAAAAAAGAAAATTCTCAAACCTTGCTGTTATTGCAAGAAGAAAAAGAGAGAAACACACAGCGCGACTTACACTCGAAAGATTCACTCGACGCAATGTCAAACACTTTGAATCACGAGGCGGAGAAAGCACTAGATAACTGCAATCCGTTCTCACATTATCCATTGTTAACACTCGCGCTTTTTGTCACCCGTCTCTGCAGCTATGACCTATTAGCTTTAGTGAAGTGCTCTGAGGCCACGGATGCCATGTGAAGGTTGTTCACCCATCCAACAGGGCCATTTACAGGAGAGAGAGAGACCCCCAGAGCCGAGCCGCGGCAGCTCTCTAATGACTCTATCAGCTACACTGATGGGAGCAAATGGCACCCAGAGATTTCAACACATTCCCCGAGCATGCATTACATTCGCTCGCCTTATTTTCGTTATTGTTTTGTAATGGTAATACATGTAAGGATATTGTAAAACACGCAGAGCAATATCACAGACAAACACAGCAGGTTTACTCTCCAGTTAATACACCACGATGCCAACGATATTTTTAAGTTGCTAACACATCTTCAAACGATCTTTTAGCTCTTTAACCCAAATCCAACCTCCGTCTAATTATTGTGATTTCCAAAGGAAGCGGGGTTGATCTTGCACCTCAATCCAACAATTACAGGAAACTATGTGTAAGATAAAAACAGAATATGTTCTCCCCTTTCTGAGAGATGCTGGTGTAAAGTCACAGGAGTATTCATTAAGGCCTTTGTGTCCTGTTTGAAATAGTGCTGTTAAAGGCTTTAGCTGTGGGCATCTCTCTGGAAGAGATATAATGATCCTCCAATTAGAGACAGAATCATGAGACCTGTTTATTAGTCCTAATTCATCTCCTCATTGTGCTGAGCATATCAAATACCAGAGAAAAAAAAAGAAAAATCAACAATTTGCCCACCATAATTACAGATCTATTAATAGTTTCACAACAATGACAAGCACAGCTATTCACATCATTTTCTATAGTCAAGAACAATGCGGCACCCACTGTCAATGTATCCATTAAAGGCTGCATTTATACCAGCTCGGTGACATCTCGCATTTCAAAGACAACTCCAGAGCCTCTTCAGATAAATTACACTTTTTCATTAAGCAGAATGGTTTTCGTATTATTAATTCTAAATGGATTTTCAGACACCTCTCTACATTTGTAGCTTATCATACAATAGCAGGCTTTTGTGGCTGTGAAGGTATTTTCCATTAAGAACAAAAAGATGGAAAAAAAAACACACACACACACACAAAAAGAAAGAGAAATGTATTGTTGAGGGTGCTGTTACGGGATGTAAAGGTAAAAAAAAATAAAAATACAATGACGTAGTAAAATGACGTGAAAAATCATGATACTTGACTTAAGATACAACAACATAAACATCAAATTGTTGCGGCTTCATTAATTCTAAACGATGATGAATGAACACGAAGTAAAAACTGAATTACTGACTGCTGATTAAACCTACAAAGGTACCGAGTGTACTGCAACAACTTTCTAAACTCTGTGAAGGTTTATAGCTCTGGGAAGATGTGGTTGTTCATCTTTGCAGAATACTTTATTTAATAAATGTTATTTATGTAGACACTGATTAAACTAACTCAGTCAACTGATTCCAAAGTTTCATATTTTTGCCCTGCACTCCATCAGCTAAAAGGTCCGACAATACAAATCTGTACAAATCCCTCATTACTTTTAATGTCAATACAGAGCTCAACCTTTCACCAAGTTGCAACAAATTCGTGTAGTCAGGTGTAATGGCACTGCGAGCGTTATGTGGCATTTTTCTTTTACTGTGGTGCAGCTATGTAATGCATCATGGGGTTGGCCATGGTGTACTCTAAGTTAATAGACCATGGAACAGGCCAGCGTACTGGTCACGGTGTTATATGTTAACAGCCAAGACACAAACACCGCCATGGTGTCACAGTTATCACAGCAGCACTACACGCTTCAATATGCAGTGTAGTTTTACTGCTTCGGTCATAGTATGGTGGTTTGTGCTTAAATAATACAATGGCATTAAACTCCAGTGTGTAAGATTTAATGGAATTTAATATGCATAACTATGTTTCATTAGTGTATGATCACCTGAAAATAAAAGTATTTGTTACCTTAGAATAAGCCTCGTACACTTGCAGACACCACAGGTCCTCTTCCATGGAGTCACGGAGGTGACTACAAGTCACAAGTTTCCCATCTATGATAATACAATATACAATTTGTTGCACACTTTATTTTCAAGCCTCTCATAACTCTGCATGTATCATGACTTAATATTAACAGGCATGTGACACAAACTTTGAATAAGGTTGCTTATGATCTGCATTTACATAACAAATTAAAGATTTTTTAATGCATTTTTTTTAATATCTGCAATGTTGTTGTTTTCATTGAATATTTCTCATTTAAAAAAGTTGAATGAGGGTTTCTTAGAAATATAAAATAAAAATAAAAAAAAACAGATATTTACACATTTAGATGCAGCTTCATCCAAACCTCTGACAGATGGCAAGAACTACAAACATGGCGGCGACCAGAGCCACAGATTTTGAGCTTCAAAACGGCGTCACGGACACGTCGTCCGTTATTTTTATACATTGCATCCCGCAGTCTTTCAAATACGTGGCACGTTCAGTATAGTATATACATTTTGTTGTGTCTAACTTTATAAGTTCTGACAGTAACCCACAAGATCCAGAACCAACGGTCCTGTGACCCGCCGGACCGTTTAAAAGAGGAACTCGCGGGGTTACTCTGTGCAGCTCCAGCCGCCATGGCAACAGGCACGTAACGCGCAAGAGCATGCGCGTTCGCGCGTGCGGTAAGTAAAGAAGCTAACGTTAGCCGTTAGCAGCTACTGTTAGCATCTGGTGTTAGCTTGAACATCATTTACTTGGACACTAAAGCTAACACCAAGATATGACTGGACTGTTTCTTTTAGCAACGTTAGCTCGTATAGCATCACCATACAAAACACACCATATATTAAAGTTGAGCTGAAAAGACGTTTGTCTGTAATGTTAGCTAGCTAAAGGTTAAAGTTAGCCACCAGCTAATTTAGAGATAAAAAGCAGCTATGTTGCAGTTAGCTAAAGGCTAAAGTTAGCCACCAGCTAACTTAGAGATAAAAAGCAGCTAAGCTAAAAGCTGTAGTTAGCCACCAGCTAACCTAGTGATAAAAAGTAGCTAAGCTAAAGGCTTAAAGTTAGCCACTAGCTAACTTAGAGATAAAAAGCAGTTAAGCTAAAAGCTGTGGTTAGCCACTAGCTAACTTAGAGATAAAAAGCAACTATGTTGCAGTTAGTTAAAGGCTAAAGCTAGCCACCAGCCAATTTAGAGATAAAAAGCAGCTAAGCTAAAAGCTGTGGTTAGCCACCAGCTAACTTAGAGATAAAAAGTAGCTATGTTGCAGTTAGCTAAAAGTTAAAGTTAGCCACCAGCTAACTTAGAGATAAAAGTAATTTGCAATGATGCTGCTAGCTAAAAGTTAAAGTTAGCCACCAGCTAACTTAGAGATTAAAAAGTAGCTATGTTACAGCTAGCTAAAAGCTAAAGTTAGCCACCAGCTAACCTAGATATAAAAAGCAGCTATGTTGCAGCTAGCTAAGGTTAAAGTTAGCCACCAGCTAACTTAGCAATAAAAGGTAACTTATTATGTTGCGGCTAGCTAAAGGCTAAAATTAGCCACAAGCTAACTTAGCAATAAAAGCTAACTTATTATGTTGTGGCTAGCTAAAGGCTAAAGTTACACTATTATAATTTACTATGTAGCAGATATATTGTTAAAGCTAACCTAATCTGTTGCAAAGGAGCTTAAAACCTGATGTAACATTAATACTTTATCAAGCCACGGTGCCAACACGCACTTCATTAACTTGTCAAACTTGAGTAATGCAATACGTTGAGTATTGTAAACCTAAAATGACATTGTTGTTTTTCAGGTGGTGGCCTATGTCCTGTTTGACTTCCACAAAGTCTGACTTTCCCAGTCATGGTTTGATAAAAATAAATGGACCCTGATGACTGCAACACCCAGAGCACAAAGCACACTGCAAAATGTTTAAGGAGGACCTGCCACTGCACAAATATTCTGGTATGTACTGTTAGACGATATACAGTACACATAGTTTTTACTGTTTTAGTTCATCCCCTGTTCATCACAGATCACATAATCTACTCATTTTGCTGAAAGTTTGGTCAGCATGATAAGATGGAACGACGGTGTGATAAAGCATTGTCCAAATTCCAAATACGTACATTTTGCAGTCTGAATATTTTACAGTCGATGACCAGAAAATATACCTCCAGTGCAATATAATGCCACCCAGCACAAGAGCCAGCTCATAAATCCTTAACTTAAAATACTTAAAGTCTAACATTTTTGTTGAGACTGTGTCAGAGAGGTGTTGATTTACCGTTATGGCTCATGATACTTTATTGGGTGATTATATTTTCACTGCATGAGGTGTCACAACCGCACCATCAACTCCTTCACAGCATCGCATGTACTCCTTTGCTTTGGGGGAAAAGAAACCAGAGAAAGTTTGTAAGCATGAAAGTTATTTAGACTGACAGTCATACATACGAGTTCATAGGAGTGCCATAATTTAACAGTTGAAATACAGTAGCATGGTAATTAAGAACCAAATAAATCCATTTCACAAATGACACTTGACTTTCAGTCAATGCGACTGAAAAAGAATTCGTTTGTCTGTAGGTTTGCCGCTCTGTTGGATTAAATTCATGTGGTGAAGTTGCTTTTACATGGATTAAAGTTCTCTGTTGCTACGACAGATTTCTGTCATTTACAGTTCACAGAGGTCGTTTATGAGATCAATGTAATAATAATACATTTTATTTCAAGCGCCTTTCAGGACACCCAAGATCACATCACAAATTAAACAAATAAGATAAGAAAAGTAAAATAATAGCAGTCACATATAAAAAAAAAAAATAGTACCAAAAATACAGAATTATAGTGGACTGTTATCATCCCGACTGCAGAGTTCTGGATTAGTTGGAGGCGGTGAAGTGATTTATTTGATATATCATATATTCACATAGATCAGAGGATAAAAATAAGTGTAACCTATAACATGTTTCACACATTGCCAAATTGGGAAATATGACATATTGTTGCTTGTCATATAATGGTAGGGAAGTGTACTGAGTTCCAGCTTCATAACTATTAGTTAGATTGGTCAGAAACTAAATATTGACATGCTCATTTCTAACTTTTCACTAATGATCCATGTTTGTGTTTAAGGTGTTATGGGGACTGGGATTTAGTTTATTTTGTCGACTTGTTTGTTGGACTTTACTTAGGCAAAAAGAATGAAAATACCCCTAATACTAAATGTGATGTGAATAATGCTAACAGCCTAATGAGACAACATGCTTTACATTTGCAGGATTTGGGATAATCTCAGTAAAGAGACTGCAGCACCTTGTCAGTACATCCATTCCTCCTGGCTCGAGAATATTGGCAAGCTGCTCAGATCCCCCCAAAATGATGTGACAAGTCGACCTCAAGTCAAGGTAAGACTCATTAACGGATAAAATAAGCTCATAGTTATTAACTTGACAACGCAACAACGCCTGTGTAGCAGATTTGATGCTGTGTTCAGTAGAATTATCAAACCTCAGCCCAGCTGTCGTACACGGTTAATGTTTCCTTAAGAAGAATCTTTGCTCCCCTTTCTATCACAAATAGTTCAGCTCATGACAGTAGATTCAGGGACTGCTGCCAGCTTTTTGAGAAAAAGCTCTGCGGACCAGCGCCGGCACATCAGTTTCACACGGCGCTGGCTTCCTCCTGAACTCCATCATATTACCAGCCAGAATGAGGCTACTGTGTTGGCACGGCAGAGACAGCGCGAGGTCGTCTTACCGGTGAAGTTGAACGCGGCCCAGCTCTTGCGACAAGGCAATTCAACATCATCTGGCAGTGTAACTCGAACGGGGTAATTCTTAAAGTTTACCTCGCGATTGAGTTGTTAAATCCATTTTGTAAAATAAAGCACCGTGCAGTGTTTGGGAATCTGACGGGGCTTCAAACTCATCGATCTATTACTCAAATCAGGCTTCCTGGATCGTATTTCCCTTCTGCTTGCATTATAATTTTTTTTTAAACATTGCTGTTCACAGCCTGCATGTGCAGGTAACCTGAAACCAGATTACATTTCACAAAATTCCAGGAACAATTACACCATTGTGTTCGTGAGTGGCTTGCCATTTTTTATCGGTTTATGTATAAAGCTATGCTCTGTAACAGAAATCCTGGGTGTTATTTGTGAATGTTGGTGTTAGATTTTCCAGCAATTTTAAGCATGTCTTCATTATAATCTTCTACAAATAAGTAAATAAGTGCCTTGAGAGACAGATTAACCAATAAAGAATATCTCTTTATTCACAACATTTCCATAAGTCTGGAAGAACATGCATCAAACACATCTTTATTAATTAATAAAATCACAGAAACAGCCTTTTAATTTATTCCTTATCTTTATTCTTGCATATATTCATTTACTTTAATACGTGAAACATTCAGAAATAAGACTAGTGTCTTGTGGATTGAAGGTTTTTCGATGCTAGAACTTTATTTTTTTAGTGTCGCAGTGGTATTTGAATACATTCATAACATGGTCTTGGAAATAAAAGTTAATTATTAATTGGTGAGGTTAATTATTCTCACTTACTCACAATGTGCTCACTATAAATGTGTTCGGGTAACTAAACGCTGATAAAGAGAAACTGTGTGTTCGCCAGGCGTCTAAGTAAGATAGACTGAAGCCCCGCTGTCTGCCGGGACAGGGCAGCTCTACTTTGGACAAATTAATCTCCAGTAAAGATGACTTAGATCAACTTTGAAAAACACTAAGATGAAAACCCATAAAATGATTACGAACGGCGGCCAGAATGACAAGTATTATCAACAAAAATTAATCAGGTGCATCTTTTCATGAACTCAATTAATAATGTGCAACAACGGGGTCTTTTTTCCCTGGAATGAAAATTAATTAGCAGGGGAAGGTCACTCGGAGATGCTGACATCACTCATCAGGCCGCTGTGGCAGTTCTAATTATTTGTCTTCCAGGCTTGGCTGATCAAAAATTATTGCCATACCTGAGCAACATTTAGAAAAAAAGCTTTGTTTAAAGCGCTTTTAATTAGACCTGCTATTTGATTAATGCCGTGTAAGCGCTCAGGATCGGCCCTCTTATCAGCATTTCTGACAAGTTTGCTGGGTATTGTTGTGTGAAAGACGTTTTACTGACACTAACCGACTGTTTAGAATCTAATTCGTTCACTTTAGTTGCAATTAAAAAGCTATTTACTGCGAGGGCACTTGTTGATATTAATATAGATGTTGTAAACTTTGACAAAGCACTCTGTATTTATACTTGAAATAAATGTGGCATTAAGTGATAGTAAGTAAATAAACTCGCGTTATGTGGATTAGACCTAATAAGGCAACCTGCTGCGAATTGTGCAAGCGATCATACAAGTGTGCACCCTGCACATTCTTGGAGGGAGAGCGAGTGCTGCTCCAGGATCTCGTATTTTATTGTCAGCCATAATTAATAACAAAAAGACAAAGGTCACGCCAAAGCCAACACGATTACCTAACCTCTGCCTGATAACATATCTAACCACTACAGGGCCTCGCACAGCAGAAGAGAGACGACTTGCCGGCGCGATGGAGGCTTTTGCGTTTTCTTTTTTCGCGAGTTATTGTGTCGACTCGTTGCCTGAACTATCTTCAACCCTTACTACATCAATTCACATTACCTGCAAATTAGCAAAGTTCTACTTTCAAGCTCACAGTACATTTGATCCAAATAGACTCTAAATGCCATTTCTGTTCCTATTAACCTAGGGATCGGTGTGGCAGATATTTTCATGAGGTTGCTGGGGAAAAAACACGAGGCTAATGGCTTGGTTGTGACAGCGCTATTCATGATGATTTATGATTCTGTGTTTAAGTTGATTACTCCACTGCTGACTCGGAATACTATTTCAATTAGTGCACTGAAGGTCACTCCACGAAATCCCTCCATAATCTATTCCTATTAACACTAATGCGCGGAGTATCCATATCTGTTCACCCTTGTTGATTCAAATCATCCCCACTCCTAACGGCCAGCTTGTTTACCAGTTTACTGGTTCGGACGTATCCTAGATGGTAATTTTCTCTCCTCCGTGTATCATTAATGTCTTCAGCCTTGACACATGGCTAGGAGGGACATCTCAATAGAGCTTGGGTGCATTTTTATTGCTTTTATTATTTCTAATTTGTTTTACAGATCAAGTGATATTTATGCTGAATGAAATTGATCCTGAAAGCCCTATAGGCAAACGTGGGTAATATTGTGAGGTTAGAAAGCAACAACCTCCTATTACTTGTCATCATGAGAACCAAAATAGCCTCGGCGTGATCAAAATTTTAGAGGTCTAAATTAATTTTACATCACTTTCATTCATACTCCCACTCACCCATGCAGAGGAGGAAATTAGCTACCTGTATTTAATCTAATATGCTCCCACTGTAAGCGCTGGTGGACATGATAGACTTAATCAGTTCACAGTGAATCAAAAAGCTCACCAGACAGCGCTTGGCGATGAACAATGTATTAAGTTTCAAAGAGCGAGGAGTCTCTGAGTTTAGCGCCAAGAATGGAGGCCCTGCTTCATTTTACAGGATAGATTACCATCGCAACACAAACGACGTAACTGTTTTAGTTGTTCTGATTGCAGCCGAGGCGAGATATGAATCGGAAATCGGCAACCTTAAACCTTAAAGTTCCTGTTTGGGTTTTGCAGCGAAACGTTTTGAAACAACAGCCGACAAAAATCAGCAATAAAAAAGGTCAAAACCTGAAGTTCTTATCAGTCACAACAGGCCTCTAAGGCCTCGGAGGAAAGGAAGCATCCCTTTTTTTTTTTTGAGAGAGAAGGGTAAAAGTGCTGACATTGTCACCAGTTGATGGGACTCTATCCAAGGGATAGGTGAAAACACTTGGGCACAGTGACATCAATTTTCAAGATGATTTAACTCCATGCTCCTGTGTTGGAGGAAAGAAACTTCAGACCCCTGATTTACCTCCGATGACAGCCACGCGGCCCCCCGAAACAATGTTTCCAAGGCTACTAGCGAATGACGAGTGGTCACGTCTGTACAGCCGTCCCCATTGGTTTGATTTATGTGACCGGGATCCAATAAAAATGGCAATCAAATCAACCCAGCCACTTTACAGGTAGAGGGCTGTCTGATTGAGTTGTCGAAGGCATGGCTGAGGCTCAGAATGATTATGCTAGGAAACGGAGAGGGGTCCATCTCTCCGCACCCAACAAGGACACCATACATCTCCCCATGCAGCTTTCCTACTCCACTGTGAAATGTATCCAAAATAACTGCACACCTACTGCTCGCCTGCCTCCCCTCTCTGAAGGTTATTTGTCGTCTGAAGGACTCTCCCTGTCAGCGCATGATGAATACCATGTACACAGACAAGAGCAGCGTCAGGTCCAGGATTAGCCGGAAAACTCACTGATCTGTGAATAACCTAAAAAAGAGGAGCTGAAGATTAGCAATGATGCTTTTAGGAATGATCCATCAAACTCAACTACCTCAGTCACTCAAATGAATCATCTCACTTGATTCTTTAACCCAGGCGAAGTGCGAGTGACTGCCGCGCTACCTGCAGGTCACGGAGATCATTTTGAGGATGTTTATTAAATCAGTGCTATCAATTTTCTTACTGATCATCTTTTATCTGTCCTGTCCTTGGGGATGAGTCAAGCGCACAATGATGTTAAAGGTTGCGGTATTCAACTTATGGCTTTCCCATTCAACCTCCAGAGCTCTCCACGCTGGCACTATTGAATTACAGCCGTTGCCATAATGTACAAATTGATACCTGAAATACGCCGCACATTTGAGAGAGAGGGCCTGTCACTGAAGTTAACTCGCCGCCGTTAACAGAAGTATCGCACAAAGCGGGACACACACTCGCGAGGAAAAAGAGAGCAAACAATAATCACGTACATGAACTATTTGCCTCAGCTTTGAACTAATGACAACTTAGGCAGTCCTGTTTACTGTGCATGAGGAAGCACACATTCAGGAAGTAAATTGGATCAAAGTACAAGCAGCTGCTTAAGTACTTACTCGCTTCGATAAGCAGAGTGAAATCACCATCATTGTTGCATTAGAGTGACTTGCTTCAGTCACCGCCAGGAAAAGCAGACAGGAAGAGGAGAGGGGGGAGCTGATAGTGTACCAGCTCCATGTGTCATGAAGGAGCTCGCTGGCTAACAGCCAGCCTGAAAGAGAACAATTGAACATCACTGTAGTCTTTTTGTGTTGGAAACACAATCACCTTGTTAGAGAACAGAACGCATTGTACAACAGGTACAAACACATCCTCTGGAATAATAGCCGAGCGTGTGGAATTTCAACAAATCAGTCCGCACGTTTCGAGACATACATTTATGAGTTTTTGTTTTCGTTCCCCTTTTTGCTTCCCGTCATTTATTTAAAAAAAAAATAAGCAGCAGCGAAAGTTCAGATCAACAAAATATAAATTTAAAACGTGTCACCAGCCGTGATATATCCACCCCATGCCCTTTGAATATCTTCCTTTTAAGGGTCAAGGCAGAGACTGAAAACAAAAAAATTCAAAGGATCCGAAATGACATCATCTTAAGTTCCCACTGAACTCTGAAGACCTTTCCTCTCGAGCGGCGAGGAACACACAAGGAAAGTTCAAGGATTGAGCAAGTCAGTCGGACTAACATGCCATGGAACAGGAAATAGCCATTCATTGATTTTGTGTGTGTCCAGAAAGATCAATTTTATTCTTCCTTTGTTTTCAGACTACAATGCACTAAAGCCTCTGCAGCAGCAGGATGTGTTTCGTACAAACGTGGTCCAAATGAAGCTATAAATCAAGTGTTGGAGCAGAAACACATAATGTCATCCCCCATAGACCGTGTACTGTACAGCACCGCGCCTCAAACTCCTCCATTCTGCCTTCAGCCTGTCTGTACAAACAGCCCTACAATGTCAGACGGTCTAATTAATATGACTGTCAAACGATCAGGAAAAAAAAAAAAGCAACGACTGTTGGAAACGTAGCACGATGCAGATTTATTTCATCTGGACGTGCATCCGAAACTCTTCACGAAGAAGTTAGTCACAGGTCAGATTATGTTGCATCGGCTCCTTTATGACTGTTATCTGCCTTCGACGTCGTCCTGTTGTTATGCAGTTTGCTGATTAGGTGCGCGTGTACGAACGCACGCACGCGCGTCCGCGTGCGCACAAACTGACACTTCTTTAATTGTATTGCACTCGTGATATCTGGTGCTCGGAGTTAACTCGTAAAAAGTGAAGTCTCAAGCAGATTCCCAGCGTCTGCCTATTTAAGATTCATAGAAAAGACCATCCACCCCAATCAATATCTACTTGAGATTTAAGTTGCATTATGTGTCCCCTTCACAGGCATGATTTAAAACATCAGCACAAAGTATTCTTAATTTTATTGCCTGCCGTAAATTAAAATTAATGATGCTGACATCCACAATTAACAATGAAAAATGCAGATTCTTATAATTACTTTAGCAGTAATATTGTTTTCAGCCCGGGCTCAAGGTGCTCCTCATACGCTCCTCAACATTCAGTAAAACACAAAAAGACAGCTTCATTACATTTTATTTGCTATAGGAAACACAAAAAAAAAAAGGGTCTAACAAAAATCCACAGCTCATTTGGGAATATCTCGCCATGCATAATTAAGCAAATTTGATTGGAATTAAGCATGACTTCTTTTGGTTGGGTTTTAATGAATGCAAATCAGGCATCTACATCCCTAAGATTAATTTCAGCCAATTAAAAAACAAAGCTTGTTGGAAAGTGTAAAAGTGTTCAAAGCAGGGGCAGCAAAGCAGTTTCGCTCTCTCTCTCTCTCTCCTCATCTCATCTTCATAACTCGCACACAGGCGAATACCCCCCCTCCAAACACACACACACACACACACACACACATGCAACTTTGATCATTAGCATGAAGTTACGAGCAAACAGTGTGAATTCAAATGCCGTCTACCTCCTTAATCTCAAAGTTGTTCCCCTTAATAATTACTTTGCACAATAATTGTTTAAGTAGCTCCGGTTCAACACCGACAGGACAGTCTGTCAGAAGATATACAAATACATAAATCCACATACACAAATAATTTCTTTAGAGAGCATTAAAGATGTCGTCGTTCCGGGTTTTGACAGGACGAAATATGACAATTACTCTGCATTAGTCTAGCCCACAATAATGTTGGCACAACCTGAAATCAACCTTTATCAGTGTTCAAGAGCATTCAATCCATCTGACTTAAGCACTCAGGAGATCTCATCGTGGTATTTTCCATGTGAAGGCACCACCGCACACCGGACCAGTGACAAATAACGCAGCTCACACCAATAACAAATGTCAGTGTCAGGCTGTGTCTATGGCTTATGTAGGTGTTAGTCTCATTATGACAGCCTTACATTACCCTCCATCTTAAATGTTAGTGTGCGTGTGTGTGAGTAAATCCTGATTATTTGGAGAGTCAGACGTAAACGCTAATGATTGAGGGCAAGCAGGCACCTTCGGGCTAATGCTAATCTGCCTGCACATTGCTCGGAGAACGCCGTGTACATTGATTTGATCTCTCACATCAAAAGACAAACAGTGGTGCAAGTCAGCACATCCCCAGTCAATGTCATTCCTTGAAGTGATCCCCTCCCCATCCACACACACACACACACACACACACACACACACACACACACACACACACACACACACACATGCATCTTCATGGGCACAGGGAGGGAGGGAATAGAGAATTAGGCAATCAGATGTATTGGCATTTCTTTAAAGGAGATTCATGGTGGGAGGACAGAGGAAACGTGAGGGGAAGCGGTTCCCCGTTCACCTGCTAGCCAGAGCCGGCGGTGAGCGGCTTGCTGTGTTTAGATTGCATTAATCCTTCTGTCTCTACCTGTTACAGAGCTTTCATTAATGTTGTCTTTTAACATCAAGTCTCCTGCAGAGTGGGGAATAAGTGGAGAGTTCTCAGAACTCTGCGGAAAGTTCAAAGCGCCACGAGAAACCCTTTATGTGTTCCCCCTTAATCATTCAAAAAGCCATCCTAGTATGCCACTTGCGTAGCTCCTCCATATGACGAGAAGAATTAATATTTGGCCTCTGATGCATTCTTTTTGAAAGAATAAAGGAATGTGAAGGAAAAGCATTATCTATTCAAGGAGCGCAGGGAATACCGACTGCGTCTCAGTTCTGTTGTAGCTGCTGCGTCTCATTTTGTCTGTCGCAGATCACAGGGCTGCAGACTGCTACGTTTCCGAGGGAGAAAGAGAGAGAGAGAGCGAGGGAGAGAGGGAAATTGTAGTGTTTTATTAGAACCCGGTGGGAGAGTTTTGTAGAGGCAAGCACGGCATTGAGCCTATTTGCATCATGCTAGCAGTGAATAGATATGATAATATTGTGATACTTTGGAATCACTCCCACAAAAAGTGGTTTATGTGATGATTTTTTTATGTGGTGAGAGACAAGTCCGCGCCGCCGTTTTATATTCATCTATTTGTACCTTCAGACCGGAGCTTCTGATCACCACTCCGACAGGAAACACTTCCAAATATAAGCCGGCATAATTATTATTTCAGTCCTGTTCTGTGTCATTTGTTCTGTTCCACTTCTTTGTGTTTTTGTCTGTTAGTCCTTCACTGTGTTAATGTATTAACTCCGACGCCTTAGGCTTTTCCATTTCATTCAGTAAAGCCTCATTGCTATAGTGTTGGCCTTATGCTTACTTTATGCACCAAAGACCACATATTCAAGTTCACTAGAGCAGACCTACGCGCCTTTTGAAGCATTTGGAACCGCGTTATTATGAAAGTATAGTGCTCGTACATTTGTAACTGCGATTGCGACTCAGCCATCGGTGTAAAATTCGCTATTCGAAGTTGCCTGAATGCAGCCGGAGACAGTGAGAGGTAAAAATGTGTGTACCCTTTTATTTTCACACATAATAACACAACAGAGATTATTATTCACGGGAGGAGAAGCAGTGAAAGGCTATTCAGCGCGTTTGTTTCAGACTGTCCTACTAAAAAACTGAAAAACTGGAGTAATCTGCACAAAGGCTTTAAACGTTTCTGTGCATTCAGCTGCGGCTTTTAAAAGCCTTTTAATTAATTTTCATTAAATTGCATTGAACTATTTAAAAAGAGGGTACTGTGGAGAAGAAGAAGAGGAAGAAAAAAAAGTCTGTCTGCTAGGTGTAGGGCTAAATTGTGTGGAGTGAAGAGATGTTACTGAGAGATGGGAAGCCCAAGGGACAAGCAAGAGGACAATGTTGTCTCTCGGGAGAATTTTATGCTGCTGAAGTGAATTTGAATACATAAAGGAGAACTCGGGTAAAAAGGAAAGGGGGGTACAACATAGCCTGTGTTCTCCTGGTCCCCTGTGTGGGAAAGGAGGCAGATTACCCGACGCTTTTTCTTTTTTCTTCTTCCTAACTGTGGCCCTATTCTCAATTACTAATTTTTGCATTTTAAGGTCTGAGTACATTAAGCTCAAGAATCGCATACTTTACTTCCAGGCATCGCACTTACACGTGTCAAATGTGTTGCTCTTCAGTGGTAGCGATTTATTTTTAATGAAAGTATCCATTACCACTTCACAGATCTGTTACGGATACAATACATTACAGTGAAAGTGTTGCACGGTTTTATTGCTTCCACTAAAGAATTTACATGTTTCCGCCTGGTTATCTCCCAAAAAAAAAAAAAAAAACCTCAACAGATTTGGGCAACATTTGGTGGACAGGTGCCAAGAGGCGAAGGATTAGATTCTGGTAGCGTTCTGGATCTCGGATTTCCTGATACAAGACTGTTTAGTGTTAGCAGTAAAACCAACAGACCTGATCTGAAACCTTTCAAGGGTTAGGGTTAGGAAAACCATCCAACGTTTCAATGATAGCCTTGAAAAAAAAGCTTCGTATTGTCCATGGATAGTTCTACTTCATGCCCTTAATTGTGTATGAAAGGGCTCGTTTGCAAAAACAGATTATTTATTTACCTATATCACTCCAGGGAATATCAATCAAACGTGTGTATGTTTTTTAATTTAATCTGTTTTTGCAGATTAACTCTTCGTATGCATTAGGGTGTTTTTCTGTGATTACTTCTTCAATAAAAAAACATACAGCGTGACATTACTCAAGCAAAAAAACAAAAAAAAAAAGAACATATTCGTATCAGCACATTTTCCTGCTCAGGCAGGCAACGCCCCGCACATTCTCCTTTCTTAGTTTTCCTGTTTGGTCTGCCCTCTTTACTTTGTCCCTTATCTAAGCATCATTCATTCCTCCTCCGTGATCCTGCACTTGGCTGTGGTCTGCCTGGCTTGGCAACCTCCCATTCCTCCTCTACCCCACTAAAAAGACACTGCTCTGCACTGTTCTTTGTCTCCAACTAAAAGCAAGAGGGGTTGGGGGTGTGTGTGTGCATTAGGGGGCATTACTTGTTGATATGCAACAGCCTCACCTGTTTGAAGTGGCATCTTCTTCTAGTAAAACGAGCACAGCAGTATTTAATAGTGAAATGTTTACATGCAAACTTTCTCCATCATCAGTAAAATTTAAAACTCAGTTGGTCCTTGTTGAGCCGGATCCAAAGGCGTCCCATGGTGAATGAGGAATCTTTCATAATCATATCATACAGTACAGTCAGAGCATCTCTGAGAATGATTTCTGCACTGACTCAGAAAACAAAGAGCTTTATTTTGTAGAACAAAATCTGCCAAATTAAAGGCTTAATGCATCCAGTTTGGGGGTCCGCGATATGAAAGCGTCCGCCATGTACATGCACAGGCATGTACCGGTTTCTGCACTAAGCATGAACTAGGTTGGCAAGTTGATGTGTGCCGGGTTCCTGTAGAGGTCACTGTTGTGTGGTGCCTTTGTGCCAGATACTATGGGACACTATCAGCAGCCCCAGTGCTTTCCTTTATGAAGTCTGCAGCGAGTGCTGTGACATTGAAACAGAGAATGTGAGGAAGAAATAAATTAAAAGTTCATTTTGTTTGCAAAGTCATAATGTCTGCGACAAACAATATTGTTTTTACAGAGGGAGGTTTGTTGACGTTTAATCTGTACAATAATGAACAGTAATTATTTCTTGTGTCAGTGTTAATCATGCTGTAGCAGCTTTAAGTTGATTTGGGCCAAATAAAGAATCTCGTGTACATATGTCTGAAGGCGTCTTAGAGTTGTAGGATTATTTCCTCTCTGGAAGAAAACACGTCATGTTAATCACAAAATCCCCGTGTTTGTGTATCTGGGAGATGATTATGAGTTGGCTTTATTACCGAGAACACAAATTAGATAGTATGAATGACTTCATCCCGAGCATTTGTATGTGCCATTTAACTCTGAAATCCGTGTTTATTAAACTCCAATTGCACATATGAATCAAGTGTTCGGCATTAATCATGAAGTACAAGGGCCCAGATGGTACAATCTTAGCCAAGCTTGAATTAATACGAAAGGTTGAATTGCTGCTGCACTGAGATCCTCTCAAGGACCTTTGAAGAATGACATGAATAATCATTGTTGTTGGATGCATAGTTTATTAAGTCAGCAGAGCATAGTGACCTACTGCAGACTGCGAGGTATTATAGCACATGGTGCTGCCCTGCCCAGACTTTTTGATGTATTACAGCTCGGATACTAAAATGAGGAATGACTCCTCGTATGAACTCGTGATATAAAACTTTAGTATCATATCATGCACCATAATATCTGTATCATATGGTGATCATGATAACCAAACACGCTGATAATGTTTACACACCAATGATTCCTTCCACTGTTAAAGCCTGTTGATGCTTCGCCTTATCTCGCATAACGTATCAGTGCTGATACCGGCTGAGTATTGGTTGGACATGATCCACGTTCAATACCAACAAGAACAGTCTTAGAACAATGTTATTAAGATTGTAGCTACAGCCTCATGTTGCCTCACGTGCAAAGAAATAATCAATCAATTAGTTCCTCACAGTTAGATCGACCGATTTCCACTATTAACCTCCGTTTTCTAACTGCAGAGGCTCAGCTACACCCAGTGTTTCTGTCTCTTACCATCAATGAAGCAGCCGTGAGTTAAGACTTGGACTTTCAGTCCGAGAGATGTTCTCAGTTAACTTCCTCCAATTTGACTAAAACTGCAAAAAACAAACAAACACACATAAAATCATCATGTGATCTTATACAACTTTAGCGTTTAATGTTGAAATCAGAGTTTTTTTTGGTTTATGATCATCACGTCCCATATTTATGTATGTATACATATAAATATATGTAACCAGAGTCGGATTCATTGTGTGTATGCACATACCTGGCCAATTAAAGTTTTTCTGAAACCAAACACCGGTGCCGGTATCAGTGTGAATCCCTTCATTGAACTTCCTTATTTCATAGCGTAGCACAGGATTGGTTGCACTAATTCATCACGATATTCAGTCATTTAGCAGTTTATCACTGATAATTAAGATAATAGATGATTGGTATGAAAATACAGTCAACCAAAGGTCAACCTGACACTATTAATACGTTAGTTCCAGTTGGAATCGCTGTAATATGAATATTTTATTGTTATTTTTATCTTATCTCACATCGATATCGTTGAATATTAAGAAACAGTCGTCGACAGCCGAGGGTCAGATGGCTAAACTGGCGCGTATGCTACTTAAGTGCAATGAAATCAGAGCCAAACAGAGAAAACTGTGTAGGATTTCAACTTATTACATGAATATATATATCCTGTCATTGTCTTTTGTTCTCTACACAAACAGTCCTCCTCCACTTTCCTTTGGCCTCTTGCTTAATGTATTCCAGCTGAGCTGATTTCCAGATTCTAAAGGACATTGCATCTCATTTCTTGTCACTTGTCTCCTAAATTCCTAAAGGTACAATTAGCATTTTGTTTGACGAAATGTTGAAAGGTTCATAGATTGATATTTGCAAAAAATGTAGCAGGGTGTTTTTTTTTTCTTCCCCCCTTCCAAATGCAAATTCTGACATTTATTAACTTTTATTACAGATACTCTGTTTATGGATTGTAAAACTCTGCATAGATTTAATGGGAATAAAGTGAAATTACAATGTTTAAACACAATCAGTGTGGCAAACCAGCAAGTGTGTAATTTAGTGTGGTGTGGCAATGAAATGTTTTACGGGCCTTGATTTATGTCCTGTGCATGGCATTTCTAATGAGAGAGACCAACATTGCAGTGCGCCTGTGTTCCAGGAAACTACATTTACAGCAGATCTTTTTTCTCAAGAGTGTTTTTCCCCTGTGAAATAATGTCAGCACTTTCCCACCTTCAAAGTCCTTTTGTTTCCAGATCTATTAACAATTCTAATTGTACAGGAACACTTGTTAAGTAAGGCTGGTAAATAAAGCAGGAAACGCATTATTTCCTTTTAGTGCAGATTAAAGGTACAGCTATGCCGGGTTGAAACACATTAATGAGGTTTTAAATAAAAATGCTGGCAGGGAATTTACACCGCTGACTGGTTTAACTGCAGTAAGCAGTTGATTTTCCTTGATGTTAAAGGGGAACATTATTTCACCCACTAATGAAAAATACATCTTTCCACCCTCCTATCTGTTAATTAACGTGTTTGTGTTAAGGGATTTTCAAAAAGGGGATACAATCCCTTTCAATCTGATTAAAGTAAGTGATACATAATAGGGAGGTTGTTTTCCTTGGGTCCTTCTGTTAATTGAATAGCTTTGTATGACTTGGAATGTTTTTCCCAGTCACAACAGTTTCCCTGGACCGAGCTGCTCGGGATGCCCCCTATCTTAATTACGGATCATACTCCAAATGTGGTTCAATTTCCTCTGCAGGACAGTTTCTGTTAACTGCTATTTTTAAGGCCAATAACAACGTCAAAGCTACGGATGATTAAAGCAATTAAAGTTTCCCTTTGTTTTCCAAGCGCGGCGAGATAGGCCTGCCTGTTTGTACAGCATTTATTAAACATTTACTAAATGGAATTGAATCTGTCATCGATGAAGTTTTCTGAGACAATTACCTTTTAGCATGGCAAACACTGTTTCACTCAGCCCAACGTCTCGCAGCTTATGGCTGTGATTAGCCATTTGATTTCATCAAGCCGAGCTGAAATCCTCCAGCAGAGAGAGAGAGAGACAGAGAGAGAGAGAGACAGAGCGGGGTTTAAATATAATTTTACCATCGCAATTTCTCAATTAGCATACCACATTTTCTCCATTAGATAAACTGCCTTTAGAGAGCCGGCTGGTTTAATCTGTTTAATGTCCGTGTAAACTATAATCTCTTGATTCTAAAAAGAAATCCCTTAAGGACATCATTCGCATACACTCTTCATAAGACACTTTTTGAAAGACACGATGGAGTGTAGCTTTTAAAGAGGGATTGGCTTGTTACGCCTAATCACGCTTTTTTTTCTCTTCTCCGCGCCACGCGGATTGTGCGAGTTGCGGTCTCGCTCGCTCGAGTTTAGCTAATCATTAGTAATTACGCTTTTACAAGCTTGTCCTTGCCTGACTATCACCAGAACATACAGTACATAGCTGCATTGTAGATGTATCCAGTACATGTGGCTACTCAGAGCTTATGAAGTTATAAGTCTCGTCCTCTGAAAGATAATTTAGATTTGACATGACATGATATATGAATCAAACGTTGATCTTAGATGCATGTCCATCGTTGCCAATCACAGCAGCAGTGGTGTCTGTATGGATATAGAAATCAGGATTTGTTGTGATCCTATTGAATGATGAGCAGAGAGAAATCAGAGTGTTTACATGCATATCATTGCCTTCCATCATACACTGCAGGCTGTATGAATTAGGGCCCGCAAACACAGCCTCATTCTCCTTGCATCACGCCAAGAGTCACTCCATTGATTACCCTTCCCCGCTCCCAGGAAATGGCTCATGCATCTCGTGTACATTATAACAAATGTTCTCTTTGCATTACAATTGAATTGTGATTGTTATGTTCAATCAATGGGGAAAGGTCACGGGATCGCTCCTGCCAGCGCTTTAATGGAGAAGTCGATGAGGATTCATTTTAATCACTGCGGCTGTGGCAGAATGAGCACAACACTGAGAGACTGTCAATGGCCCGGTAATTACCGCTGTTTATACAGGTTTCTGCTTTAGCAATTTAGATATCCACAAATCTCTCTGTTTCTTGCACCCCGGTTATATTGGAAGCCGCGTGGCATCAAATGAAGTGCTGTAGCATGTGGGCCGTGACTGCTCTAATTGTGGGACTATCGGCGAGGCTTGGCTCTTTTTTGAAAATGAAGCGAGCTCCATTTGCTCCTCTTTTGAGCAGTTACATTACCAGAAAGCTGTTACATGCTTTGTGTGGAGGAGCAGTTCTATTAGCTCAGTTCAATCCGAGTCCTGCCTGTAACAGTTGAATCAGGGGGTGGGGGGGTGAAAGATCGTATATCACCTAGATTTACAGCGCACGTCTGTCTGGGTTAACCCTACAGTGTGTGTGCAAATAGCTGTTGGTGCTAAATAATTCTGTAATGCCGGCCCTCTTCTGTTTGTGTACATAAGTCGAGATGGAGCCGACGTGATTTCGCAGAATTTTTCTTGTCACATGTGGCGTCCGTCTTCCTTTTTTGTATGCTTCTCTTTGGTCAACACGTGTTTTATTTTTACACATAAGGTGACCTCACTTTAACTCGACCGCATCTTACAGCACTTCATTCGATGCCACGCAGCTTCCAATATAACTGTGGTGCCAGAAACAGAGAGAGGCCATCGACAGTGGTCAAGTTTTAAGTCAGTGAGCGAAAGTAGCAACAACTGTGGAGCAGCAAGGGCTGCAACCAATGATTTGTATGATTGATTAATCCGCTGATTATCTTGTCAGTGACTTATTCGGTTGATATAATGTCAGGAAATTGCCGGGGGTGGTGTTCGCAGATGCCTTGTGGCGTTCAGTTCAAAACTCAAAGTCAATTTAAAAAAGATTTAAAGCAGAAAAAAAAAACATTTCTCTGAAAGCAGAAGCTCAACGAACGTTTGAAGTTTTTGTAGAAAACTTGTGGTTGAGCATGTGTCGCCGATTGAAACTGACAAAAAAAACAAAAGAGGCCTTATTATGTGGTGTTTAGCTTGTCCACTGTGGACTACTGTAGAAACACAGACACGACTCAGAGTTATGCAGATTATATATTTATTTCTGCCATATTCTGTAAATATAACACACTGGACCTTTTTTAATTGTTATTGATTATTAAACCTGATCAGTTTTCTGTTGATCACTGTGTGATTTCTATCATAAAAACACAGAAACATTCATTAAACACATGAACATTATAAATCTTACATTGATAGAATATTCTCTCCACCATCAGCGTGCTCTCTGACATCTCCCCTTCACCCCGAGTGCTGTGTTTGTGTTGGCCGGTGTCTAAGAATAGATGGAGGGTCAAGGCAGTGTAACCTTGGAGAAACAAATATTCATGATCAATAAGCGCTTTATTCCGAGCATCTAAATGATTCTTATGTCTGAAGACGCCCCCTCTCTCTCTCTATCTCTATCTCTTTCTACCGCCATGCGGAAAAGTAGTTTGAAGATTTATGCAGATGAGGTAAAAGGACATTTTTAAAAAGGACTACATAGTATCACTGCTTTCAAATGTCATGTAATCATAGGTTAGGGGGAGAGTGCCGGGCCCAGAGAGCTAAGTGATGTTACAGATAATGAATTGCCTCTGAAATATAATACATCGTGAGTATGATTCTTTGTTCCAAGCTCTGTACACCCAACTCTGTTCAATTAAAGTTATTTATCTCTCTTGTTTTTTAAGTCCATCAATTATATTGTGATACACTTAATGTCCATAAGAGGATGATGTATGATTGGTCTAATTATTTCTTATTCACCATGCTTTCTAAAGCATATCAATTTTGTTAATACCATGTAATTAAAACACGTCAGTGCGCTACAAGTTGCCGGCTGTATTAATGACTATGAAAATTATTTTAATTAAATAGCCAATTATAGAAAAATCCTAACCATGAGAATTGACATTTAAATGAATTCAATTTAAATTGCTTTTCAACATTGTTTTATCAAAGCTTTATGGGCTGAATAAATTATTACATCAAACAATATACTGTGTCATTGATCATACACAAGTCCTGTCCCACATCCATACATTCTGAAACACTTTCCTGATGCCATACATCATGCCGGGTGATTACATTTTGACGTAGTCATTTGTTTGCCACAATCTCATCCACATGTACTGTACTTCTGTGCACTTCTTCAGCACAACTCCGTTAACTGTTTGTGTTACTTTAGTTCATCAAGTCGCCCTGCGAAACTTCACCTAATTTCAAACTACGTTTGCAAGGACGACTTGAAAGTGACACTACTTGTTTTGTTAGCGAGCTGCTTCCTTTCAAGACACATGATTTTTCTTAATGATGTGTTGAATTATGTCAACAGAGTATTGTGGTGTAGTCTACAGCAGCGGCAGCAGTGCACAGACTTTATTTTTCGCCGTGTGTTTTCATAACTGGGGTCAGACACATGCGAGCCCACCCAGCCTGTTGAAAGCGCTTTGTATCTCCAACATCACACATATCCTGTGGTGCCTTTTAATACCTATTAGGCTACTCAGACTCATATATTTTCATTTTTTTTCCCATGCATAATGTTAATGAAAGTCATTTTTCAGACATTACAAGCACGATGATTTGCAGTTAACCCGTGCAAACAAGAGGAATAGTGGGAAAACTGTTGTGACATTCATTGTATATAATGAAATCTTAATATGGTGCATATTTAAGTGAAAGGTTAGCAACATAAAGGGCAAATGGATTGCCTGGCAATGAATTTTAAGCAGCTATTGATTTTTACACTACGAGCTACCTCTTTCCCCTGAATGATAATTTTGAAATGGCATACTGCTTATTTTTAAGCTGATGTGACACAACAGGACAACAGGAAGACGAACTGTGATCAGCAACACTCTGCTTGATGTGTCGCATGTGCAGCTGGATGGAAGTCGGCTTTACTCAAATTAATTAAGTGCTCACAACTTCAAAAAGCATGTTAATCTAAAAAAAACATAATAAATCCACACAACTTTACACAGTTAAGTTCCATTACTTAATCGGTTTAATATATATTTTAAAGTAACTTGTTTGAATTTACAGTGATACACTCTGATACAGCTCTGCAGACAATCTCGTAAAAAAAAAACTAAAAGAAACCACAAAACCTTTACAGATGTGCCGACTCAAAACTCTTTCAAAACGTCACTTTAGTTTCCACAAAACTCCAACCAAGCTTTCTGCAAATCAACTCCACGTATGCTTTTCTTATTTCCTTAAATATTACATAAAATCTAAGTGTTTGACTCATATAATATCATACTTTGTTTAGGGTACAGGTTATTAATGAATTCTTAAAATTAGGATAATCTAGCTGCAAGTTTACACAGTCCACTAAGTAAAGTACTGTAATATAAATATATAAATACATATAAACTCTATATGAACGCTTACTGTACTCCATGATACAGTGCTGTACATTTCCTCCCTCTCCCTCTCTTAATCCTTCTTTCCTGTCCTGTCTGAGGGAGAGTTCACGTTCTGGCTGCATAAATCCTGGTTCAGCATGCAGCATATAGCATTCAACAAGCTGGCAGGTCTGTGTGCATGTCTGTGTGCGTGTCTGTGTGCATGTCTATGTGCGTGTCTGTGTGCGTGTCTGTGTGCGTGTCTGTGTGCATGTCTGTGTACATGTCTGTGTACATGTCTGTGTGCGTGTCTGTGTACATGTCTGTGTGCGTGTCTGTGTGCATGTCTGTTTGCGGGTCTGTGTGCGGGTCTGTGTGCATGTCTATGTGCGTGTCTGTGTACATGTCTGTGTGCGTGTCTGTGTGCGTGTCTGTGTGCGTGTCTGTGTGCGTGTCTGTGTACATGTCTGTGTACATGTCTGTGTGCGTGTCTGTGTGCGTGTCTGTGTGCGTGTCTGTGTGCGTGTCTGTGTACATGTCTGTGTACATGTCTGTGTGCGTGTCTGTGTGCGTGCCTGTGTGCGTGCCTGTGTGCATGTCTGTTTGCGGGTCTGTGTGCGGGTCTGTGTGCATGTCTATGTGCGTGTCTGTGTACATGTCTGTATACATGTCTGTGTGCATGTCTGTGTGCATGTCTGTGTGCATGTCTACATGTCTGTGTGCAGGTCTGTGTGCATGTCTGTATACATGTCTGTGTGCATGTCTACATGTCTGTGTGCAGGTCTGTATACATGTCTGTGTGCATGTCTGTATACATGTCTGTGTGCATGTCTGTATACATGTCTGTGTGCATGTCTGTGTGCATGTCTGTATGCAGGTTGTGCAGTGTACATGCATGCACCGTGCAAGATGTGTGAAAAGTTTTTAACTTCAAAATCTTAAATGTAGCAGAACACAGAATATTTTGACATTTGCAATTCTTACACAACAGACAGTAGAAAACAAACTCCAGACTTTAATTTTAATATAAATATTTGCGTGTACAGTGCTTCGGTTTGCATATGAAACAAACATTTCCTCAGTGTTTTGTCAGGCTGTAAAAAGCTAACGCCACTTGGGCTGTGTGTAAATACAACAATAATCAGAGAGGACTAATTAAATGAGACATTTCTCACAGATAGGCTGCACCTTGAACACTGACTCATGCTCAGTCAGAAAGCATGACAAATAAAGACAGAAAATCACATGTTTTTTGGTGCAGGTAGTTGGATGACAGGTGTAACTGAATCTGTGAGTGCATAACAGAAAACATGCAAATGTGTGCATGATTATGATCCGGACATAACCGAAAAGCGTTTGAGTGTTCGCCTTGAGCAGCAGTTATCTGTGTTCTTCAAAGGCTCCCACTGTCCCCTGGCTCCTCCCTCTCTGTACCGTGTGACAACAACAACTCATCCACAGAGCGGAGCTGCACTTTTCAGCTCATTTTCCTCCTGTCATTCCTCCTCTATCTTTGATCATTGTCCCGCCGCTCGGCCCCCCTTTTCCAACCAAAAACAGAAAAAAAGAGAAAGCCTCACTCAGCACGCCTTTTTTCCCGGCAGCTCTTTTTACTTCACCAACTTATCCGAGGAGCTAAACTCTCGTGGATCTTTTCATTTAGGGGTGTCTCGGCAGGCTGGGTTTTTATACTTTGAACTTCGGCTACTCTCTTCCCCTCCTGTAGGTGACCATGGCCGTACCGGCTGCTCTGATCCCACCAACTCCTCTCGTCCCGCCGCCTCCGATCTCGACTCCCAGCACGACGACGTCCCCGCCGTCGACAACTTCATCACCGTCTCCATCCCTGGCTCCCCCATCCGGACCCGCACAGAACCTGTTCAGATCAGAGCTCCTCGCCACCGGCAGCCCGGGCATCCCGAACGCGGCTCTCCCCCCCGGCAAACCCGTGTACTCGACCCCGTCGCCTGTTGAGAACATACCGCAAAACAACGAGTGCAAGATGGTCGAGCTGCGCGGTGCCAAAGTGGCTTCTTTCACCGTGGAGGGCTGCGAGCTCATCTGCCTTCCTCAGGCTTTCGACCTGTTCCTGAAGCACCTGGTCGGCGGACTGCACACGGTCTACACCAAGCTGAAGCGGCTGGAGATCACGCCGGTGGTGTGCAATGTGGAGCAGGTCCGCATCCTCAGAGGGCTCGGCGCCATCCAACCCGGGGTGAACCGCTGTAAACTCATCTCCAGAAAAGACTTCGAGACTCTGTACAACGACTGCACCAATGCGAGGTTAGTGTGCAGCAGCAGCTGCGTGTGCGGCATTTCTTTTGGGGGTTTGTTAAATGTCTTCCCGGAGAGCCGTGCGTAAAGGCGCGGGAGCAAGGAAGGGGGAGACATTTTTCCCTTTCTGTAAAAACAGCGGCGGTGATGCATCGGGTCCAACTTCATGCCCTGCATGTGTGAGTGTGTGAGGGGAGGAAGAAGAGGCCCCACATCAGTGTGAACAAAAAGTTGAGTGAAAGTTTGTTTTTTAACACGTGCAGGGCAGAAAAAAGCAGCGTGCCATGATGGATGGGCTGTCTGCTGCAGGACAAATGAATCGATAATGTAGGCTACACCTCGGCTGAGTTTGAGTAAACTTGAGGTGTGGAGGTGCCAGAGCAGAAACAGTGCCAGAAACAAGAGAGCATCATTTCACTGTAAACCACCAAAAAAAAAATCCAGAAACTTTGAGCTCAACTTTATTTTTAAATGACTCCTGAGCAGAAGTAGGTTACGCCTTGTTATTATGTGCCCTTGCTACAGGGAGGATACAATTTCCAATTATGATAACTTTGATTTCCAGAACATAAACAAGATTATCATAATTAGATGACACGTAATATTTTTTCGCATGAATTGTTTTCTCCAGTTTTGACATTTCTTTAGGAGGTTACAGCACGCACTGACTACAGCACAGTGTGTGTGTGTGTGTGTGCATTTATTATTTTTTGCACTGTAAATGCTCGAGATAATTGTCACACACACACACACACACACACACACGAGGATGTGCCTTAATCAAACAGGGAAATTAATCTATAAAGTGAGCGAGCAAAACAGCCACACATGCAAATTAACCCCACGTTACTGAGTCAAATATTTTGAGCTCCATATGTTTAAATATGGAATGATTTAAGTTGTTAGGTCAATATTTGATTAAAGCCTTTTTTAAAAATATATATTTTGTTTATTTTTTGCTGTCCTGTTGCTTTGATGTATCGCTCAGTCTCACAGGACGGTTCAGCCTGGTCAAATTTATCATCTTACCTGTCACCATGATTGATTCCATATTGATCTCCTGACTCCCTCCCAATGAAATGAAGCTCAAATGCAAATATGATGGAAAGGAAAGGCACACACACACACACACACACACACACACACACACACACACACACACACACACACACACGAGTGAGGAATAGCAATAACCACTTTGAGGTATTTTCGGTTATCTCGGTTTTTAAAAAAAAAATCACAGAGTGAGATTCGACTTGATTCTGACTTTTTAGATGCACGCGGCATTAAAAACTCACACACACACACACACACACACACACACACACACACACACACACACACACACACACACACACACACACACAAAGAGCTTGCAGATAAATACAGATGTCGCTGTGCAAACAGTCAATTTTTATGCACCATTAAGATCCTCGTGTGTGATGAGATTGAACACATTCTGACCCTCTGAGCGTTGTTTCATCTGCAGAGTGAAGATCAGAAAATGCAAATATTTATATTATATTATATTATTCCTGAAGCTTTTTTGTCATGTAGTTAATTTATTGCAAATTATTAGCAGCGTGCATTATTTTTTATTTTCTGAACACCGTTCCTCTTCTCAGTCAGCAGCCTCACATGTTTGCTGCTTATGAATATGCCTCGTCGCCGTAGCTATCGTCTCAACAACTCACCTGTGCACTTTGGTGCTTAAGCATCATTTACATAAAGCATCAAGAGAGCAGAACACCCCCTCCTCCTCTTCTCCCTCTCTCTCTCTCTCTATAGAGAAAGGCAAACCGTGCGGTGATCCTCCTCTCAAACCTGGCGTGGGGCTTCAGGTGACAAAGTATGTGGTTGAACTCTCTGGGTTGTCAATGGGGGGATGGCCAGCGATGGGGTTAAAGGATAATGCAGTGCCTCGCGTCGCTTTAATGACGCTAAAGTGCTGGGCTATTACGGGCACACGGACAGGACTGTAATTGTCTCTGAAAGCAGCCAGGTACTCCCGGTGCTGGGCTGAAATCAATCACTCAGACCCCGGCCCTGCCCGCCTGCCTGCCCCATTTGGAGAATTACATCATGGAACAGTGAGGCATCCGCTCGGATAAAAGGCTTCTGTTACTTAGAAAAGAGTTGATTTTATTTGCAGGGATGTGTGCTTTACACCGTCTGTCATTGGATTGCTGCTGACAAAATGATCAGTCTGAGTAAACAGGACACAGGTTGCCCTGTAGGCGAAAAAGCAGACCCCCCCCCCCTCTGCTCTCTCTCTCTCTCTCTTTCTCTCGTTTCTTTTGCGCCGACTCACTGTCACGGTGAAAAAGTGTCTTGAGTTCACCGGTTAACTCGCTCGGGTTACACAACAACAGCCTGCTGCCTGAGATAGTTTAGCTTTTCATCTCAGCCCTATTACCACAATGTCACTACTCTTTTTCTCTCTTTTTTTTTTATACAGTGGCAAGAGCGCTAACAATGAAGTGAATAATACTCCTGTACAATGGGTCTTACTATTTCACATGCTGTTTTTTTCCCCTCCCACAGTCCATTGTGTTAAAACAACACTACTCTCATTTTACACACAGTGTGAATGTGAATAGCATCACAGAGCACCGCTGCATCCCGCTGTTTCAGTTTGGATGTGGACACAAACAAAAGCTCTGAACCAAATTGTTCCCCTTCTTTTTTTTTTTTACGGTAAATGTCGTTTTAGAAATATTTTCTCATGGAAAATTCCTTCCGCATTATGTGGTCGATCTGTGCATGCTCTCTGCCTAACAAGCAACAGCACGGTTATTTTTTATTAATTATTGCTCGTCTTTAAAGACGCCACCAGTCGTTCTTGAACCCTTCGTTTTCTTAAGGACTCTCGTGCCAGATTAGCAGTGTTCACACTCGCTTCCCGGACTGATCCAGGTTCAGTAATCTCCCTTACATTATGACTCCGGGCCCCTCCAGGAGACCCTCCAGGAGAGAGAGAGCTCCCCTCCTCTCCTCTCCCTTTGCTCCAGCTACTTGTTTTCCTTTTCATTTTCCCCGTGGTGGGATGGAAAAGGTTCTTATTGCTTTGTGACACTTGAACTCTCTGAAAGGTTATTATAACACAGGAGGGGGGGGGGGGGGGGCGGTGTAGAGATATCGCATATCTCTCATTGGTCTGCTTTTGTGGAAGGCAAGGCTATCCGATGCTGGGGCGCAGAAATGCAGCAGTTAATTGACAATCATTGTCTACCCCTTGAAGGTTAACCACACGCCCCAGACAATGTCCCACCACTGGGAATGGGACGGCGTTTTTTTCACTTACATGCCCTTCTTAAATAGATTTTCCCCGGCTCGTTGCAGTCAGACAGATCTTACCCCCGAAATGTTCCGAGTGACAGGTCAGAGCGAAGCGAATTTCCCTTTCAGCAGATATATTTAATTGATACTGATATGACAGAGTGCTACGAGAGCTCTCACCTCTTTTGTTCCCGTTTCAAGAGTGTTTATGCCTAAACACACATATTTGCAAATGACGGTAATTGTTTTGTTTAGCGCTCAGTGTGAGCTGCCACCGAGGGTGCCAGCTTGTCTCTCTCCCTCCTCTCCTCTGCTGAGCTCTCTTATAATATATTTGTTTTCTACAAGGCACGGATGTGTTTACAGGTACTCAGGGGAGATTTCTGGATTCCATTCAAATCATTCCCAGTCAGAGTGGGTGCTAAGATACCCCGTCACCCAGCAACCACATCCAAGAGGGAGCTTGGGCGATAATAACTTCAAAAACAGAGTGACAGATGCCTGATTAGAGAGAGAAAGAGAGGGAGAGAGAGAATGCTATACAAAGCTGTTTAAAATCTATTCAAGTACTTTCTTGAAAGTCAAATTGGCTCTCATATTGTGTGTGTGTGTGTGTGTGTGTGTGTGTGTGTGTGTGTGTGTGTTGTTTCTTTATTGAAGGGGGGAGAGAAAAAACATTTAAGTTCTCCCGTTTTTAAAAAAAACATTTTTAATCCTTCAGTGGGGCTCTGCTAAATTTGATTAGGTACAGTACATGTGCTCAAGTCAACTGTGCAGTTGGCAGATGGCGGCAAGGTGTTTTTTTATTTATTATTTATTTATTTTTGTGTGCAAACAAATAGTCTCCTTGAAAATCAGAGATGCTTTATTGACTTGACATCCGTTCAGCTGGAACAAGCGCAAATTAAAACATTTTTTATTTTTTTACAGCATAACCAACAAAGTAACCATCATTTTCCCTAAATTCTCTAAGTAAGAGCACTTCTTTTTTTGCAGCTTACAGTAGAATGAATCTGAGCCAAGACTGTGGTGGAAAGCGCAGATTTCACTTGTTAGAGAGGCTTTGTTTGACACTGTCTAATGTCATTTTGTGGATTTAGAGGCTATTTGCATGGCAAAGAGGGGCCTGCATTGTTAATTTGTCCTGTTGGATGCATTAGTTGTCCAAGCTCTCCATCTTATTTGCATGCCTTTACTGGATCCGCAACAGCAATTGAATTACCAATTAATTCCCCTCCCCTCTCTCCCCCTGTGCAGATGAAATGTTTTTCGAATCGCACGTCGCCATCAGGTCTTCACACGTTGATCAGTGCGTTTAAATGACCTATTTTTTTACCATGTGCAGCCGACGTAAAGGGGCATTAGCTTTGATTTTTATAGACAATAGACTTAAGCTGTTTAAAATCTATCTGTCAATACGACCTATCAAGCATATTAAAGCAGATTTGTTAACAGTGATTTCACCTGATGATTTTACACTTGAGACTGATTGCCTGACAGACTCAGCAATAGATTTTGGGTCACTCTGATTTCCCCCCTCTCTCTCTCTCTCTCTCTCTCTCTCTCTCTCTCTCTCTCTCTGCTCTTACGGCTCCGTCACATTACAGCACATTTAGGTGGAGGCATGGCGGAAGTCACTGACTGCTTGTACCCAGGATGTTAAATGCTACTGACAGAAGTTAGGAGGGAGCAGATGAGATTTCCTGATTGGAGAAGGAATGCAAGGGCCCTCGCCTGGCTCTGTCTAATATGGTCACATAGAGAAATTGATTTTCCTCAGAAATTAATTAATTTTTCATATAGCCCAAAGCTGGAGTTTAAAAAAGAGAGTGCACACTTGCTGGTTTCCTATTTTTTCCCCCTCCTTTTTTTTTTAAAGAATTATTGCCTAATCATATTAATACTTTTGCCCCAAGGATGAAAAGATAATTGTACAAATGCATTTGGAAATATGTATCACTGAGTATTTATGATTAAATTATGCAAATAACTCCGCTCCCATCCTTCGTGGGCCCAGATTGTCTAATTAGGATTGATATGGCGAATAGATGTTGGGGAATCTGAATACAAGCATGTCCAAAGAGCAGAAAATTGAAAATGACAAGGCTGGAATCCTTAAAAAGTGTGTAGGTTTTTTTTTTCTCTTTCTCTCCCCCTCCCTCTCTCTCTCTCTCTCTCTCTCTCTCTGTCTAATTCAGCGTAACTGTATCAGGAGTTAATTTTCCCCGGCTTCATTTCTCGTCTGAGCTGACAGGAAAAGGAATCCATCAGGGAAGAGATCTCAGATGGGATTCCACAAATTTCCTCCACTTGTTTTTTTCTCCCCCCCTTACTCACCCGCCTCCCGCCCGCCTCTCCCTCTCCCCCCGCTCTTCATTTTCGCGGAGGCTATCGGGGACGAATCTTCTCCCGAGTAAACATGCAGATGGTATTCCTCCAGCGTCGATGTTTTCGGAGCTCTCTACTCAACACAAATGAGTCCTCCCTAATAATTGAAGTTTATTAAGAAAGGAATGTCATCCAACAAAAAGCCTCTTTGTACTTTGGGAATTTCGGCATCATATCACAATGATAGCAACTCCGCACAGATGCTTTTATATGAAGAGAATATCATCATCCAATTGACATGACATCTTATCTCGTGTGTGGCAGGATGCATGCTAAGACTCAATTTTCTCAACCCTAAAAGAATCAAACAAACGTCGCTTCAAATTGTAGCTGGACCTGCCCAGACACACACTGACACACACAGACAGACAGACACTCTGTACACTGACACTAGTCTGAACCAACAGTTACATGTAATTTAACAACAGCCGTGTTCCTTGCTGGGCTCAGCGGTACATTACAGAGAAGAAATCAGGGGGAGGAAATGACATCGGTTTCCACTCTCTCTCTTCTTCTGTTGTTAGCTTTGAGATGAACGGCGGCGAGCACAGGAACGGCTCCAGTGCCTCCAACAGTATCTATTAAAGGGCCTGATTGTTATCTAATCTTTACCTGGCGCTAGCTGGAAAAGCCCTGAAGCTAATGACACTCGAGACTAGCAGCGCCATTCTATGGCGGTTCAAAAGCATCTGCTCAGTCAATACCTTCTGATGGAAAAAAAAAAAGGAAGAGAAAAAAAAAAACGGCCCCACAGCTATTTATGTGAAGTCTGAATTCACTTAAACACCAGAAACACTTTATGCAGTCAATTTGTTGCATTGAATTATAACTAACAACGTGCATGAAATGAGTTCCTGTTGAGCAAGCAGGATAGACACTAAACTGCTCTCCTGTGCCTGGTTCGGGGGCTTCAGAGACTCGATTCAGCTTTTACAGAGCGAGTGGAGAAAAAAAATAATTTTAAGGCGAAATAAATGATTTAAAACCAAATCAGCATAAGCAAACGATTATGACGAGACACAATAAGTGAATCATATTTAATTACACTCATAGCCAGACGCCAGAGTGTAAATACAACAAATATTAAAGGTCCAGTGTGTAGCTGGATTTAGTGGTGTAATCACCGCATTGCAACCTCCTCACATCACCCTCACCTTACACTTTAAGGACCCAGATTAGAGTCACTGTAGAAACATGGAGGTCTGCATGAAAGAAAAACAAACATTCTTATTTTCACATGATTATACATGAGTTATATATATTATATATTAAACCTGACACACTGCACCTTTACATTTATAGGTTCCTGTGACACGCGTTGGACACTGATCAGTAGATTGTTCCAGATCTGTCTTTCAAATGATGTTTAAAAAAAAAAAAAAAAAAACCCTTGCTCAATCTTGCTCAATCAAAATTCAGTCATTAATCTCGAGGTCAATGTCAGCTGGATATTTCTCAAATAAGGAAATGAAAAAAGAAATGTTATGATCTCCATCTCTGTCGACTAAAAAAAACTATATATTTTATAATGTATTAGCTTTATCGCTCATGTGTTAATTATCTGTGTTAAAAATGTAAAACACAAATGTTAAAGACTAGAGATATTCTGTGTCTCATTCAGCGGCTCAGGATCATCCGAGCTGTCAGCAGTTCAAAGCTGTAAAACAATAAGCTCTGCTGCAATTTTGGATGCTATCCACAGAGATAGCCACACCCAGAGCTGCTTTCTGACAGCGTCGCACACCTGTAGAGGTTATGAGCGGGGGTATCAATATCCCCAGGTCAACACATTTTCATCTAATACTGACATCTCTCTTTGCCTCTCTCTCTCTGCTTCTGTCTCTCTGCCTCTCTAAGCCTAGTGAGAATATTGGTGGGAGTCTTTATTGGTTGCAGCGCTTGGGTTTCTCTCCTCGTAGACTCAAATGTCACCGTCTCCCTGATGTTTCTTTAAAATCGCCTGTGCCACCACTTGCTGTGGCGCCCCGGCTATTATTACCCTCCTCTTAAAGAGTGACAGTCGGGGGCCGTCCTCGGGAGACATGACACAAACCTCAGCGGATGGAGCTGTAGTGCTGTGTCAAGCCAACGCTCCCGGCCAATCAGATAGCTGCCGAACAGACCAGTGTAACACCTGGTATGCCGGGAAGGTTAGCAGACGAGTCAAGTGCGGCTCGGTTCCAGACTCCCGGATAAATAAAATCCAGACTGTCGTCGGTGAAAATAAAAGTTTGTGTGCGTCAACTCGGCGCTGATGTGTCGAAAGCGACGACTTGTGCATGTTCCTGGCTGTTTCACAGACGTGTAGAAAATACAGTGAGACACATTCTCTATGGAAATAAACACGGTTATGATAATAAAGCAAGCCCTTGGCTTGAAATGTCCACATCCATTAACCCTCTGCAACTTTTACATGGAGGGGAGTGTGTGTGTGTGTGTGTGTGTGAGAGATGCTCAGTGAGCGAGAGAGTATGTGTGCGTGCCTGTGTGTGTGTGTGTGTGTGTGTGTTAGAGAGAGACTACTTCACATATGAATGGTCTTGTGTGAAAAGGAGGATGAATTGAGTCAAGCTGACATAGCATGCCAATAAGCTTTGTCTCATTTCCAATGCCGTATTCATTTGTGCCACAGAGAGATTTATTGCATGATTGACAATTATGAGAGGGTGACCTAGTTCTTTGTGACGGAACAAGAATGGTTTTCATCAGTTGCCTTTGCTGTCTTTTGCATTGTGCGTGTGATTATGTGTGTGTGTGTGTGAGACGCTCCTTGGTAAAGAATAGAGGATCGCCTCTTGTGCAATGAAATACTTCTTTTTTTCTCTCCCCTCCTTCTCCTCGAACTATTTGAAACTCGCATTTTTTTTCTTCTTCTTCTTCTAGTAATGGCTTCATATATTTTGCATAGAATCACATCATCCACTGTGTCTGTTCCACACGCAAAAAAAAATGAATTTCCTACCCCATTAAGCAATGTGAGCCGTCCAGAATGGATCACGTTAAAGTGACGTTTTTACGAATGCTCTTCAATCTCCAACTTTTGGTGTGGGGATAAAAAAGAAAGAGGGAGTAATTCTCTAAGTCTGTGAATATATATATTTATATGTATATGTGTCGTTATCACACACACTCAGCTCGTTCTCTGTTATTGTTGTTACCTGATCACCCAAATCACAAATACACTCATCCCTTCGCCGTCGTGACTGTCAGTTAAAGTGCCTTACATCTCCTGATTCCTTTTTATTCTTTTATGGTTCATCCTACCTGTCTATTAGCTGTGTGTTTTCTGTGTGTGTGTGTGTGTGCGCCCAGTCAAGCTTAGATTACTACGACTGTGCAGGAGGAAGTCTCCGCACCTCCTGGGACTCCTGCTTGACTGGCCCCACAAATGATACAAGCCAGGGTTTAGTTGGGAGTTAATATCCTGCAAAATTGTCCCGCGCAGCCTCGGCAGAATGTGGATGATTAAATGACACAAGCATATCAAAAACATTTTTCTCAGACTAGTGACTGTTAAGTGTTGCAGCTGGTGCAGCCCGTCTCCCAAGGTTACCATTTAAAAAAAAAAGGGAATATTCAAGTGGGAAGTAGGTGTCATTGAGCTGTGTGTGTGTGTGTGTGTGTGTTATTGCACCTGTATGAATGAGCGTGTGCGCAGATGCTTTAGATGTTTTGTGTAATGCCCTGTTTGAGTGGTAATAATATCTCAATAGGATTTCAGGGTCTCATTGAGAGCTTCTGTAGAAGGTTGAGAGGACATATGCTAATTGTGCCTGACTGGTCTCTCTCTCAGAAACACACACTGAGTTTTCCTTGTACGCTGGATGCCAGACTTCCCCCGTTGACGAAAAAAAAAAGAAGGGCTGGAGGCTCCGAGGCGATCCATTTTATCCTTTCTTTTTCAAAGGATGCAATGCTTTGTTTTAACCTCTGCAGGAAAGGAGATGAAAGGCAGTGTAATAAAGCCAAAAGGTCTTTCTGTACTTATCAAATGGCCTTTCACTCCTGACCTTTAAGATGCCACAGTAGGAACTGGAGACAATGCTAGAAATACAGATTGGATTTCAGACATCAAACACCCTCTTTGTATAGTTTACTTGCACGGAGAAGAAAGAAAGAAAGAAGGAAAGAGAGAGAGCAACTTTTCACGGTCCCGTCATGTCGCAGCGTAGTAGAAAAATAAAACCAAAAAAGAAAAAAATATTTGGGGGGAAGAATGAACGGCCTTGTCAGCGTCCCGCACAGATCAAACACAGAGTAATTCAGCGACGGATACATTTGAGTTCTGAGGAGTTTCTTTATCTGATATCAGCAGTGGGCTTTGTGCGACTCATCTGGGATTTGGCTTTTGAACGTGTCGGCGTCTGTGTGTACAGTACGCACGCAGACACAGCCTCTCTTTACTTTATATATCAGAGGTAGTCAGTTCTGATTTCACGAGGGCCGGACATAGAGAAACGCTCAGGTTCAGGTTCCGCAGCGTCATCGTTATAATTATTTTATATATATTGAAGCAGCGTTGTCATTGTAGACATCTGCACTGTGTGAAGACAGCGACTCAAATCAAACAGCGAAAGCTATAATTCAACGTCATGGCAACAATGTTTATTTTCAGTGACACTCTGGACTCTGGAGAGCTACATACAGTAATAAATATTAAATCAAATAAATAATAAAAGTCAGAGCAAAGTCAGTTTGACATTCAACTCTAAAGCAAAAAGTACTTTTATAATAATAATAATAATTGGCTGACTTTTTCAGTGTCAACCTTCCACGCGTTTAGCATACGCCATCGAACGTTGTACTCACAACTGGGCCGCTTTTCTACCCTGCCCGTGATTAGGCTGACTTTCTTGCCCTCCTCAGTCTTGACCGATCTCAGTCCTCCTCATGCCTAAACCCGAACAACTCGAACCGAAGAAGGCAACAAGTACCGTCCAATCAGAGACAGGTAGGATGTCCCTTTGCGTTGAGTCAGAAAAAAGAAGTAACTCAATAAAACTCTGTGATATGTCGACTACATGGCCACCAGTGTTCTATATCATTGATGTAGCATATAAACCTCCTTCCTGTGGTTGAACGCTGGGCTGATATTTCCACCGGAAAGCCTTTCACAATCTAAAGAAAAGGATCTGTCTTCTATTAATAGCACTCAGTTAATCTTAAGTTTCTGAGCTGCACTCTGAAGTCTTAAAACCTCGATTTACACATATAATAATCGTTCTGCATTAATTTGGCTCCTGCAGTATGATTTATAGTCGACGGTTATGGGTGTGACGTGGAACGTTGAGGTTGTTCCAAATGACAACCTGCTGCATTGTAATGACAAGCCTACAATACCCATCAGCCCTTTTTTTTCCTCCAGTCAATGCCCACAGACTACAGACTACAAAGAGCTAATCATGCTCTTAGATGTAGAACTTTATCAGGATCCGCGATGGCACCCAGCATTCCTGTCATTCTTCACATTCTGCCGAGTGCCACTCGCAGTCTTGGGTTCTGTTTTAAGAGGCCCGGTCAGGGCCCGACCGGGGGCCATGCCTGTTGACAGTTCCTTGGCACTGTTGTCTCAGCAGGAAGACATAAGTTGGAGCAACAGAGAGAGGCTGCGGACGAAGGCCGTCTGGTCAGCGCAGGGAATGGAGTTGGAGAAGATTAGGCTTCACCCCGCGGGTCATTGTGTTCCCAGAACAGGGCCCGAGCCCGTCGGCCCCGGTATTGTTAAAGGGAAAGGTCAGGTCCAACGACCAGGCTAAGCCTATTAAACAAGCCGCACCGCTCCTTCCTGGAAACCTGACTGTGCTTTCTCTTAACTACCGAGCAGGGGGAAAAAATCAGCTTTGAGCAGCTGAGCTCGGTCATATCCTGATGTGAACCGGAGACCAGGGCTAATTGAAAAAATAATATAACTGTACGCTCACACGAAAGCATTGCAATCATGCTTCTTTATAACAGCGGGCAGCAGTTTCATATTTTAACGTAGTGCTAATTGTTTTACGGAGCCCTGAAGTTGGTACTCTGTGCAGCAGTGTGTGTGTGTGTGTGTATGTGCGCTGAGCTGCCGGAGGTTTGCTCTGACAGATCCTACCAGTGTCGAACAAATCCTCACATTTATATCCTCTCAGTGCTAAACGCTTATGTACCGCATTCATAAGGTCGTCTGAGCCCCAACACGCTCCCATAAGTCTCCTTTAGCTGCAGTGATGGCTGGTGTCAGGGATGTCTGTTGAATGAAAGGAAACACAGGCAGATAGCGTTTGATCCGTGATGGAGATGAGTCCACATAGGAGCGGAGCCAGTGATTAATAACGGTGCATCTGGGGTAAAAAGGATGTCATCCCCTGGACGTCTAATGAAAGCTCTTGAACATATCTGGGAGAGGCGATATGTTGACAGTGGATGATGCAAATGAGGCTAAATGTGAGAGGAAACCTGAAATGAATCACCCCGCTGTCTCCCCCTTACGCGTGCACGCGTATGTGCCCCGACTAGCAGCCAGCCGTTTGCACCGTACAAAGCTCGGTGTGACACTCTCCCTCCTTTGTCTCAAACTGCTAACTGTATTTAATTTCACATCTTATCGGGCCAGGCTTTGTCTGTCTGTGAGTCTCTGCACAGTGGAGGCGACCCCCGGAGATAAACTCTGTCAGGCTCTGGGGTGATTTATTAAATTCTGATTTCTGTGAAGGACTTTAATGTCGAGGGGGGGAGGCAGGGTGGGAGGGTGGACGGGGGGTGTGTTGGCGGTTGTGTGGAGGTGGTGTGTGTGTGTGTGTGTGTAAAGAGAGAGAGAGGGGGGGGGGAGAAAATATGTCGCAGGTGTCTCTGCCAGCCCCGGGCACTGTTCTCTCTCCATTACCAGCATTGTTAGGTATAGAGAGGCAGGAGAAAAGAGAGAAGTAGGAATCTATGCTGAATTTCCTGTCTTTGTTGTGGCAGTGGGCTTGTTTTTTCCCTCTGTTCTGGCCAGAACAGCGGTATCAAATCTCACTTGTGTTTGGACTGGAGATAGCGGCCGGAGAGCCGAGTGGAACGTTCAGAGCTGGGTTATTTTAAACGGCTCCTCTCTCTCTCTCTCTTCTCTGTGACACCTGAACGCAACCCCTCTGAAACTCTTTAAATCCAGAGCTATTAGCTAAAAAAAAAAAAATCTCAGAGAAGAAAAGCCCGATGTCGAGACACTGCGCGTGACATTTTCTGACTGAGTTCAGCAGATTTTATGGGGCGGCGCTGTTACAGCCGATCTGGACCCCGGCGCTTCAATTTAAAATATTTTCTTGTTAAGCACATTTCACAGGTCAATTGTGACCGCGCCGCGGCTCAACATGTTAATTTTAATATCATTTTATTCATCTCAAATGCATCGGCCCCTCCCCCCTTAAAACCTATTTTACATTTCTCTTTCATATCACCTTAATCTAAATTGATGTGTTATCATACATGGATCTCAGAGGAGGGGGGATCAAATAATGACTGTCAGCCGTGCATGGTGAACTCTGTTTTTTTTTCCAACATAATTTGGTCCTCCGCGTTATAAAATATGCTTTAAAGTCTGAACCACAAGGTGATTTTCATACGACCCTCTTTCTTTGTGAGGATAGTTCTTTTAAAAAAGTGACGTGTTGCTCTCCGCTCTGATGTCTGTGAAGCAGTTTGATCCAAAGGTAATATCGACGAGGACGCCGCCTCGTCTCCTTACACGTTCACTTCCCAAGGGGCTCTTTTCTCTCCGTGACACCTCGATTCTCTAAAGCGATGAGTGGATGATAAAGAGTCGTGGATTCCATATATTTATTTATTGCTCGTATTTGGAAGAAGTTAATAGAAGACTGCGCGGGGCTGCGGTGCGTGAAGGGCTCGCACGGGGACAGGACTTCTTGTCTTAGATGCAGAAACTATAGAAAGCCAGGCTGAACACATACATCAAACCACACACACACACACACTCTTACAGATGCTCTATATCAAATAGTTTACCCCCTCTCTTTCTTTACTCTGCCCATTTTTCTTCTCCAACCAGGGCATATCCCACTCTCAGTGTAGCTATTAAATCAAACCTAGAAGATGAGTTTGCAAAGCCAGAAACTTACTCCACTACTCGCACGAAAGGGAAACATCCAGATCTCAGTTTAAACACACTCCCTCTCTCTTCCCTCTCTCTTCTTGCAGGAACTGGAGTTTGTTTGACCTAGTATGCAAACCCTGGTTAGCAGCGGTTTTGATTGAGCGGAGCCGGGGATCTTAGGGGCCGGCTCTCCTCTTGATACCTTAACGTCTCCCTGTCTCCCATTGTTCTCGGCGAGTCAGCATCTTTTGTCTTTGCCACTGATTTGTCTTTTGATCTGTGCGAGTGATTTATCTGCATGGAATCGTTTTTCTCTCTCTCTCTGTTTCCCCCTCAGGAAATTTGGAATGAGGCTGGCCTTAACCTTGCCAGGGCCCAAACAAAAGCCCGAGAGCTGATCTCATGTATTTTGATGCTGTTTGTGAAAACGACACACACACACACACACACACACAGCTCAGATTTTGAGAGGAAAAGCAACCCTCCGTTGTTTTGTGTTTTTACCTCCAGTTGAAATTTCCATTTGGAAGTGACATGTTTTTTAAACTCAAATTATTAAATGCTAGTAAGTGGATTTAAGTGGATACTTCTACTAGACACCCTCTGGGAGCTGTGGCTGAGATCACCAGGTAGGGGCTAATGGAACAGGGGTGGTGCTGGTGGTGGTGGTGTTGGGTGGGTGGGACCCTGATGTCTTCCGACTGCAACAGTTTTCCCTCTGTTTGCCTGGTTAAGAAACGCCAGAGGTTGGGGGGATTGGAGTTGACAACCCTGAGGGGATTGGAGCTGTTTGCCTTGTGTGTGCTTTCGGTTTTTTTTGTGTTTTTTTTTTTTTCCAGCCGCCCTCATGTGCAGCTGTTATAGCATCCTCCCTCCTCCTACCAGCTGCCAGAGAGAGAGACACACACACACATAGAAAAGACAGAGAGAGAGAGAGAGAAAGAGAGTGAGAGGGAAGGGTAGGACGAAGGCGGGAGAGGGGGGAGTAAACACATCCACTCAACACCTGCTGCCCGGTGAAGAGAAAAGGTGTGTGCAGGAGAGAGAGATAGAGGGAGAGGGGGGAGACAGAGATAGGTGGTTAGGGAGAGGCGACATGAGTACAAAAGCCTGAGAATGTGTTAATGTGGGAGTGAGGATTGTGGAAATACAAAGATTAGAGGAGAGGCAGGTGGGGGGATCTGCAGGTAGGCGACAGTATCACACGCTTCAAGCTTTGCTACTCCAGCCCGCTTATCTTCAGTGGCAATCTCGGAAAAAAATATAAATAGATATCTTTGTAGTCTCATTGCTCCAGATGTTTACGTGCTTTGATCAACATTGTTTTTGGGGTTGAGGCCTCGGCGTTGTTTGTCTGGAGATCTCCACGAGAGAGAGAGAGAGGAAACTTTTCCTCAGCAACGCTAATTATTTTTCCATCACCGCTCCGTCACCAGTGAGAACTCTTTCACGTCCACATCGCCTCCCAGGCAGCAAACAGAGAGCACGTAACACCAGGAAAAAAGCAGCAATGGAGCTGTTGTGTTTGCACAATTAATGATTTTGGGCATGTGTGTGTGTGCGTGGGGGGGGGGCTAGCTTTCTGTTTCCTCGTGAATTTAACAAATATTACGGAGCGATACCGCTCAGACGTTACGGCGATAAGATCGACGCAGAGAGTTCTCTGCGCGTGCAGAGGTATTTGATTCCTGTCCTAAATATGCATATGCATTTAAATCGAATGAAAGTGTGCAATCTTCTTTTTAATCAGCTATTTTCTCTGTATCAGAGAAGTGCAGAAGTTTCCCCTCCCCTCCTGTTCCGTTTGGGACCTGATTGTCAATTGGCTGACATTATCTAAACAAGAAATATTAAAACTAATTAAAGAAATGTCTCTGTAAAATCTTGATAAGGGTGAGGTTTTTTTTTTTTTTCCCTCCTCCTTCTCTTTCTCTCTTGCTCTCTTGCCACAGGCTTGTCTGAGCAGAGGAAGTTATGAAACTCCTACTGCTATATCATTTGCACAAGGAAGTTTCAGCCTGTTCCTCTGGCTCTGTTGACTAGAGTCCATAAAACAGCTTTATTAAAAATGACACCATTCCACTCTGTATTTGCTCAGCGGCTGCTCATCTAGATTAGGTCACATGTTTCTGTGTGTGTGTGTGTGTGTGTGTGTGTGTGCGTAGTGTGGCCAACAATAGCCAGAGTTTATGACAGATAGCAGCTGTCTGGGCTGACTGTTGTTGTGATAACATATTGCATACTGTACATCTCTAAATCTGCTTCTCCTCCTCATCGAGATAATCTGCTTCTGTTTTTCAACAGAAAACTGTCTCGACCACAATTCAAAAGCAAGTCAGCGCCGTTCCAATTTCCTGTAACCAACTGCACGCGATAGTAAATCATGAAGCCCAAGTGACACCAGCTCCGCGAGAACGCCGAGGCCTGTTCTGCAGAATTGATGTAACACTCTTACTTTATATTGCACAAGTTCGATATTCTTCGATGAGGAAACCCGTCCTCCGCTTTCTCAACCTAAACAAAACACGATCTGTACGACACAAAGTGCATCCAGCGGCTGCGTCGTATGTACAGGAGTGCGTGCGTGCGTGTGCATGCCCGTGGATGTATAACATAACACCGCAGGAACACGGAGAAAGAGGGGAGGGCGGTGAGCGCTCAGAATTATGTTATGGCTGCCTCCTGTTTAGCTTTTCCCAGAGCCCCGGGCGACTGGAAGGCATCAAGGACACCTGGGTGCGACTTTATTAAAGTATGAAATGAGAGGTCAGTGACGCGACGGTCCCACACATGACATCCTGCTGCTGGCCCTTTTCTTTTCCCTGCCTCCTCCTCCCGCCTCCTCCTCCCCTCAGTCCGGGGCTCTGATGACTCCTCTATGAAAAAGTCTGTTTCATTAATCCCCCTGAGGGACCCCCTCAAACTGCTCTTTTCTGCCGCAGATACAAATTTAATTCCTGATAGGTCTGTTAGATGGAAGCCGCGTCTATCAAGGCTTTTAATTAATGTGGCACTACTTCTCTGTGTATCACACTGTTTATCTGAAATTCATGACCAGGGCGAGGACGGACGGGATTGTTCAAAGATGGCTTGTTTTCCCTTTTTTGGTTGAAATGTGAATTTTAATTAGACACGGTTGTTACTCTGAGGGGCTGTAAAAAGAGGCGGGAGGAGGGGATGTGTGCTTGTTACAAGGAGGCGTGTGTGTGTGTGTGTGTGTGTAAGGTAATAGATAAAGGTGGCTTTATCTATTCACCTACTGTCACACTTTTCCCAGCGTGTTTGTTTTTCCTTATTAATGCTCCAGTATTTTGAAGCCAAACAATGTCGATAACAGGTTCAGGAAACTACCTACGAAAGTGCAGTCGGACTAAATTCTTTTGGGCTTCACTGTAAATCCAGACTGTGACAATGGGCTGGCCCAACAACTGTTTGTACTGGCAGGCTATTTCCAGGCTAATAGCTGCACAGTATCATTGTCAGCCTCTTATCGTGGCAGGCACAGCCCTTTCTGACACGCTGACACCTCAATGGTGTGTGTGTGTGTGTGTGTTTTGCACGCATACATCTCTGTCTGCAAATCATTTGAATGTTTAGGTGTGTGTTTATGTCCGCTCTGTTGTTCTAAGAAAAAGATGAAGTGCTGCAGCTGTATCTCCGGGTCTCTAACAGCGTTGGACGGCGCCTCGAGATGGTTTCCGATGGAAGATTATCATTTCGCGGCGCACACTTCTTATCCTCCTCTGTCCCTGAGTCTAATTCGCGTCAAGGCTAATTTGTATGCTGTCCTTAATGGTTGTGTTTGGGTTAGTTCTGAGTAGCACAAAGCCTTTTAATTGTGAGGTTTAACATTTTGCAATTAAAATCTCCCCTTCGTTGCTCTGAGGAATGAATGAGCCGTCTTTGATGTGCTTTAATCAGCCGTGATGTATTGTAGTTTAAGAAGCATAAAGATGCCAGATACATTTCTGATTTTAAATAGACACACTCTTCCACCTTTGAAGATGATCGTCCTCTCTCTCTCTTCTCTTTTTTTTTTTTTGAACACTCCCGCTGGCTTAAAGCAGCGAAAGCTCGTCGCTCCCTTGAACCCCGCTCTCGGATTCTGGGGGCGCAGATCTCTATCTAGCCTTTCTAAAGTGGCCAAACAGGATTAGAGGAGGAGGAGGAGTGCTTCTGTTTCACCAGGACGCAAGGAAGTGTGCACGACGCTTCACCAGAGCTTGACTAAAGGCCTTAGATGCACGACTGTATCAGCTGTTACTCCCTCACCTGTAGACATCCCTCTGTAAAGACACGCTGATGTGATCAGAACTCTTGTTCCGATGTTTCCATTTCCTCCCTGACGCCAGTTTCTGTTGCACCATTAGCAAAAACGCCGGAGAACCTCGATTATGGCGGCGCTCTCCAGAGGTATCCTTGTTTTGCCGTATTGTTGTCGAACAAAAAACCTCATTAAGATCAGAAAGAAGACGGGAAAAAAAATCTTCTTATCGGTGGAGGTGGCAGTTTGACGGAGGCTGATTGGGAGCATCTGGAGGCTGTTTTTTTTTTTTTTTTTTTTTCAGGAGGACACAGCCCAGAGTGAGCAACCCTGGCATTTAAGCACGGAGGGGCCTCCGCTCCTCCTAGAAACTCAAAAATCTCCCAGCAAAGCAAATTAACGGGAGCAGGGATTTGGTAATAATGGAGGTTCTCGGCTTTTGTTTCAGCGTGACAGATGGACAGTGTGTGCTCAAATTGAATTTGGCTTTAATTGCATTGTGGCGTTTATAATTTATCTGCTCCACAGATTTTGTTTACAGGTTTATGGGGTCTTGAAATGCGTGTTTGCTCTCTTCTTCTTTTTTCCCCTTCCTTCCCTCTCTCTCTCTCTCTCTCTCTCTCTATCCTCTCACTCTGTGTGTGTGTGTCTACGTGTCGGGCCAGATCCTTTTTCATCCTCCACTACAGCAGGATAAAGGACACTGTAATTCTCTGAGAGTGTGGTGTTCATTACCGTAGCAGTTTGCCCTCCAGGGTGAATGTGTTCAATAAGCGAGATTGTCTTTTTTCCAATATACACTTAAACGGTATAAGATTGCAAATGTAAGCTCCGTAGTGCCCGTCTGCTCCAATGCTCAATGTTCAAATCATTTGGATCACTTGGATAGGTGAACACAATATAATCAAATATCTCTCCTTTTGAATAACTCCACGCGTGTTAGCCTGACAAGAGGACACACACACACACACACACACATATATATATATATACATGCACACAAACAGAGCCACTCAGTTGCTTTGTATGAGAGAAAAAGAGCCCACTTGAGTTATTTCCTCCTGGGTGTCTGTGTAATTCTACATATGTTGAAGTGCTTCTTCCTGTGCCCAGGTGGGCACGGCCGGTCGCTTCAATCCCCTTTCATGCAAATAGAAAACCAGGCACTCGAGCTGCAGAGGAAGCATTCAGATAAAGAGACATGATACAGCCACATAAAGCAGGAGACATCCAGCCTGACCGTGCTTTACTCTCTGCCGTGGCGGTGATTACTCAAATCTCATTCCGGACACGGATGTAAAGCCGCTTGCTTTGTCTCATTAATTTGTGCAATATTTTTTTTTTTTCTTTCTTGATTATTCCTCCGGACAGACCTCCCGCAGCATCTCACAGCGGCGATAAAGATTATATGCTTGTCTCCTGCTCCATCTAGCTCTTCTCTGCTCTCCTTATCCTAGCCTCTGCCACCCTCTAATTGATGCACCCCTGCCAATTTACACTTCAGACCTGCCTCTGACCCCTATTAACTACCTGGCCTCACTCTCCCAGGGAAAAGCAGTGCGTTCAGGGAGATCCCACCCCCACCCAATCAACTCCTCTTAAGGCTGCTGCTAAACACATTTTCATACTTAGCCGGGGAGAGCAACCGGCCAACTTTTATCTGGATGAGTGAAAAAGGATAAGCCGAGTTTTCCCCCTAAACACACACACACACACACACACACACATGGCATCCCACCACACGGCACTTCATCATAGGCCGATGCCTCACGGTCATTTGACAAAGGTTATTTATTTTATTTTTTTCTCCCCCCGTCCTCAGATTACTGTCTTAGCAACACTGCAGCAGCCACTTGTCATTGTCTGTTTTTCACTTGTCCTAGATCGGGAGTATTTTGAGGAATGTCCGCTCTGTTCCTCCTGTACCCGTCCCAGAAGTCAGCCCATGTGGGTTGTGTGGGAGACAGAAAGAAAGAAAGAAAGAAAGAAAGGAAGAGAAAGTGGTCTGGAGCTGCTGCTGTGTGTCTTTATCAGCTATGGCTTATTTGTGGTGGGCTTAACCTGCCCATATCTACTCGGGGGTTTTCACTTGACCTGATGTTATGTCATCACGAGCATTCTCCGGAGGGGGTCCAGACTCTGCGCTGATTAAAGGACAGCAGATAATCGTGTGTGTGTGTGTGTGTGTGCGCTGCTGTGTTTATATTTAGACGATATGGCCGACTGAAGTGGACGTATTTAGAGTAGGACCGGGCCGGGCCGGGATAGGACGACACTTCAGAGTGTTGGAGAGTCACGTCGTTAGATTCCTGCAGCAGCAGACATGGTATGTGTACAGGGTAATGAAGTAGGGAATCATTCTGTGTTCTCGATTAACAGTAATCACAAAGCGATTGAAGCGTGAAAAATGAATTTGTTTCTTCCAATGCAGAACAGCTTCAGAACACACACACACACACACACAGCAAACTTATTAATTATACAGTGCTGTTGAGCTAGCAGAATAATATTTTTAAACGCTGTCATGTTTTGTCTGCTTAATTGTAAGGTATTGCAACATGGTTTCTCCCCATTAAAGTTGAAGAGTGGAAGAAAAACGCGGCAGTCAGTCGGAGTTTCTTTCCCTCCACTCAGTAGCATTGCGGCTGTTTAGCCACTTTTCTCTGGGCAAATTGTTTTTGTGACCCGTGGAATGTTAGAGGAAATGCTTCTTTCTCATTGGCGGTCCCCCGGGTGTGGAGGCCATGGCCCCTGTCATCGGCCCCAGTGCACACACACACACTGACACACACACACACATGCGCGGATCACTCTTTGCAAAGAGGAAAGCAATCCACCACAGGAGAGAGGGACCTCCAGGCCTTTTTATAGCACCAATACTTCCATCCTCCCTCCTCACCTCACCTCTCTCTCTCTCTCTCTAGACTCCCAGACGTGACATCACAACAACCGGAGATCATTTTCAGCGGTATCATCATAACCGCACACACGCACACACGCACACACACACACACACACGTACCTACGTTCTGTCTACTCGTTTCTTCCCCGCGTCTTTATTTACTCTCATTTCGTGTACAGAATCATCGTTAATTAACCCTTGCTTTGCACAAATAAACACCAGACAGTGATGTTTTTTTCTTCTTTTTCTTCTTCTTCTTCTTTTTCCCTCAACCCCCTTAAAGAGACGTTAAAAAGTAATCATGAACGGTCCCAATTCGAAAAGGATTTCCCAGGAATGTGCAGTGAAATATGCTCCTCAGATCAATTAAGTGTTTACAGCCTGTAAGAATCAGCAGCACAATAGAGAAGCTGTCTCTTCTGGACCCCCGGAGGCTACCGTAGCAATGTTTCATTAAGTGCACTCACTCCTGTGGCCCCCTATAAACACACATTAATTAAGGCACACAGAAAAAAACACAAGTCTCTGAGCTTGCACTATGGTAATGATGATATGACCCCCAAAAGGAGAGGTGCACCGAGGGGTCAGGGAATAAAAGCAGGGAGCGTTTAATGCCAGAGCTCGGGCTGATCTGCAGAAACACGGTCTTAACAGGTTCCAATTCAAATTAGGCCAAGATTTTCTTAACTGGCGGATTTAGATGTGCATGAATGTAGATTCATTTCCAGCGCTGACTATGGCTCGGGTGTGTTTTCCACTGCCTTAAAAATAATGATGAGGGTCAATGACAATTTTCTCTATGTCAGCCTGATATGATAATTTATACACACCGACAAAATGACTTCATAATGCGATTTTTTTAACAGAAGTGCTAAAAACTGTAATTCCTCGAGCGGCCACTTTTACAGCCTGGTACAAAAAACAGTTTTGGTCTCTGTAGCTAATTTCCCCATTCATGACAACTGTACTGAGGGTGAATTTATATACAACTCACCTGTTCACATTATATTAAGGCTTAAAGTTATGCAGGGTTAAGAGCGTGGACGCTTTGATTGACAGGTAGGTGCCGTTACAGATGGTTTATTAGAGCACCCATGCGTCATTCGACCCACGTCAGGTCCCCTGATGATCCACGTCTTTGCAGATATTTAGATTGAGGTGAGAGAAGCAGTACATCCAACAAAACGGCACACTGTAAAGGCAATTCTTTCAAAACACATTAAATATGTTGCAAAATAGTAACGTGAAAAGACTTTGAACGATATATCACTGAAATGTGGAGTTCAAACAGTTTTTTACCAGTTTTCAGAATTTTGTGGGCGGTCCTTAAAGGGTGGCTCGATGACACGCTCAGGCCACACTGAGCAGAGTGTTTCAAAGTTAGTTTTTTACCTGATTTTGACATAATTTCATATACTTGTCTATTTTTTCAATTATTCAAATTTGGCTGGGTGGGTAATAACACTTTCTACTCACATATATTTATCATGACTTTACACAGACTTTAAGCTCTTTATATTGATAAAACTACGAAGGTTTGTTCTGCAATGTTACTTTGAATTATTAATCATATTAACACCAAACAGATCTCTCCCGTTTTTAATAAACAGGGAGGCTGAACATGTGTTCTCTGACATGCCGCTAACGTGAGATTGAAGATTTCCAGAACAGAGAGCTGTACTTTATTCGCTAATACAAAACTTACCCTGTAGACACGCTGCGGCTGACCTGAGATCAGCGCTCGCTCATCCCTCAAATCATTCCAGCTTCAATAGCAGTCACCTCCCATAGACAATTTAGGTAGATTTGACAGTGGCAAATGGGTGTCATCAATATGATCCCAAACATTGACATTTTCTTTGGTGGGCTAAGTGGAAAGTCCCGTCCCATCCTCTCAAGATCTGCAGCTAGAGGCCAGGGGGCTGGTATCCATCTTCGTAACAGTGACTATGCTTGGGGAGGAGGTGAAGGAAGAGGAGGCGAAGAGATGGAGGGGAGGGAGAGGCAGCATGTCAATGAGCCTGCCCAGTGTCACTGAGCACCACACAGAACAGCCATCTGGAGAATCAAAGACTCCTACCATCTGGCTGCCTCACCCACTCTCTACCCCCACAGAATAAGAATCAAGCAGATAGTACTTTGCCATAACACTCCTTGGCCTTTTGGAGGGGGAAGAAAAAAAAAAGTCAGGTAAAACTGCATCCGACATTCATGAACACGGTAAAAGAAAACAGACTTTTGAAATTCACCCTCGTTCATCGAGCCATCATGTGTTAAAATCAGACTCTGAAACGAACATGCCGATGCTCGTTCTGCTGCCAAACCTAATATTTACTGATTCCATCTTTGTCGTGTGCCCGAAATCACATCTGCATTGAAAACACGTGTGAATAACTCAGATCTGCAGCATGTATCTGAGTTATACATAGAAAAGTTGTGTATTACCCATAATGTTTTAGAATAAAGAATAACAGCATATTAATTTTAGGAATTTGTATTTACTAATTTGCTCTTTTACTTAAATTTTCCTGGACACTTGAAGCTAAATTAGCTGGTTTTAATTTCACCATTCGTACCAAATTTATAAAAATCATGATTTTATCTCTTCATGTTTTAAACCATCTCCACATACACACACACGGACAGTCTCCCAGCTCTCAGTGTAGCTGCTACAACACAGGTGCCAGCAAGCAAAATTCACGTGTAGTTACACTTTAAATAGGCTGACGCTTGTCGAATGTGCAGAATTTCTGGGCTTGAACCTCCGACGTCTCAATCTCTGACGCCCCGACGATCACCGGACTGTTTTCAATTACGGTTTCGTCCTTGATTCCTCGCAGATATTGAAGTCGTCCGATTCTCCTTTAGTGAAACCAGAAGTTCTGCTGAAGGAGCAGCCGGAAAAAAGTGTGGCTCGAATGAAAACTTAAAGCTTTGAAAGGAATTCTTTAACTTGCTGAGTGGACCTTGATTTAAATTATGTATGCTCTGTAAGTATGCGTTTGGCAGGGAAAGAGTGGCGAGAAGGCGGAGAGGGGATGAATGCTGAAAAAGTCATCAGCCATATTCCAAAAATGCCATTTCCGTGTTGCTGAGGTACCATTGTTTACAGGGCTTTGATGGAGAGGTGCCCTGATCGCCACTAGCTGTTTCTCTCCCTCTCTCTTTTTCTTCCCCCTCTTAGTTTGAGAGAAATCTCCTGACGCTGTAAAATGGGCAATGATGACATATGTGGATGCAGGCCTGTTCATATCTTTGTGGGGCCTTTAGGGAAATAAATATCTGAGAACATTCAGTGAAATGAAGCTCACTCAATAAATCACCATGACACAATAAACACTTCTGGCACATGAGCACCCCCCTACCCACCATCCCCTTGTGCCCAGCCCCCTCACACACGCATACACACAAACACACACACACACACACACACATGCATACACTCTCTTCTCAGACACCACCTACCTCTCCCCGCCTCTTCTTGTGCTACCAAATGGTGCCTCCCCACAGGCCAGTAAATCAAATCCCAGCACAAATACAGTGGGAATTTATTTGGAATGGGCTTTTGTTCTCTTTAACGCCTGATTGTTAGGCCGACTAGGTTGCATGATAAATTCTGAGCAGGTTGTTTCTGTGCTGTGGTTTGTGTGTACATGCTGTGAATCAACTCCACCCAGTGTAGAAAACAGCTTTCAAATGATCTGGACAGCTCTAGAAAAGACGATGCGATGCTTTGCGTCAGTCAGAAGTGTGTTTACATTCACCAGTTTTCATGTGCATTTTGAATTTTCGCATTAAAAACAAACATACATTGGAAATGTTGAAATATTAAATGTTTTCTGGGGTAGAAAAGTTGCATAGTGTAAAAACTGTAAAGAGACGAAAAATTGCGGTAGACAAAAATATTTCGGATGTATTTTCCGCATTGTTTTTATTTGTTTGAGCTTTGAGTTGTGTCAAGTTGTGAATTATTATTCATTATTCATCACGTACACGAAACACGTGACTCCAAATTTCTCTGAAGAGACGAAAAATTGCGGTAGACAAAAATGTTTCTAACGTATTTTCCGCAAACGATCAAAAAGTAGAGTGTAAATATTGGAAATTTGATTAGAAAAAGTTGAAACATTGAATATTTTCTGAGGTAGAAAAGTTGCATAGTGTAAAAACTGTAATTGATACACGAAACACGTGGCAACAAAATTCACTAAAGAGACGAAAAATTGCGCTAGACAAAAATATTTCTGATGTATCTTCCGCATTGTTTTCATTTGTTTGAGCTTTGAGTTGTGACATTTTAATTACACCATCATGCCTTCTTCTTCTTCGGTAGTTTATTATCGATAAATGTGACAGAAACATCCATTGGTGAATTATTCATCACGTACACGAAACACGTGACGTGTGACCAGCTGTGTATTTGTTGCTCGCATGCTACTTCGTAACATTTTATTTAAAGTTTTTGCATGAATGAGATTTTATGTGCAATTTGAATTTTTGGATTAAAAACAAACACATCTATAATCTATATAAAAATATAAATCTAGTATAAATATTGAATGTTTTCAGAGGTGTGTGACGTTGTGAATTATTCATCACGTACACGAAACACGTGACTCCAAAAATTCGCTGAAGAGACGAAAAATTGCGGTAGACAAAAATATTTCTAACGTATTTTCCACAAACGATCAAAAAGTATAGAGTAGAGAATAGAGTGTAAATATTGGAAATTTGATTTAAAAAAAGTTGAAACATTGAATATTTTCTCAGGTAGCAAAGTTAGTGTGTCAATAAATGCGACAAAGCGACAGAAACGTTATTCATAATAAATGAATATTCATCACATATACGGAACGTGAAAAACTGCTGTAGCCAAAATATTTCTAAGGTTTTTTTTCGCATTGTCTTTATTTGTTTTAATTTATTACCGTCTCCATCTTCAGTGGTTTAATGTGGCCGAATGGAGAATTGGCGCCACCAGCTGTGTTTTTTATTCTTTGCGTAACTATTGTTGCTTTTATTTAAAGTTTCCGCTCAGTCCGGATAGAAACAAGAACAGTTACGGTGAGCCAGTCAAAAAAAGGACAGTGCTGTCCATCGATCGTTTTTTAATTAGTAAATGGAAATAGAAAAGACTGTTTGGCTCTTGACTGTGTTAACAACGGTTCCCGACACCTCCTGAGTGACACGGAGCGATGGATGGACGGCTCAGCTTTTCCCTTGGCTCATAGATACCCAGTCAGTCTGCTGTGGCAGCCGCTGTTTATGCAGGGGTAATATAAGCAGTAATATAACAGACTTTAATTGGTTTATCAGTGTTTGCTATGGTAACACACATGGAAACAGCCCCTTAAACAATTATATTTTTAAACCGCTGGCCAGGATATATTTTGCTTTATCTATGGGCACTGTGGATATGATTGCTCACTGTTATAAATGGCACATAGTTAGTGCACGGAGAGAAAGACATTGTTTACACTAGGCCTCATGCGGTGAATCTGTCCAGTGTAAGGTAATCTGCAGTAATAAGCCCCATTTGTTTTGTTTAGCTTTTAAGCTGAGGGAGAGAGGAAGGGAGAGGGGAGAGCGAGGAGGGAGAAAAAAATCTCATTTCAAATCCTACCCACCTTCTTATCTCTATTTGTTCAGTTGTTTTTAATGCCACATACTGAAAGAATTTCAATGGCTGTTTTGCCATGAAGTCATTTGTTATCCTTCAGCAGGCTTTCGTCTCCCTATTGTGTGACAGCCCCAGAGTGCTTGAATCCTCCAGATGGAGCAGGTCAGACACACACACACACTGACTGACTCACTTACACACACACAGGCACACACACACACACACTCACAGGCAGGTTCACACACTTTCTTTCTCAATGCTTGACATAGATCTACTTGGCTTGTGACATATACGGAAATGATAATGTCATTTTTGGCCATTTGTCTTCCCCCCTCCACTTCTTCTGTTAGTTGGAAACGTGGCCGTTAAAAGCTGCCTGGCAGTTAGAGCAGCGCATGTCGTGTTTACAAACAGTCCCGAAAAATGAAAATGTTTCTCGTTTTATGAAGACTCTCAGACGGTCTGTTACTCGCTCGCAGATTGTTGTTGTGTGCGGACGCCTCGCAGAACAGACGCACATGTTTTTGTCTGATTCAGTTCAACCAAACCCGATGTGAAAGTGTTTATTTCTGAGATGGTTACACGCTTAAGTTAAAATATCTTCTTTCATGGTTATACTGATTGTTTCCTTTTTGTTTTCCATGTGCTGTCCTGCTGTGTTCCTGTTTGGATCTGATATACAGGTTAGTAGTCTTTATACTACCAAAATATAAAGTCAATATATCAATCCTGTGATATATTATTACTTAAAGGTCCGGTGTGTAAGATTTAGGAGTATGTTTTCTTTAGTGTGTAATCACCTGAAAATAAGAATCTTTGTCTTCATCATATATATATATATATATATATATATATATATATATATATATATATATATATATATATATATATATATATATATATATATATATATGTGTGTGTGTGTGTGTATTTGGCAGCCAGAGTTGACAGTATAAAGAATAAACAGAGCATGAGTGACGTCACCTGCAAGTTTCTGAAGCCAGAAATAGAGAAGAAGATCATTGGTGGGCGCCGAATGACGCCTGGTTGCTCAAACAAACCATCTGTAAAGACACTTACCTGTCAATCAAAGCGTCCACGCTCTTAATCCTGCATAACTTTAAGCCTTAATATAATGTGAACAGGTGAGTTGTATATAAATTCACCCTCAGACCAGTTGTCATGAACGGGGAAATTAGCTACAGAGACCAAAACTGTTTTTTGTACCAGGCTGTAAACATGTTTATTTCTGCTGTGAAACATGGGGACTTATGGAGACTGACTCACTTCTGGAGCCAGCCTCAAGTGGACATTAGAGGAACTGCAGTTTTTGGCTTTATTTCCCGGTCATGGAGGTTGCCGCATGGAGTAGTTGTGTTTTTATTTATTGTCTTTAAGGCTACGTTTACACATAGCCGGGTATGTTGAAAAACAAATATTTTCCTCCCCCTTTGTTTTCCAAAATAACATCGTGCACATAGCATCGTTTTCAAAAAAGTCACCCCGCATAAATACGCCATCGAGCGCCGTCATAACTACGCCAAGCCTCTGGGCGGCAGTGTAGGAAGAAGGAGGGAGTCAGAACAATGCTTCCATGATCATCGTCATAGCAACAGGTAAACACTGGTCGCACTTCTGGCGCATCAGCTGCCTAAAACTCTGTTTATCTGAATTTACACGCAAACGCAAAACCGTAGTTTTCCAGAATCTCCACTCTAGCCGGAATTTTTAGAAAGATTCGTTTTCAGAGGCGAATTCACCGTTTGCATGTAAAAGATACAAACGAAGGGAAATGTCTCTGTTTTTAAAAATACCCGTGTACGTGTAAACAGGGCCTGAGTCTACGGTAGCTCAGAACAGACAAATTAAACACTGGCTCCTAGATATGGACGTTTTGCTTCGAGTTCATGTGGTTGCAATCTGCAGCTTCACTGCTACTAAACCGAACACACTGGACCTTTAAGTAATTCTTATTCATCTGTGTGTTTTTGATCATACACTACTTTCCCCACACTTTTCATAAGTGCTGTAATGAAAAAAAAAACACACTCTCATTTTGTTACACATTAACTTATATCATGTTCCTGCGAATGAGACAGATGGCACGCAAGTACACGGGGTTTGTGTTTCTCTGCGTTGGAGACAATCTAAAGGGGAGTTCCAGGAAAAATGCAACAATAACTATTTAACATGAAAACAACAGGTGCGAGTCCGGCCGGCGTTCACTTTCACTCGCCGCGCGGCGGTAATAAAGGTAAGAGCAGGTTCCATAACAAGTGGAACGTAATAACAGTAACAGCCGTCCTTAAATGATTTGATTGACTCACGCTAGACCTCATCGCTCTATTTTAAATCTAATGGAGTCTGGGTATAATTTGACCGAGCTTTGATTGACAGCCCCTTTCTCTATCTCAACAGTAACCCCTGACGATGTACATTAGAGTCGGATTAAAGCAAGGTGCTAACGCATATTAAAAAATTAAGCCAAGCCAGTGGACTGGCAAAGCCCACCTCCCTCCTCTCTCTCCTCCACCACCACCTCCTCCTTCATTTTTCCTCCCTTTTTTCTTACATTAAAAATTTCAATGGCATCGAGCACTGATAGGGACTTGTTAATACAGTCGCAACTTGCCCTTGTGGAAGAAATCAAATGACACAGTGCAGCAGGCCACAGAGGAAAAAGACTGATAGGACATTATACTGCTCACACACAGAGAGAGGGAGAGGCAAGGATACAACATCAAATATAACAATGTAGCCTTCATAACCGGGTGCTTAATTTGTCAAAACGCCTCACTTTTGTCTAGGGCATATTTTACAGTGCCTCGAGCCCTTGGCATATTTAAGAGGACCCTGGTAGTTTTTCCTGCGGCAGGATACCAGCCTTATTGTACCGCTTCAGCTGCTGTAAATAGTAGTAAATCTTTAGTGTTGCATTTATTCTAGCATGACACCAAAGCCTCTCCCCGGCTAGGAGTGATTGAATGTAACTTATTTGATTCTGCTTCCCCGCGTTCGCAGAGGGGGGATTTGGTGAAGAGTTTGGTTTGAAGACAATGAACTAACAAAAGATTGTTTTAACAGCTGCGCGTCTTTGATTACACGCGTCTTTGAAGTATCACTTTAACGTAGCCTTTGAACTTGGATGGAGATCAGAAAATGAATGGAGCTCCTTTTTGATGTAAGAGGAGGGGATTTTATTGTTGAGATGTTCGTAAACCGCTTCCAACCGTTTAGAGGAACAAGTTCAGTGTTGATTTTTAAACAGAGAGGCGAAGGAGGGAGGGAGGGAGGAAAGGAAAGAGTGCTGGTTTCATGTTCACGTGCACGCGATGACAAGCGAAGGCAAACAGCGGCTTTCATTCTTCCTCCTGCTCCGTAGACGAGACTTCTTCGATACAAGTTCCTCCAGAAGTCTCCGACGTTGGCTTGTGTGCCTCATTAGGACAATATGCCATCCATATGTTTCACTAAATGATCGTTATATTAGTTTCCCCACTTGTAAAAGAGGCGTGCACGTGCACGGAATATGAGCAGCTCCTCCAACAGTTATCAGCTTGTTGCTTCTTGACAGCGGTAATAATGCAGCGTTTGAGGTGCTTCTGTTGTTTTGGACAAAACTCAAATTCTATTAAAGGATTAAGTAATTGAACACTAATCTAAAGGACTTGAGGTTTCTGTTCTTTGGTAATGCCTTTAATCTTGGCACAGTTTGAGTAAAAAAAAAAAAAAGGCAGTTCAGTGAAGTACAGAGTCACTGAGGGAAAAGCAGATTAGTTCAATTTCATGTATTTTAGAGAGAGAACTACACTAGCTTAGATGGATTACTGTTGAATCGGTGCATTGAAATGTAACGACGCAAAAAATGTTGTGCAAACATGAAGCTGTGTCGACTCTCTCTGTGCAAATTGACGCCAAAATATGAATTTTGTGACACGCCCCAACTTGAAGTGGGACGAATAACGCCTGGTTGCTCAAACAAACCATCTGTAACCACACCCACCTGTCAATCAAAGCGTCCACGCTCTTAATCCTGCATAACTTTAAGCCTTAATATAACGTGAACAGGTGAGTTGTATATAAATTCACCCTCAGTACAGTTGTCATGAACGGGGAAACTAGCTACAGAGACCAAAACTGTTTTTTGTACCAAGCTGTAAACATGTTTATTTCTGCATGTGAAACATGGGGACTTATGGAGACTGACTCACTTCTGGAGCCAGCCTCAAGTGGACGTTGGAGGAACTGCAGTTTTTTCAGCATTGGCTTTATTTCCCAGCTCGTTGTGTTTTTATTGTCTTAAAAATGAGCCAAAAATATGAATTTTGTGACACACAACACTTTAAGTTTGCTGAATTCGGATCCTCGAAATACAAATTTCACAACTAATAAATGATACAATCGTCTGTAGGCCTTTGTATCGTCTTCTTTCTTCACCATTTCCAAATTAATCGTGCTCCAGATCCACTCCTATTGTTCAGTTTTACTGTTCGCAGTAGCAATAAAGAAACAAAAAAGTTGAAGAAATGGCTTGCCCTACATCTGTCATTGTCATTGTGAGACTGGCCATAATACTTTATTTATATTCCGCTCTGGAGATATGTGCTTTCTGTTGTAAATGTTCATCGATTCAAGGGCAGACAAATATACCCCCCAAACACCCTACATGACCCACATAGTGCGATACGTCCATTAAAATAATATGATGGACACAAATAAAGCGTGTTATACGTTCAGTTATCATCGCGGCGAAGTCAAAATTACATTTTGAATGTCGTCTGCTCAGTCTCCTCTCGTCTTTTGTGCTTTCTTTGATATAAATAGACAGACGTTCAGGGGTCTGAGGAGTGGAAGTTATAGAAGAATGAAAAAAGGGAGAGGAAATTTAGATATTTTTAAATGATGTCCTACATTTTGTCAGCTAAAATCAGGATATTGCCTGAGCGGGGGAGAAGCCATGTTCTTCAGTTGTCAAAAGGCAGTAAGTAATGATTAAAATAGCAGTGTGAAACGCGGGGAGATTAAAGTGATGCTAATGATAAGTGAGAGAAGAAAAGGGCAAGCTATATTTTAATTCCTGGGAGAATGGTTAATGACTTCTATTGCCTGAGATTAAACTAAACCTGTCTCATCAGCTTTTTCTGCTCGCTGAGGAAAAAAAAAAAGAAAAAGCCCCCTGCACTTTAATTTATTAAACTCTTTTAAGGAAGCACATTGATCTACATAGGTTAAACTTTCAAAAAAATTTGGGCAAAAAAAAAAAAGAAGAAGACGACGCCCCATAAAAGCTGTCACGCGGGGGCAAAGCTGTTGAGTTGCTCAAGGCGCGCTATAAAGAATTCATTATCTTCAAACTGCCACATTTAATCAGAAAATATCAATTATTTAAAAGGGGAGGTTTGCTCCTGTTTAGAGTATCAGGTTTTACTGACACCCTGGATTACACTGACACGTCCGATATATTTGCTGCGGTCACTGTGGTGATGCTGTGAACTTTTCCGTCTTCAGCTGCAACACAAAACTGCTCCGTGTAATCGCATCAACGGTATAATATCATCCAACAAGTAAAAAATGTTTATCTCCTGTTTTCAGCTTGTTGGAGACTCTAAGACTTTTGCGCTCCGGAGAAAAAAGAAAAAAAAAAGAAATCCTCGCATGGCATTAACACAGAGGCGCCGGTGACCTCTGTAATGAAATGTATGGTACTGTTGACATGGCATTACAGCGATTCAACACTGTTCATTAATCTTTGTTTTTGCTCGAGCCCCCTTCTGGCATGTCCTTCGCCAAGGTGCGGAGCCAATGCCAGAAATTGTAAGGCTCGCCACATATTTCTGATGGCAATTAGCATGCATTCCGATCCACTGAGCCCCCTCGCATAACAGCCCAATCCTTACAGCGGCCAGAGTCTTTATCAGCACCCGGGTGATAGGAGTCATTGAACATTCTGCTGACAGCAGATTATTTTTGTTTTTATACAGATGTCAGGCTTGAGTAGGTGGTGTTTTCCACTCTTACTGTGGGCCCCCGTTGTACTCTTTTCATCCACAAAAGCAGAGAGAGAGAGAGAGAGACCACTTTCTCACTCCGTATTCTCCCTTTATCTCCCCTTATCTTAACCTCTGTCACTGCAGGTCTGGAAATAGGTCTGATATTTAAAGCACTGGTAAAGAGTAACTGTCATCCGTTAGAGGACAAATAACAACACTCCGCCGAGCGGCGAATCCTGCGCGCCTCTAAATTCTCAGTGGATCTGTCAGCAGGAAGCAGGCATGCAATTAATAAGCCTTTTACCTCTAATATCACAGTTCTGCCAAGTGGGAAAAAAACATGAATATAAAAGAAAACTTCTGTGAGGAGAGAGAGAGAGAGAGAGAGCACATTTCCATAGTGCCAACAGATGGCCTGTGCACTGTATCGTCGTAGTAAGCACGATTCTGATCGATATCATCAATGGCCACTGCTGCCGTGCAGAATTTGATCCGGGAGTCTCATGCTAATGTTCGCTCCCGTGTCAGACACAATGTAATCTCTTCTTTTTTGAATCAGTGACACTCCTCCTCCCAGACGCAGATTCTCCACGTTTAGACAACCCGTTAATCAACGCGGCCGCTCGCACAAACTCGATGAAGTCCTCGGTGCGTTAAAGAGTAGATCTGTGCCTCTCGTGACAAATCCAGATTTGAATCTCTAGATTTGCCTGAAGTCAGAGGACTCTGTATCATTATTAATATTATTATTATTATTGTGTTGACATATTCAGGATTTTCTTCTGCCCACCCCCACCAACCACCGTCGCCGTCGTCTTGTTGCGTGAAGTAATATCTGTGTTTCTGGGGACACATTACAATAATGCATTAAGAAATCACATTAATAATGCACATATTTTGTCACATATTTATAACTATCCCCAAGACATCAACATGTCACAGTTGTTGTTAGATCCCCTTTGGTTTCAATTAAAATCTCGCTGAGGCAATAAAAATAGCCAATTAAATTGGAGCAGGCTCTTCAGAGGTACAATTGGTCTGATTAGATTAACCTTGAACATCAATTAGGGTTAAAAATAAGCTTAAATGTATTTTAATAACTGCCCACCACGTTCCACGCTCAACTCCGCCGCGCTCGTATCACTCACATCCGCTGTATTGATTTCACAAGTGTCATTATTTAAACTTGATTAGCGCGCGTTATCGGTTATTTTCTCTCTTGCTTATTTGTAGCTTAATTATTTAGCCCAGCGTACGGCTCGTCGTGAAAACGTCGAGGCTTCATTATCTAATTACGGGAGTGTGTTTCCAAGTTGCAGTACACAACAGAGATGTAACGATGTACAACAGGCATCGTTCTACATATCAATCAACACGAGTGTTGAAAGCGGGGTCACAATCCAGCTTTTTACAGCTGTGCAACTTTCTCTGTCACACACACACACACACACAAACACACACACACACTTCCATCGCCGTAGCATGTCACGCTGCCGTCAGTGATCTCATCCCACCTGGTAACTAAGAAGCTGAGCATCCAGACGCTAAAAATACGCCTGACGCTAATGTCACACCCGCCTGCCATTTCCAGCACCCGGTTCCCAAAGCCCAGGCTGGTGTGAAGGGAGGGAGGGAGGGAGAGAGGGGGAGAGAGAGGAGGGAGGGCCAAGCAGACATCTTTGTAATTCTTTTAATAACATGTGTAAATGGGCAAGGGGCCTATCGGTCTTTATCAGGCCTGGCGAGCGAAGCAGAGCAGCTGATACCACCTAGGGGCTGGGAAACGCCTGATTCATCTAACAGCCCGTGAAGCTGATTAATTTCACTCTTCATTAAGAATGTGTTGTGATGTCTTCTCTGGACTTCAGAGTGTCTCAAACGACACACACTCTCTTTTTTTGGTCATCGTTTTTTTTTTTTTTGCGTCTTCTCCTTCGCTTCAGCTCGGCTGCCTCCTTCTTCCCTGGGCAGCAGCAGCAGCAGCAGCAGTATTAGCGGCGGCGGCAGTGGCGGCGGCAGCGGCCGCCCTCCTCCTCCTCCTCCTCCTCCTCTTTTTGCGCCCTTGGCAAATGAAAGGTCAAAGACGCTGCAGTGATTAATGAGCAGTAGACTCTGGGATCTCTCTGTCAACCCCCCGCCATTCCTCCCCCCTCCACCCCCACCCCTCCTCCCGCCCTCCCCGCCGCTCCTTGCATTATTTCATCTGCTAATCTCGCACAACACTACTTAGTTAGCATGTCGGCGTTGCACCGTCTTCCGTCGCAAACTCTGATGAACTTCTTGGACGTGGAGGAGGGGGCTCGATGTTTTTTGGGGGTGCTGTAGTGTAAACTGCCCGGCTCTGCACTCTTTTCATCTCGAGATGTTGCTACCAAAGTCTAATGATTTAAGTAGCGCGCTCTCGGCAGCAGAAAAACTCCACAAAGCTTTTTTCTTTTTAATTGAATGTGGACGTCACCGCTCCTTTTCATGGGATAGATGACACTTCACGGGCTCAGACCAACTGTTTATTTGAAAAAGTAATGAAATATTTACTCTCCATTGCGGTACAGATTAGCAGCAGTAATTGACTGCGACAGAGAGTATGTGTGCGTTTTTATACGGCGAGAAAGAGAGCGAGAGAGCGGCACAGAGAGAGAGAAAGAGTTAGAGGGCCCCTCATGTTTGAATGCAGATCTTCAGCACACAATAGGCCTGTTAGTGAGGCTGAGTTTCTGCCTGTCACTTTCTCTCCACATGTTGCTTTTTCTTTCAGAGATAAGTGGGCCTAATGCTGAACAAATAGTGGAAATCAGAAGCCACTGAGAATCATTTGCCTCTCCTTTTCCCATGGCTCCCAAATAGACACCCAGACTCACACAGACGGAGGGAGTGACGATGAGAGAGGGGAGAGAGGAGAGCGAGACGGAAGGGGGTGGATGGAGGGAGGAGGAGGAGGAGGAGGGAGGGAGAAGAAAGAAAAACTCAATGAGCAAAACAATTTTGTCACCACAAGCAGATCCAATTGAAAAGTCTCCTGGATGGGGAAGAGCTGGAGTTGTCAGATCAGGCCATGGCAGTGAATAGATCCAAGCGGGCTAAATTGGCATCAGGTGTGGGCTTCCCCTGGCCCGGTGATAGGCTCCCACATTGTGCTGGCTAGACATTTGGCCATTTTCAAAATATAATAGGAGAAATGAATGCAAATGAGCGAGTGAGACTGAAATGTATTTAAATGCAGATTGAATAGGGGGGCTCTGCGTAGCGCCTGATAACAAGTTGCTTTAGGAGAAGGGCCACATTGTGTTGGATCATCCCACCAACCCCCACCGCCGCCTCCGTCCACCAACACCAGCGGTCCTGTTCTCCCTCTCCCTCTCCGTCGCACTTGTGTCTCATAAGGGGCCATTGTTCGCTGGGTAAACTCTCTCAAAACTATTTACATTACTCATTTATTTGAATTTCAAATATTTTGGCCTTCTTTTCTCTCTCTCTCATATAGACGCCGACACACATGCAGCCCGACGCCTCGGGGCTACCCAGTAAAAACAGTAATTGCAAAAAGGACAGAAGCAGGAGGGGGGAGATGGAAGAGAAAGCCGGAAAAGGAGGGGTTCAATCATTAATGATAATGTTGCTTATGTCCATAGCCTCATTAGAGGCAGTACAGCAGCCAGTAGCATGTGTTTCACAAACAAGTACCCCCCCTCTCTATCCCCCAGCTCCCCGACTGCCCACTGCCGGTCGACCGCTAGCCCACGGCGATCCATCTTCTCAAACGTCTCCTTCCCATATTTAAGGAGCTCTCGTTACAGCCTTTCCCAGACCTGTGAATTTATGGTGCACTCCAAGCGGTTAGCATAATCGCTGGGAATGCAGTCACTTCAACGGGAATGTGGGAATTAGGGCAGGAGGAGAGAAAAGGAAAGCTGTCGGTGTGTTAATTGAATTTCATAAGAATCCTTCGCGGCGGTTCTGCCCCGTTCTCCGAGGGGCAGCGTGGACGTGAATCAAAGTCTCGGCGTTTCTCAAGCAGCTCGTTTATAACAAACTGTTTCTGCTCTCTGATCTCAGCAAATAGAACAAGTGAAGAAGAATAACGAAAAAAAAAACCCAAAAAAACATTTTTTTTCCTCATCTGCATTTAAAATACAATTTACATGCAATTAAATTTGATTAATTAGAGACACTAACCTCTGCCCGCCCTGTGTGCACATAATGTATCATGCATTTCAATGTCAACCAACTCATGTTTACTTCAACTCCGTGTTCGTCAGGCGTCATTTTAAAACGGACTTTCAAAATATTTGACACTTTTGAACCCGTCAGTGTCGGCTTCAGGGAGTCACCCAGGACTTCACGGTGTTTTAGCAACTTTAAAATAATCCAAGATCATTTTCATTCAAAGTTCGCCCTGTTAGCATAGTGGAGGGGGGCAGCTGGGGGCAGCAGGCTGCAGAGATGTTTCAGTGTCCAGAAGTTTCCATGCGGTGATTAATAGGAGGGGTAATGTAGTGGGGAAATGAGTAAACACTCCCTTGCTCCTGGCTTTGTGCTTCAACGGCTTGATGACAAGGGCAGAGCAAGGTGAGAATTAAACAGACCCGCAGAAGAAGAGAAAAAGAAAGAGAGGAGAAAAAAAAAAGGGCAGCAACCGGGCAGGAGGAGGGAGGAGTGAAGCATGACAGACCTGGGCAGTAGTGAGTGTGGGAGTGAGCGGGGGGGAAGAAAGAAAGAGAGAAAGAAAGAAAGAAGGCCGCCCTGACAAAAGTGGAAGTGGAAGTTTCTCCTGAAGAAGAATAATTAAAAGCGCTCAAGGGAGGGCAGTTTTAATTTCACATGTAAGGGGCTAAAGATTTCATTTAAAGGCACGGCAAGTGGAGAGGAGGTTAATAAGATGAACAAAGCAGGGAATGTGAGAACATAGTGTGAGGAAGCACGCTGGACTTTCACCTGACACGTTTTTAATTATTGGACCTCTGATATTTCTCTGTCCAAGAGAGAGAGAGGGTGAGAAGAGAAGATTAACTGATTACCGGTCATGGTAACTGATTACTCACTCATGGGGAAATAGATGTAACTTCACCGCAGCAGCAGCAGCAGCCGCGGCAGCAACACTTCTCTTGAAGCTGACAGTAGCTGAAGCCTAAAAGCATACTCGCTCTCTCTCTCTCTCTCCCGGTTGTGCTGGCTGTCTCTGTAGCTGCCTACTGGGAACACAACCAGAGGATTGCATAATAACTCCTTCTGAAAAAAAAAAAAAAAAAAGTGAACTTGCTACAGTCGAATGTGCGCTCTTGATCACTGAAATCTCACTCCATTAGTGCTATCTGAAGTTGATGCATCCCCAATTATCATAATAAGATCGGCTTGGTCCCGTACTCCACGGGACTCCAAACTCTCTTACTGCCACAGAATGATCAAAAGGACTTTGTGAACCAGACCCAGAGTCCCAGCTGTGGGCCCATTTGTTCAGTAGCGTTGGAAAAAAAAGAACTTTAATTGAATATGATGTATTTCTTCTTTTTCTACTTTTGGACCCGACAACAACAGAGACTCAGCAGCAGCGGCGTCGGCGTCTTATCTCGGCTAGATATCGACCCCGAGAATACTTTTCTTTACTTAGATCACCGTTCAACACACTAATACAATTCAATGTTTGCCAAGCTAGTTACAGACTTCCTCTCTGCAGTCTGCTCCACAGGTCTTGATGTATCCCCCACTCCTCCTCCTCCTCCCCCCTGTCTCCCCCCGCACTCCTCCCCCCCTCCTTGTGAAATCATTAATATTGTCAGTGTCGAGCATGGGGAAGCATGGGAATGAGCGTCGTGCTGCAATCCCAAAATCCTGCCCTCCTCCCACCGCGTCATCGCACTGCACACACACACCGCTTGACACTTATGTATTATATGTTTATCAGTCTCTAATGAAACACTGACAAGTTCTCCGCACAAGGGATACTGTGTTCCATTAATAGCCCTTAAGGAACCTTGGGCACTCACACAAAAAGACTGGTCCTATTGCAGCTGACAGCAGAGGGGCCCTCAGCTCCGGCCCCCTGGAGAGGGAAGATATTAGCAACGTCTGCACTCTCTCCTTCAGTCTCTCTGTCATTCCCCCTCTCTCTCTCTCTCCCTCTCTCCCCCCTATATGCATCTGTCTCCCTTGGAACTACAAGGTGTCTTATTCTATTTCTTCCGGCACTCGTTTGCTTGACCACGGTTTGTGTTTTCGCGCCGAGCTCGACAAAGAGAAGCGTTGTCAGTTAATTTGTCAGAGAGTGTTTGTGATTGATTTATTCATCTTAGGGCTCGACAAATGTTTGCACTGCGATGAGTCCGCCGCAAATTAAACTCAGGCCTCTGATGATACGCGGACACGTGGATGTGAATGCGTGCATGCGTGCACCAACAAAAAAAACCAGTTGATTTTTGATGAAATTAAAAGTTGTAATCAAAAAACACATTTTTTAAAGATACCCCAACCTCGCTCTGCAAAATTAAACTTAAAAAGGGCCGAGGTGAAATTTCACACAATATTTTGCCATTTTCACCTTTTTTTTTTATTTCAGCCGTTTTCTTTCTTTTTTTAAAAGTTCTCATATGTTCTTGTTTTCAAAACGTGAGAAACCGTTTCTCTCCCCGCATAAGACCCGCGATCTCTCTCTATTAGAACGTGACAAAACATTTGTTCTCACCAGAAATAATGGTCTGTAACATCCTCTAATGTGATTCACAGTTTATTTGCAAGTCCGTCGCCGTGTTGAAACGAGGGGCTTACGGCCGCGTCACACACACACACACACACACACACACACACACACACACACACACACACACACACACACACACACACGGATAATTTTAAGCAGATGCATCTGGCGTGGACTAGCATGCTATGATTAGTTTCCAGAGCGTTTGTGAGTGTGTAAACCATCGCCGACATGGATGAAATATAGCTTAGGTTCACTGGGAGTGCAGGGAGAAGAAATGTACCCTATCTGTAATACACTGTGTAGACTAATATCAGCTCCTTTTCTCTGATATTGCAGTGAGATATCGATCTGGTAAAATTGTCCCATATTGGAGCTGTCTGTTGTGATATTCATCATGCTGTCACCTCTCCCCAACACCTACGCGTTATTAGAAACCCGGGTTTGAAGAGGTTGAAGGGTTTTAGTCTCCGAGATGTAGCAAACAATTCATCATGAGAGAGAGAGAGAGGGAGACGGGGGAGAGAGAGAGAAAAGAATTCAGGTGAGGTGATGCCTGGGTAAGATTTATGTCTAGTCAGGCTGTACATTAAGAATTATATCATCAAGCAAGAGGACACCAGCAGCTTCTATCTGCTGAGCAGGCCTATTCGCTCCTGTGCCGGCCTCAAATGGAGCTTTTAAGAGAGATCTGAAGTCTCGGAGAGCGGACTATCTTACCCAAACAGAGTTATTTGTGAAAACACGCAGCAGAGGCTTGTCGAGAGAGAGAGGAAAAAAAAGCAATTGTTAGTACGTGAGCCTGACATTATGGTTTGCGCTCAATGCCAGTCACTCATCAGGAATAAAAGCTTACGTGCCACCTTCAATTTGGCCCGACTTCAGGGGTGGGAGCTCCAGTTTGAGTTCCTGTTATTTCCTGTCTCTGCTAAGCAGTCATGAGATTCTTCCGGACGGATCACAGAGACGCGCACGGGCGGAATCCAATTCTTCCGCGGTCTTTGCAAAGAGGAGTCAGACTTTGATTTGCTTTAACTCGCTACAAATGCTCGTCTGGGAATGTGCAGGCTGGGGGCTTCCTCTGAAGTTCAGTGTGTGTGTGTGTGTGTGTGTGTTTGCACGCTAGGCTCTGCTCTGTTAGCCGCGATGTTATTGTTGTAAACAGCATTTAAAGCACAGCTGGCCAAATTGATCAGGGCTTGCGTTGGAGTGAACTTGAGCAGAGAGAAGTGGGGCTGCATAAACAGGGGCCGCTTGTATCTAAATATGCAAACACTCTCTCAGCAGTCGACACTCGGGGGAACAGACACTGTTACTTCTGATGATGATGTGGGGGGGTGCAGTGAGAAACAGACCCGACTCTAACCTTTGCATGTATACAGAGAGAGAGAGGAGACGGGAACATTTCCCCCCTTCATGTAAACATTTTGTTTCCTCCCCTACATCGTTTTCTTTGGACTCCTCCAAAGTATTTACTTTTCATTAATTATTGACCGAAAAAAAAAGAAGAAAATCAGTAAAAAAAAAAAAAAAAAGTGAATAAACAGGAGATAATTTTTGTTTAATGTTTCACACAGGATTCCAATCCTCAGTGCAATTAATGCTAATCACCGCCGTCTTCCTGTTTAGCTTGAACTCGGAGTGTTTGTGAGTCGTTGCTGTGTCTCTGTCTACATCTTTTCTCCCTCCACCCACCCTCCCTCGCTCCCTCCTCCACCATCTCTGCTGTTAGTCACCGTGTCTCCTCGTGTTATGATTACATCACCCTTTCTTGTCTGTTGTGTCCATTTAGACCTGAAATTAATCACATCCGACAATCTGGTGGTGCTATTCCCAAAGTTCAAAAGCTTTAGTGGTGAGAGAGAGAGAGAGAGAGAGAGTGATGGAGTGAGAGAGAGAGGCTGAGCAGGATGAAGCGCATCAAGCATGTTGGAGGTACTTACCATTTGTAGAGTACAGTATATTAATTGCTTATCGGTTTTTGATTTCAGAGTCATTTAGAGTCAATCGAACGCATAATTTTCACAGCTATTGTTCTTTGGGGTTTGTTAATTGTCACCCCACTGGCAGAATTAAAAGCAAATTAAAAGCCTTAACTATTGACTCTATCTGAAGTCACTCTCCACAACAATTTCACAAAACAATGGGGAGGATTAATGAAAATGCAGCTTGATTTCTGTTCTCCAAAGCTTTTTGCTATGGGGAACCAATTAACTACCCTTCAGGATGACTTTCACTTTCTAACTGCCGGTCTGTTCCACTGCCAGAAACCGGGATTAATTCTCAATTAATCCCTCCACCAGAACAACTCTGCCTTTGTCTGCTGGGGAGGACATGAGCATACAACACCGAGGTTACCCCCAAAGCCTGTTTGGTAGGAGGAACTCCACCCCTTCCTAAAAAGATTGATACACCCTGTAGACCGGCTCTTCTCAAGCTGAAAATAAGAGCCATTAAAAGAAAAGGGGGGACAATGATTTTAGTTTTTTTTTTTTTTAGAGAGAGATTTCGAGCTTTATTAGCCATGCATATTAATGAGTCAATTAATTCCATTCGTCCTCGCGAGTGGTCTGTTTGTTTTTTAGCCTGACCTTTTTATCTTAGATGCGTTCACGCTTGGCTCGCTTTAAGCACTTACTCCATACTGTGTTTCCCATAGCCTCACGTCCAAGAAGGGAGTTTTTATGTGTTTAGCACGAAGATTCTCCCCCTCTCTTTTGTTTTCTCTCTCTCTCTTTCTCTCATCCGTCCACCCTCCCCTCCTCCCTCCCTCCTATCTCTCCCCTTTCTCTCTCTCTCCCTCTGTCAGAATGCCTGCTGGATGTATTCCTCTCTAAATGTGACAGGAAATATGCTATTATAGCATGCAGAATATTTGCCTGATGGGATTTGCAATAAAATTACTACATTTCCTTTCCATTAGGATCTCTAAAACCCCTCTCTCTAATTTATGATTACCCTGGCAAAAAAGACATGTTATATACATAAAGACTAAAGAAGCCCCCGGTCCACATTTAGCCCGTCCTGCTTTCAAAGTTAGTTGAGAGGACAGGAGAAATAATTGAAAAGTGCAGCTGGACTGTGTACAATCTTGTAAGGGATGCCTAGAAAATGAGATTAATCAGTGCGCAGACATTGTGGGGAAAAGTTTGCAGTGAATGCCTGACAGTCGTGCTCTTTCTCTCATTTCAAATGTTGGCAGGCTAGCAGGCAGCTCCAAGGGAAATGCGCTCCTTTCATACTTGAGTAATTGATGAATTGTATGCAATATGCAAATGAGAATCCATAAATCTTATGAATGACAGCTTAATTTATGTGAGCCTTAATGAATGCAGGATTAGATTTTAATTAAATATCCTCAAAGGCACCCTGACTGGGTAAGTTTTTAAAGCCTTGTTTTGAAGACTTGTTTCATATGCATCGCAGTTCATGAAAAAGAGAGATCAGTGCGAGCGCTTAGATGAAATTTCCTCGCAGTTTGAAGATAAGACCTGTTCTGTTTTGCTAACCAAAGGCACTCGCAATTAATAAATATTGGAGCAAAATCATATCTGCCGATCTCATTTAGGCTTTCCTGGAACTGCTCGTTCTCATACATTTGATTAACTGCATTTACTTTAAGCGCTATCTGATTTCCAACATTTGGTACAGTATCTTTTTAATTAAGAGAATCATCCATTAGGCATGGAGAAAGTCAACCAATTAGGCTTTCCTCATCAGCTCCCGCGATGTAGGAAGTCTGCTTACTCATTATCGCAGTCTGTTGATGTGATACTAAACAATCTTGGACGTACAATTATGAAATCAGCTTTTAACATTAATGATGCATGGGAATAATCAGCAATTTATCGTGTTTTTGGATCTTTTTTTTAGGTTCTGTTTCACAGCTGAGAGGCTTCAAACGCCTCTAATAGAATGTGATTACACGACCGAGGCCTTTGTAGCTACTGTAACGCCGCTCGAAGACGCTCGGCGTGAATTTGCTCCGGGTTCCTCCTCCTCCTCGTGCCGCCGTGCAACTCGGCCCCAGCGTGGCTCTAATCAGGCCTGAGCCCAGACAAAAGGCAACCAGGAAGGCACCCACACTCTCGACTACTACTGATCTCAACCCTGCACATTAGTCCACACAGGGATCAGAGCACAGACAGCACTTTAAAAGGGATTTTAGTGGGATTGATGCTAACTCTCCTCCCGCCTTTGATTTCACACCATTTGATCTGTGATATATTGTTCCGTAACAAAGGTTCACAGTTTGCAGGCGGATGCAGCTGTTCCTACCCCTAATAAATAAGAGTGTGTGTATTTTCTTTCCCCCTCTTCTTCTTCTTCTTCTCTCTCTTCTCTTGCACTCACAAACTCGCTGTAATCCAGCTATCTGGATCAGATAAGCGCGATGTGGCTACCTGTGCGAGGCGGTGTTTGACAGGTGCAAGGGGGAAGCTGATTGAGATAATCCAAGAATAGGTTCAATGCAAATACAGATACAAGATGGGGGTGAGGATAGATGGATGCATGAAAAAGATGGATGAGTGAATACATTCCCATGTATCACGCTGTGACTCTGAGATTATGATCATCACAACCAATAGACTGCCAAGGTCAGCAGGAAGTATAAATCATCTTTTTTTTTTTCCCGCTTTTTGTTGAAGGCAACATAAACTGTATGTTCCTGTCACCCGCGCCGAGTTTGTCACTCGTTCGCTCATTATTTAATCAATATTGTCACGATCGAGTCGTCTGATGATTACTTTTTAAAACGATGGTTAAACAATAAACTTAAAAAGTTAATAATACCTGTTCGTTTATCCGTTTTCAAATAGAGAAACAAAACAAACATTTATGACACGGTTCATTTTTCATCAATTAGTCAATGATTATTTTTTTTAAATAATGTTTCCTTTACTCTCTTAAAAAGGAAGTATGTTTATTAATAAAACACTTCTCTGGTTCCTCATCCGTTGGAGGAAGTTCATCGAGGTGGAACCCAAAGAGATCGTCATTCAAATCAGCTGATAATTACTGGAGACATGGTTATCACGTTATCACGACAGAAATCCACGGATCATTTTCATACTAATACTCGCATGTCAGACGCCCGTTTCCGTTTCTGCCAAAAGGAAGCGAGAGAAAAGAAAAGACAAGTATTTTTCCAGAATTAAAGTTAAACATCTTTCCGCCTCCTCGCCCTGCCGTCTTATCTGCAGGGATTTTAAATTGGTAGTAACACAACACGGCCATGTTATCCCTGTCTTTCAACAAACATAGTTAACCTCTCGGGGGGGAGTTTGATTGAGCCCAATAAAATTAAAAATAAAAACTCTAAACTTATTCGGGCCCCCCTGGATGGTCTGAGGCCTCTGAATTTCTGCCTGACCTGGCACTTAAAAGGTAAGGAGCTGTTTTGTTTTTATCAATAAGACCTTGTTTTCATGGCTGGTCACCACCTCGGCAAACCAATCAATGGGGCATGCTCTGCTATCGCTGTGAGAGAAATGAAAAATAAACCCCAGATAATCCTTCAGTTAAAAGGTTACTCAGGGCGATAAAAGCTATTTTGTTAATTTATTTACTCTCTGCACTGAAGAGATAAAGAAAAGGAACAATTAGGGAATTCTAGGTGAGAGATTTTAAAAGGGCAATGACATTGGGTTAATATTTTATAAGGCCTGATTGGCAGAGACCTGGAGAGGCCTTTTGTTTACACAAGCCCCAGACGGAATGATTCACTCGCTTGTTTTGGCCGACTGGGCGGAAATGGAATAAATATCTTCATCCTTACCTTTTAGAAACGTCAAACAAAAGACCGAGATAAAAGGTTAATGGCTCAATCATAACCAGCAGGAAATAATATTATGCTCTTTCTCTGCAAACCTGGACTCACTATTGACATAATCAGGTTGAATTCCTAAAGATATCCGAACGATGGGAGCAGCGGATGATTTTTTTGCGTGTAACTGAATCCACTGAAGGGAGTGCGCCCACTTTGGACTAAACATCACATTTGTGGTTTGAATTGATTTATAACAGATCATAATCACTGCATTAACGGCGTTCTGGGTAATAAGATCTCAGTCACTGCTTCCGTCGACAGAAAAAAAAAAAAAAAAGTCTGATAGTGAGATGTCAGAAATTCGCCACGAGATCAAAAAAGCGCCCTGATACCTCGTGCGATATTATACCTCTTATTATTATACGCATCACCTCGTGTCGGCTTCCTGTAAACGGGGGTGAGAACGCGAATTTAATTATTGTGCTTTTATTGCATTGTAGCGCTGAAATTGGACTCGTGTGGAGTGTATTGTTGGGCCCCGTGTAATCTGATTGCCTTGCGCAGTGTAGTGTGTTGGATAGTATCAGGTTCCAGCCGACTCTGCTGGGTCAACACACGGCCGGGCCATTAAAGGAAGTCTGGTTCAGGGAAAGTTCACCGCTTATTTTCTTTTCACCATGGTAGCGAAACAAAAAAAAGAGAGAGAGAGAGAGAATAGATGTGTAACATATTTGTGGCCCCAGCCCAAAGCTGGCGGGTCCTATTTTGTTTCCTTAATTGAAGCCAGAGATATGAGGGTATCTTTAGTATAAATATAAATAAAGCAGCAGAATAAAATTCTTTCCTGATTGACCTCTAATACAGAAATAATATTGTCCAAATAAGTCCAATTTAAAAGCCGGAGGTTCTTATTTTCTCAGACATATTAAAAGTCGGGAAGGGAAAATGAACGGTGATTAGAAAAGACAACAGCGAGTGAAGGCATGAGAAGTAGTGAAATTCCAATCATAAATCCAGTTGTGCTATCTTTTTTGTTGCAATAATGGCCTAGTTTGGAGCAGTTTCTGTGCCAGGCTATTTAGGGAATCAGCATCTGCTGCTTGATAAATAGCCTGGCTCTTTTGTTTGAGGCCAGGTTGAGTTCCTCTCTGGACCTCGGCTGTGGCTCTGGTCATATAGCAGCTCGGCGTCGTGAGAGGGAACAAAATTAGACGTTTGTTACGAGACGATGCGATGAATAACGGAGGAAAGTAGCCGTGGCACACCCTCTGTCATAACGCACACAGGCAAAGGAGACAATAACCTTCATTTCTGCGAGGCTTTCCTGTTGCGCGGAGGTTCCTCAGTTCAAAGCTGCTGTTCAGTCGGTGTATTGCTTTCATGGCTAGCCAGTAGTAGCTGAAATGCTATCCCTTTAAACACACACACAGATTCCTTTGCAGCCTATCTAAACATTACCTTTACTTAACCGGGTCTTTGTACCTGAGTTCACATCCTTTGACATGATCTAAGGTTGATGTGACATTTTTTTGTCCATTTGAGGTCCTTTTGCTTTCAGTATTGTTGGTTAAAAAAAAAAAAAGCCTTTTACCCATCACATACCCTCTATTGAGGTCTTTCATAAATAATTCAGCCAGAGTACAAGTGAAAGTGATGACAGCAAAACTGTGTGCGATCTCTCCCTCTCATAAGATCAAAGAGGTGCTTCTATAGAAATAGGAATTACATTTCCAGACGTTCCCGGGTTGAGCTGGCACTCATTTCTCTCTCTCTCTCTTTCTCCCACTCGCCACTTCTTTCTATCACTTTTTTGTATTTTCCCTCCAAAGGGACACAGTTGGGCGAAGGTCTGCTTTTAGTCCTGAAAAAACCTCCAGAGCCGGCGCATATGAGAGTCAGCACATTCAGACAGATAGAGCGAGTGCACTCTATTAGCAGGACTGAGGTAAATAAACCTCACAAGACACGGCTGAATAAATTCAACTGCTAAGGCTGTGTGGTATCTCCACTAAAAACACTGCATCACTTTGCAGATACTGCCTTTGGGAAATGTAGTGAAATGTACTGTAACACAAACAGTCTCATATACCGCGCTGGTTGATAAAGTCCAGAACGAGCCATCATTGTTAAATACACACACCCAGAGCAGCTTCATCAGTCGGTTACATTAAATTAATTTTAAACTTTTTGTTGCTCGTAAAGCTTTCAAAGATTAAAATCATGACAACAGCATCAACAAACGATGGAATCAAAGCGCCGGTTTATGATTTTTGTGACCACGGCGACGCGTCGTGCCTCCAGAATAAAGGTGCAGTGTGCAACATCTTCAGAATCCAGGAAAACATGGAATATAATATTTATAAATAAATATGTTTTCATGCATGTATGATCACCTTAAAATAAGAATATGTTTGTTTTTGTTACTTCAAAGTGATCCTATATCTACAGAACAGACAAACTAAACACTAAATCTAAGCAGGGTCCTTAGTGTTGTTTCTCCTTTACTCTAGGAAGGTGAGGGTGATGTGAGGAAACTGCAATGCAGCGATTAGTCCACTAGATGCAACTAAATTCTGCACACTGGACCACTGGACCATAAGATATATTTGTGGACAGATTCGTCAAAAGAAACGACACCTTGCAAACAAACATACATGTCGGTGTTGGTCCCAAGATCGACACGCGGTTCTTCTGATTACACAATACGGTATCTACGGCAACGCCCCATTTTGACAATTTTCATGATAGATGCCAAACATAAATAGGAGTCCACACAGTTTTTTGTTGCTCCATAGCTGCTGCTGATCACCGAAACAACACGAAAACCAACTCCGTCAACTCTCCGTTTACTCAAGGTTTATTAACGTACAACGTTTATCTAGTTGTGCTCGTTGACGTCGTCAGCATATAAAGGATCTGGAACCGGCACCGGCACACCCCTTCAGACCTTATTAACAGAATTACAGATTGCAGTCTTCTTGGCTGTCACGTCGCAGGTTTGATTTCCGGCCCCGGCAGGTTTGATTCTTCTTTTTTTTTTACAGATTTCCACCCCGTAGTTTGGACTCGCTACGGAAACCCTTTGGTGTTTTAAAGATGGATTAAACTCAGTTCATATTAGAGGGAACTTAGTATCCTGGTGTAACGCTTAAAAAATGTATGTGAAATAATGTATGAAGCCAATATGTCACCTGTGTCAAGTCACCATAATTCATCTTCAGCTGAGACATCCAGCTCCTTGTTCATGAAGACTAAACCTCTATAGGATCTCGGCCCCTTCATTATATGCTCATTGCATTTTTTTTTTTTTTTCACCCTGTAGGCTTTTCTTTGTAACTATAAGCCAGCAAAGTAGGTATTGATTGCAACTCGAAGCTGTATTAATAAGTGAATGAGTAAGATGTGTGGAAAGTCAGGGGTGTATCTGCCTTTGAAGGCCTTTTCTCCTCCGCGGTGAGGTGGCACAGTCATTTATCACGGCTGGATCTGTGCCCCTCGTTTGGTGTAATAAAACTCCCCCATCAGAACCGTCCAACAGGTCTGAATCACTCTGTCACACCACCTTCCAGCTAAGGCGCGCATTAAATCAAGCAAGCAGAACATTTCCTAAGGCAGCCATTGCCTTTTAATTTCCTGAAGAACCTTAAAATATCATTCATTACCAGAACTACACATATTTGGTTTTTAAAAGTCTCATAAATCAATAGTGGCCTGACTGCAATAATTATAACAAGTTAACATGTAATTTCCAGGCCGAGGGCCGCGCGGCTGGATTTTAGCATATGCAAACGAGGCAATTCAAATAGTGTGGGGATATTAATACGGAGGAACAGGTAACGAGGTACGGGTTATGAATTATGCATCAAAAAGTGGTTGATCTTCAATAAAGGAAATGAATTCACCGTGTAATCTAATTAGTTATGGAAGTCTATTATGTTGAGCTGCAGAAAGCAACTGTCCTTGAAAAGAAATTTATTTACAGTACATGTTAGCTGTTTGGGATGGAATTGCATTCTGGAGTGCTCCAAATGTTAACACCCTCCCCCCGCTGCCGCCACCACCACCACCCACACAACCCTCCTCCTCCTCCTCATCCTCCTCCTCGTCTCTCACCCACTCTCCCTTCTTCTCTGTGCCCGGTGTTTTTAGCTCCAGACCCGGCCGGCCTCCGAAGAGGACCCAGAGTGTGACATCGCCGGAGAACCCCCACATCATGCCCCACTCGGTCCCCGGCCTCATGTCCCCCGGCATGATGCCACCCACAGGTACGTTGTGGCCTCAGTCTGCTGTAGCGCTCTGTCATTGTTGCTAAGGCTCTGATTCACTCTGTCTGCCTGCTTCTTTCTTTCTGCACACACACACATACACTACACAACCCCCCACCACCCTCCACCACCACCACCACCACCAGCGGCCTCCCTGCAGCTTGTCCTCGAAATGGCAGCCAGTCCAAAGTGACACATGCACCCAACCACCAGACACCAGCCGCTCACTCGTTTACCAAAAACAGATCCTCTGCTCGCTCAACCCTCCGGAAACCCAAGAGAAGGGGGGGTTAGAATAAATTGGAGTGGAGATCTTTTCTCTCAGATTATTCCAGTAGATGTTGCATTTTGCCTTGAGTGCCGTCTAATTAGTGCGATTAAATCCACTCCACTGGTATATGTACATAGGCAGTGGTGATGCTAAAGCAAGCTTATCGCCACAAGAATCAACAACAAGCGTTTGTGCCCTAACTTAGCCCGCGGGCCGAGTCTTATTGCGACTAATGCTTTTGTTCTATTTGTGGCTGGCTTCATTGTGACTGCTTTGATGTCGGTGGCTGTAAGTGCTCTCATTTGCATATCCTGCTTCTTCTCCTTCTCGATACGTCTTTAATGATACTGTTGAACGGAGCTGTTTGAACGCTCGCTCAGTGTACAGTACAGTGTTTGACCAACTGTCAGCCGGAGTACAGAGAGATGAAACGCACAGGGCTGTGTAACAATTTGGGTTTCCCTCCATCACATTTTTTCCTCTCCCCTCCTCGAGTATCATCTGTGGGATCCTTGTAATTCGCTGCACCGGAGGCCTCACAGGCCGGCGCTTTGAACTCTGGGAACAGGGTCGGCTATCTTCGCGCCGCCTGTACAGAAGGCGAACTTAAAGGCCGCAGTGAACACAGAGGAGGACAATGATGAGAAAGAGCCGTGTTATTTAGTGGAACATAAAGCAACAGAAAAGCCTTTTGATATCATCCCCCCTTTAAGCCCAGAGGGACTCTATGATCTTGACATTTAGTCGGGGTATTCAGGGGCAGAGATAAAGTAATTGAGGTTTTCTTTTTTTTTTTTTTTAACCCGCCGTGAGCTTCATAACTGAGCCGAGACCCAACTTTTCCCATCAATTCCCATTTATTGTTTCCAGTATAGCATTAAGCGCCGAAGTGTCAGAGGAATTTACAGATTCTGACAGATTAATAATGAAGTATAATTGACCACACATAAGTTAGCATCTAAGCAGGCGGCTAATTGATCCCCCCCCCCCGCCCGTCATGTCCAAATATTCTGATTGATGACAAAAAAAGAGAGAAGACGTCTTGAATAGTTCCACTATCATGTCATGTCGGATTAGTTCATTCTGCAGATTTGAGTTAGCGACTTCAGCCGTCCTGCAAAGACTGCACTTTATTGTCCACACACACACACACACACACACACACACACACACACACACACACACACACACACACACAAGGAATTTGATCAATGCTCTCAATGGTACATACAGGTGTGGACATAAGTACAGTTTAAAACATGACAGGTAGGTGCAACATGAGAAATAACTCTACATATATTATATATATATATGTATATATATATCGGTTGTACATGAGGTCGATGGATATGACAGTATGTTTGTATCTATGTGCAGCAGACTAACTGTAAACAGTGAGGATTAATAAATATACAGTGGTCCCTCGTTTATCGCGGAGGATACGTTCTAAAAATAACCCGCAATAAACGAAATCTGCGAAGTAAGTTTTACAATTATTATCCATGTTTTAAGGCCGTAAAACCCCCTAACCACACACTTTTATACCCCTTTCTCAGACAGGCATTAACATTTTCTCACATTTCTCTCTTATTTAAACTCTCAAAGTTCAAACTGTCGCAGATTTAACAAAAATAAGTACAATACTGTATTAGTAAATGAAACCAAAGATCAAAACCTGTTTTCAAGCCGAAACAAATTTAATTTTAATGATCAATCTACGAGGTTTGACACATAAGAAATTATTACCAGTAACTCACGTTACAGTAAGCACGTTCATACTGTACAGTACGCTGTAAAAAAAAAAGCTAAATTACACAAAAAAAAATCACGAAACAGCGAGTCCGCGAAAAGTGAACCGCGTTATAACGAGGGACGACTGTATAGCTAATTATTGTGTGCAGGTATTGACCGACATGCAGAGCAATGTTATTTCACTGTGTGTCCGGTTGTAGCTGTCGATCGCAGTGACACAGCCTGCATGTTTGTGTGAGCGTGCAGTGTAACAGGTTACGTCCTGACTCTGGACACATGTAAGTCACGGATGGGATGGCAGGCTCCACCCACCCTCCATCCAAACTCTTCAGCAGTCAGGAGAGAGGCTCAGCTTTTCGTAAATAATAAAAAAAAAATCATTATCTGATCTGCTTTCCTTGGAGGGCAGCGTGTGACACTTTGTTTTTGCCAAACTGTAATCTGCAAAGATATTTTGGACGGAGGCTGCAGTCGTGTTGGATTTAAATCAGATGACCACGACTCAGCGCGGTGGAGTTAGACGTCTTCTTCTTCTTCTTCACACTCTAACAGGACCAGAGAGGCCTCTGTGAAACACATTGTTAACATATGTATCTTTGCCCTTGACACTGCTTCCATTTAGAAAAAGGACATCTTAATATGCTTAGCTTTCCACTTAAGGAAATACCCTCATATATATATATATATGTGTGTGTGTGTGTGTGTGTGAAAGCACATGTGAGCGTTTGAATGTGTGTGTTCATGCCCCGCGGGAGGAAGAAGGGGGCTGATGGGTGTGTGTGTGTGTGTGTGTGTGTGTGTGTATGTGTGCTGGAGCCTTTCCAGTTGCTGATGCATTACAGGCAGATTGGCCCCCCCAAATCGGATTATTTGCTGTGGACTGACACCACACTGAGATGACATCTCCTTTAAAGTGGAGAGGGGGGGAGCCTCCACTCACACTCACGCTCACACTCTGGCCACTACTTAAGCAGCAGCTTCAATATAATTCATTTATGTCCTGGATATGGCTTCAACCTTTTGAATAACGCAGGAGTACTGCATTTACCATTAGAGAAATGAATGTCACCTGCAGCCCACCGGGGTGCATGCTGTACTTTACTGATAAAAAAACAATATTTCCTAATGCTGTACTGTACGAACATGTGTGTGTGTGTGTGTGGAGAGCCTCGTTCTTCGCGGTGGAGACGTATTGTAATATTTATTAATATTAGTATTTATGTTCTTTTGATGTACAATTAGCACGTCAGCTCCTAGAGTGGATCATCTAATCCAGTGCCACTTCAGGCTGCTTTAAAATAGATCCCGGTATGCAGCAGGTAATTTAGTGTCACTTCTCTTTGTGCCTCCTCCTCCCCCCTCCCTCTCTCAGACCGCTGCTTGTCATAAGGTTAGAGCGCTGTGTAATTGATACTAAATTTGTCATGATGTGGATAGCACGAGTTCAAGTGGCACAGTGTACCTAAGAGTCGCGTCGTTCCCAACCCCAGTTTGTCATTGCTGCTGCGCGCCGCCACCGGTCCATGCATAAAATTAGGCGGCCATGCTCATTGACATGGAGTGTTTCTCCCCTCTGCTTATCCTGCTCGCCCACGATAAATAAAGTGTGTTTTCATTGTTGCCCATGGTGCAGCGCCTAACAGAGACAGAACAGAAACACAACAGATAAAGCTCTGCTTATTTTTTCTTTCACCGCTGCTAGAGAAAGTCGTAAAAGTCAGTCTTTTGTGTACTGATGTGAAGTTAATCTGATTTTAATTTAATTATACGAGTTAGTTGCGGAGGGCACAGGCATTGGGGTGTTTGTTGTAAGAATGTTCTGACATTGGCGCAGGTATGGGGCAGCTAGCATGTTAATTAATGATGAAGATCCTGACAATATGCAGAGGCATGACAGCGTTAAGCCAGTCGGCTGCTGCTTCCTTTGCATATTAATAGATCCTTCATTATTATTTAATATGACAGCTGCTCCAAGGGCTACCATCAGACCTTGTCTCTGTTATTTGCTGTTTTGTGCTCCCCATGTGACAGTGCCATGCTATTCTCTTATTTGTTGAAATGTTCCCCCTCTTTTTTCTCTGCTCTGACCGGCGTGGCTCTCTACATGCGGCCGCGATGCGCTGTTTGTTCGGTACTCAGGAGGATTGGACACTGTCTATATGAGAGAGGGGGGGAAAGTGTCTGAATCTAAAGGTGACTTTGAAAGAATATATGAGGCAGGATTGTTTTGTTTGCATAGTAATGAATGCAGATTAGCACTGAGTGGGATTGGTCTTGTTGACGTTTAGACTTCTAGTGGCTTAATAGACTTGTTGCTGGGCGCCCAACATCTCCCCCTGGCCTTCCTTATTACATCCACTCTTATCAGGGTGTGTGTTACGCAGGATATGACAATTGATCTGCCCCGAAAATGAAACAATTATCAGAACAAAGATTTTCGATTCATAGGGAGCGTCACTTAGTCACAAGGCGAGGGTGGAGGCGTGATGAATGGGAAAAAAAAGTGATCGTTTAATCTGTTTCACAATGATACAAATCAATTCCTCAGCCTTTATGTACTCACCTCGTTCATGGATTCATTTCTGATTTTGTTTTATGGATATGTGTTTTAGACGCAGGCTGCAGTGCAATAAACCAGCAGCCAAAGTTAGAGAGGGAGAAATAAATAAATATAAAAAAAAGGCGACCACTGCGGCACTCCTGTGAGCGGCACCTGATTTGTGGTGGGGAATTTATCACACAAACAGCCCAGAGGTGATTTCAATATTTACTCGGCAGTCTGTTCTGCATACGTCTCATTTGGAAAACAGTTGACTCTTGCCCATTATACACAAATGAAGGCTGACCTTCAGACTGGGCAGAGGCCACATTCATTATGTGGAGAAGTATCACCTTCTTATGAGGCGATGTCCCCCCCTCCACCTCCACATCCACATCCACCACCACCACCCCTCCTCGCTCTGCCTATGCATATTGAACAGCAGCCAGGGCCCATTGCAAACGAGAGGGCTCCGGCTGACATGATGTATACTGTACGTCAATATGGTCCTGATGTATTTTAAGATGCAAACAAGGCTTTAAATTATATGCACCTCCATGTCAGTGGCTCAGAGTGACTCTCGCCATCTGCCTATCAGCTGGGGGATGAGAGGAGAGGGTGCCCGGGCCGGTATGTTCTCGTGTACAGGTTTGTTACAGTGTGTGTGTGTGTGCGTGCACGCCTGTACGTATCTATTAGAGCCACATGTTCGAGTTCTACCTTCTCTCCTTGTACTCGTGTCTCCCTCCCCTTTTAGATGCATGGCTAATAGCTGCTCTTGAGTCCCATCACGGAGACGTGACAGCTTAGCGATGATAAACGCAGACGTTGCCTTGTTCTGCGTCAAGCGTAAGGCAAAACCTGCATATCCAGTGCGAGCAGCTTCCCTGAGAGGGCAGGTGATACAGCGTATAACGGGAATATGAGTGATTCCACTAATAGGTACATATCTATTTCTCCACTTGCGTCTTTGATTCTGTTGCTAAGGGGGTTTGGCGAGAGGAGTCGTGGGACTCTCCTGAGACACAGCAGCAGGCCTAGAGGAGCTTTAGCACTATCTGTCCCTGCTGTTCGAGACCGGCCTCATGAATAAAGATTTCAGTCACGTTCGACACAGCAGAACCCTGGAAATACCACGATGACAAACCAATGCTTTATGATCTCTGCAGCGCGCTCGGCATATGTGTGTCTATAATCTCAGACTATATCAATCACACCGAGTCCGTTCTGATCACCGTGTCAAATATTGCTATTCCGGTATAGAGTGGAGAGAGATAGCAGCGGAAACGTGAATGATCATTTCAAATGCAGTGTCAATAGTCATTTAGCGTGCTCGTGAGAACAGCAGCAGCCTCGGGCCTGAACACAATCCGTGTTCTCAGAGAGATTTGGCATGTTGTCAGAATTTTTGCATGCTGAAGAATTTAAGATTGCTGTGTCGTAAGAAACATTTGTCAGGGTATAAAACATAACTTTTTATACATCGATAGTGTTTTTTGTTGTTGTTTTATTTCAAACATTAATGTCTTAAAAACAACAAAATCAACAAAAACACATTATGTTGTGATCTAAACTCGAGTTTTTTGGTTGCTGTGACTCACCTCTACCATTGTAACTTATATAATATCTGTATATATTTATTTGTATATTGTAGCTGCTATGATTACCGTTTGTTAACCGTAAATTCACTTACGTACATGCACATAACTATATATATTTTACATTTCTAACATTGTTAAGTTGAAGTTAACACAATAACAACATGTACATTTATTATTAGTATTTTTTTTTAGTTACTTTTCGCGTCTTTAACGTGACGCATTCGAGTTACGAAGACTTAGTTTGTTCGTGGTGTCTGTTACGTACAATGACGTTACCTGTCGAGCAGACACCGTGTTGGTTATTTTATTTTTAATGATACATTTGTGCACGCTGGAAAATTTATGTTTCTCTTAAGTAATGATGTGTTGTCCCACCTTGTAGTAGAATGCAGCATACAGACATATCATTTATCCAGGGCTAGTTGATGAATAATTATTTTTATTAGTTTCATTTTTTTGTGGCTTTTCACATTTTTTTTCGGAAGCACTATAAATAAACCTCCACCCATCTGGACCTCCAACCTTACAACCAGCCAACCAGATTTCCCGCCTAACTCATCTCGATATGTTTTGTTTTTCCTCCTTTCTGAGACGTGATATTGAAAGTTCAATGATTCCTCCACATTTCTTTCACGCAGCTTTATTTAAGTTTCACTTGTGGCTCTCCTTCAAGTGCACTCGAAGCCATTTACTCACAAGTATTAAAGAATAAAAAGCAGTTTAGTCCTCGGCCCATTGTTTCGAGTTTTCCATGACTTGCCTTGACTCTCAGCTGTGGAGGAATACCAGTATCTGCTGAGTACATTAGAAGGAATCATTGAAACACACTCAATAAGGAGATTTCTTAAGATGCGGCCTCGCCTGGTGTCACGCCGCATCACTATGCCTCTATTATACATACGCCTACTTTGTGTATTTTAAGTGTTATACACAAAATGCTTACATCATGCACTATTATGGTGACTGCATCTGTTCCCATCAAGGTACAAATACATCAATACAGCGGCGAGTCGGTGAAACATTCATAAAAATCATATGCTGCCACACACACGGGGATACAACCCATCAGCATGACGGCCTGCTGTGAAGATATCCCCTGTCAGAAGATGAAAAACCAAGCTGTGATCTCATAGGCGCTTATTCCCCATAGTGTATAAAATTATTCATTGTTTTATTATTTCAAACGTCCTTTTGCTTTGTGTGTTTTTTTTATTTTTATTATTATTCAGCCGGGCAGGTTTCTGAAAAAGCTTCTGCAGGTGCAGCGGCTCAGCCCTAGCAGAGACATGTAAGCGCTCTTGTCTCCTCTCTCTTCTCCAGGCCTGACAGCGGCGGCGGCAGCAGCTGCCAACGCAGCCATCGCGGAGGCCATGAAGGTCAAGAAGATCAAGCTGGAGGCGATGAGCGGCTACCACAGCAACGCCAACCACCACGGGGCCGACGGAGAGAACGGAGACCTCGGCTCCAGCGTCGGTGAGGACACACACACACACATAAACAGAAGACACATTCAAACTATGTTATGTGCCTGTAAAGACACATTAAGATTTAGATTATCACAATTTTCTCACAAAATGAGCTATTTAAATAGTTGATAAAAAATATTTAGATACCCAGAAATCTGCATCTGGATCAAAATGACTTACTGGGGATGGTCCCTCGTCTCTCTACATCATAAAAAATCATAAAAAAACACATATTGATTCAAAATAATGCAGATTGACTAATGACAGGCGATGATTTCCGAGCACGGTCAAACTCTGCAGCGTCGCCGGGAGGTGTGTGTGTGCGTGTGTCTGTGCCTGCCAAACTGAATTGTTGTGTCGAAGGGGTTAAATCAGTTTTTGTTAATTAGGCCACTCGCAAAGGAAAATTTGGCAACCAATTATTTGAAAATGGGTAAGGCGTATCACAAAACTGATAATTTATTTTTGTACCAACTTTGATGGGGAGTTGACGAAACGTCTTGCACGTGTTGCAAACGGTTTCGTGGTTCGACGCCCTTGAGTTCCTTGAACCCGGCCCCTGACTTTCCAGCACATTTCATTGAGTTTTGATATCCTGCTTATTAAATATCAAGGCCCTCCAAAAAAAGAAAGAATCTCCAGAGGTGAGCTACAGCTTGACTTACATGACTGTGTCTCCATGACACTTCTGTTTTCTTCCACAAAAAATGATGAAACGCTGCTTTTGTTCAGCGTGTGTGTATGTGTGTGTGTGTGTGTGTGTGTGTGTGTGCGCTGTAAACATCCACCCCGGTGAGGTAAGTCTTGTTTTCTCTTGAAGTGTTACACTTTTTATGTTGAAAGAAGAAGTAAAAAACAACACAATACTCTTTAATAGCCGAGTAAAAACTGCGAACACAGTTTCCCAAAGCGACCAGCGATTTTAACAAGGTCTAATTGAATTGCTGTGAGAGCATGGTGCCATTTCAATTAATTATTAGCCCTAAAAATGCAGACGGATTCTCTTAATATCACAGAAAACCACTTAGTGCATTAAAGAGAATGATAATGTATGTTCGCGGCCCCATTCCAAATTATAAACCAAAATGTAATCCCTGTAGCTTTGCTTGCTAAATGGGAAGGTTTTGATTCACTTACTGTAATAATAAATGGCTTTAGTCCTGAATACATTTCATCAGTAATACTTGACACCAAAGCGTGGAGCTCGTGTGTGTGTGTGTGTGTGTGTGTGATAAAAACAGGATGTGTTTCTAAGCAGATTTAACAATGCAAAATGCATAAAGTGTGAGGTCATCACTCCGAGAGAGAATGGAGTGTGTTAAAAGAAGAAGAAGGGGAAAAAAAAAAACGAGCCTACGAGGTCACGGAAATAAAGATAAATGTGAGTACCAACAGCAAGGCTACGGCAATGGAGCTAATAAGAAACTGTTTTATCTTTTTACAATTTAAATTGTAACCTTGAGCCCACAGTCAGCCATACAGGCTCCCAGTAGAATCATAATTCTGGCAAAAAGAGAGGGGGGGGGGGGGTAGCAGCTCTAGGTGTGGGTGCACGGGGCCACAGCATTAGCTCCCTGAGTGAAATATATGGCAGTGACGCCTCTCGGCCCCATCCACAATCAATTGGATTCTTTTCCTTTAATATTTACTCGCAGCGATGAGATGCTCGTCTGCATGGTGATGAACAGTCTGCCACTGGCGTTTGAAGGTGACCTGTCAGTGAGTATGGACAAATCTCTCGCTCGCAGAAATGTAGAAAATAAATCATTAGGGGCAGGCAGTCAGACAGGGGCCTCTCTCTCTCACCCTCTCTCTCCCTCTCACTCTCCTCGGATTTAAATCAGCTCAGATTTATGATTTGAATTAATGCTTCGTTTGGTCAAAGGAATGGTCGCAGAGACAAATGATGTTTGGTACTGAAACCATCCTAATATTGATTACTGGGTGTCGCAGCAATCTCTTGTTTATATCAAGCACTCTCCTGTGACAGGGTGGCCAGCAGGAGTCATCCTGATAATACGCCGGAGAAATATGGCCCCTGCTTTGCTCGGCACCGACCGCGAGGGGCCATGAAACACAGCTTTAAAAAAAAAAAGAAGAAGCATGCTGTCTTCTTCATCTAGCACCCAGGCTTCATCTCACATGTTTAGTTTTAATGAAAGTGTTTTGTAATTTCACAAGGAGGGAAAAAAAACAGGATTAAAAAATGAAGTGACAGAATTATTTAACATCCTGAAAACGTCTCACTCTGGCCTGCTTACACAAACTGTTTCAGAGTGTGAATGTCGAACTCTCAAACCGCGATCCAAGCGTATAAATCACTCGACTGATATAGCACGGAGTGGGCAGAAGGTTGGCTGTAGCTTTTGTTGGGACTGGACTGACTGACGCTGACTAGCCGATGACTTCATGGTGTTTTTTAAGAGACTCAGGCCACAGCTGCTCCGAGGAAATGGACCGGAGTTTTATAATCACGCAGCTTTAAAACTAAGACTCAACAAACAGATGTGTTTACTTACACAAACGATGTTACCGACCGCGATAGGGATTGATATGATAATGAGCGTGCTTCTGATAATACCACTAAGGACACGGATCCATTTAATTTAGAAAGAGCTACTACATAAACCTCCTCAGGGCTAAAATACAGGTGCCTCATCTCTGTGTTTGTCTGAAGCAGATCTTTGTGAAGCACTTAAATCGAAGCGGAGCCAGCCAGTGAAGGACACTCTGTTCTGTTTGTAGAGTTGGATTGCCTGTCGCTGTCTTTGTGTTGATGTAAATTGAACAGGCTAATATTTCTCCCTCGCATTAAATATTCATCACAATTAGACCTTCCTGTTTGCATCAATGTTATTAATTATAAGGAAGGGGAGGAGGGTGGAGGGGAGAAAAAAAAAACAGCCAGTTCAACTCTCAGACAAAATTACCAAACATCCTGAGTGAGTGAGAGGAGAGGAAGAAATAGATACGTTTGAGTGTACGAACGATAGAGAGACACGACATAAAAATGTAACAAGAGATGGACTAAGTGTGTGTGTTCCTGTGTGTGTGTGTGTTTTAATTTTCCCTCACACTCTTTAGCCGAGGCAGAGGGAGCTTTCTCTCTCTCTCTCTCTCTCTCTCTCTCTCTCTCTCTCTCTCTCTCTCTCTCTCTCTCTCTCTCGAAGCACAATGTGGATTGTTCCTGCGCCTCTCAGGAAATGCCACAATTACAGATCACAGACCAAGCAAAACACGTGTGGCGCTGGGCCTTGAGGGGGATAAACAGCCCCGCCATTCCCCCTCCCAGTGCATTGACCCCAGCCACAACCTTCATTACTGGGAGAGAAAATATTGTCAGCTGCCCACTAACAAACACCTGCCAATTTCAAGAGAAGGAATTGCTTTTTTTTTTCCAGCCACGGACAGAAAATAAAGTGTTTCTTTAGACCGGTGAGAAAAAGGGAGTGGGAAGAGACGATAAGGCGCTGTTCACCCTTGTCCTCTTTTCTGTTTTTTACTGTCTCCATCTTTCACCCTCCGTCTCCCGTCTTTGGCCACTGGGTGCTGCCCTGCCACTCATCTGACACCTCACCGCACAAGTCTAATGGAGCCCAAATCCTGTTTGTAATTAGATATGGGAATTCCACTGTCATCAGCCAGATGATGCCACGACAATGCCGAGCAAATAATTTGCAGACAGACAGACAGACGCAGCGAGAAGGAAGCAGACTGCACATTTTGACGGTAAAACAACGCAACTAAGCTCTGTGAGCGGTTACATTGTACACACACAAACGCGCTACTTGAAAAAAAGCCTGAAAGCCCTTTGTCTCACATCTGTGGCTTCGGTCCAGGCTGTCTGTGCCCGACAGGGAGTGGAGAGCCACATGCTAGACCGAGGCTGGACGGATGGTGACAGGTACCTGGAGTGTTGCCTGACTTGAGGGTTCTGGGTGAGATGATGAGGAGGCATCATTCTCTCTTCCCGAGGTCATCGGGCTAATTTCTGCAAGCCCCGCCCTCATGCTTGTATGTTTGCCTGTATGTGTGTGTGTGTTAGCGTGTGCACGTGCTCGCGTCAGAGAGAAAGAGAGGGGGCCTTGGCCCCTGAGAGCGCTCTGTGAGGAGACCACAGCTGTACACTCCCAGCAGCTAATTGGTCCTTATCTAGCTGTCCCATTCATCTTCATTTTTTACCAATTACTGAGCATTATCTGTGTTCTCAGTTGGGTATGGGACTTAATCCTTTTTGGTTAAGCTGGTGCTACAGCTTGCAAATTTCAAATGGAGACAGGGAGGGGTGGTGGGGAGGGGATGGAGGGAAAGGTGGAGGGGAAAGGAGGGGAGAAGTCATAGCAAATAAAAAACAAACTCTGAAACTTCCCGTCATCCCTCACCGGCAGGAAGCGATCGATGGACAATGACATCACACGAAGGGGAGAGGAAAAAATGGAGGGGATCAATTATCGGCGTTATAATTCAAGTCCTTGTTTGCAAACGTTGCAGCCTCATTGATTAGGCCGTTCTTGTTGCACTCACCATTATTGACTTGTTAAAACCATATTTTCTCATCATCAGTGGTTTTACGTTTGCGGTCGCACAGATAACAACGCTTTAAAGGCAGGAGGGGGGGGGGGCTGCCTCGTTAATTATTCAAGACGTATTCATTTTAAAGCACAGCGAGTCCAAATCATCCTGTTTACTCTACAAACAACGCCAGTACAGTACATTGCTCGTCCAGAAGGTACATCAAGACGCCGCAATCTGGGGCGGTTAGCCTTAATTTTCTAAGATCAATGCATAACTAGGCTCCTCTCTATATGGGGTCCGCGCTCGGCCATGCTGCGGAGCGTGAGTGGAGTCGGCCCGGAGACCACGCACTAATTACTGGAGTGTTTACTGCTCTGCTGGATAGCATTTGTACCATTTTGGATCATATCAGTGAGTCAATGTGCTCGGCTGCTCGACGGATAAATAAGACATTAAGGTGACAGTGTGTACGAACGCAATTACAGTGGGAGAAGAAGAGTAAAAAAAAAAGAGAAAACGATAGTCATCAATTATAAAATAAACACAAACTGGGTCAGATTAACAGGCACACATGTATGTATAGTCAGAGAACACACACACACACACACACACAGAAAGCAGGACACATATAGAGACAGTGCTCCTGCACTTTGATAGGGATCTGTTTGGTCACACTCTCTGCGCCAGCTGTCAGCCCAGCTCCACTGCTGCGATTTAATTAGTCTGTTTATGTCCTTTCTAATAATAAAGCTCTCTGGGTAGGAAGGACACATCCGACTAGCAGCTAGCTGCTGCGCTCTCTCCCAACCAACCAACCAACCAACCAACCAACCAACCAAGCTGCTACAGTAGCTCGCTGCACACTTAGTGCTGGTGGGCTTCAAAAAAAAAAAAAAAAAATGTGGGCCATGATGGAGGATGGAGGCTACTTCCTGCTCCTCTAGACAGAACGATGGCCCTCAGGCTTAGATCTAGTATCACCCCCTACTCAATCCTAACCTTAACCATTAGGGGATAAAGCACACACTGACCTGATATGAGTGTCTAGGGGCAACTTCATCCATCTTCCTCTCTAGCTCTCTTGTGGGAGCCTTTGTCAGCGGAAGCTCTTGAGAGAGACTAGATTGTAGCCATAGGCTGAATAGAATTCATTCCACGAACATATCATAACACCTCTTTGGCTGCGACGGAGTATCGTCTCCTCTGATTTATGCAATCACGACGAGGTCTTGTTTTTGACTTTTATTCTGACGCCGAGGCCCCGGACCAAACGGAGTCAGTCCGAGCTGTGAGCGTTGGCGAAGAGAGAGAGAGAGGAGAGAGTGGCAGACGCACCCGAGCTCTAGACGAGAGAGAGTGGCAGAAGCAGACAGACAGCTTTCCAGTCTGAGTAAAGAGCTTGATGGGTCTCTGCCTCTCTCTCTTGGGCTTTGGCCCTCACCATCTCTCTATTAGTCTGCCAGGCTCATGGGAGCCAGGTGACAGATAAGTGAAGAACGACACACACATTTTAATAGACATTTCAAAAGATAAACCTGATAATCATTTCTCTTTTTAATGAAGTCTAATGTCCTCGTTCTAATTCCAGTTGCGTCGGCTGTTAAGCATCGGCGTAACACTTGAATATGCATGATTGGGAAATTGTGAGGCGCACACTGATGTGGCTACAAAACACACAGACAAACTGCAGAAATAGATTACAATAACAGAGGGGGAGGGGGATTGATTAAACATTATTTCCGTAATGATCCATATCAAGTCCTATCATCTTTGAGTGGCGGGCCGAACGGAGAAAGGAAAGGACGAAGCTCGCGAGTCGTGGAAATATTTGTCTGATTGTCTCATGTGGTTAGTTCACGATAGCAGCAGCAGAGCTATAAAAAACAACTGACCAGTCGAGTTGTCATCCCTCATCAACATTAGGCCTCATTCTTCATTAATTGGATAGATTAATTTGGAGCGCTTTGATGCGGAGGGTGATGCATGCGCTGAGGCTGTCCCCTCCTCACTATTCTCTGTCAGGTTGAATTTAGCCAGGGAAGGGGGCTGACCTTTGAAAGTGAAGAGATCAACACAATTTGAAAAGACAATGTCACTTGTTGTAAATGTGATACGTGTAATAAATGACATTCAACCTTTCAGTGATGATGAGCTTTCGCAGGTTGGAGCAAACGTGAAATATGCACGGAGCGGTTTGCACATGCGGCGTTATAGAGGCTCTCATTCCACCATGATTACGTCTAAGAGGAAACATTAGCATGCAGTAATAATATCGCCGTGTACACAGTAACAGTAATGGCAATACAAAACGACAATCTCTGTGATTACCCCGTGAACGACTACACCGCAATCACAGCTAGGAATCAGAGAAGAGCGTCCGTGTGATCGAAATAGTTGGTTCTGTTCCACGAAAGCACTCTCTGTGATCGGTTTTTTTTTTTCGGCCTGAACCCGAAAGGTGTTTCTTCTCAATTATGATATGGGAACCCTCATCCAAATAGAGCTATCAGCCACGCTGAGCCTCAGACATCTTCACCATCACGCAGCCTCTCCTCTGGGACCAAGATAAAGAGAGGAGACGGGTGAGCAAGTTCAAACAACGCTCAGGAATTTCACAATCTCGCCCGTGTCCTTCAGCAAACAGGAGGGAAAGGTATTTCTTTAAGAGATCGCGTGACAAAATAACTGGAATAACCTCGACATGATGTTATTTTTGTGTTTTCATCCGCCCGCTTTAATGTCACAAAAATTCGCATGTTACAGTCGCTTTCACCTTGAACTCATTAGCACTGACGTAAACTGTAAAGTATACACTGCAGTTACTGATTTTCTCTCACGAGGTGATCGTACCGGTGGAAGTGAGAGCACGGGAGGTAGCGATGCTAATTTTGTAATTAAAACGGATGATCTGATGACCACATGCAAACCGATCTCTGCACTCCCCCCTTCCTCCTCCCTTCATCTGAAGTGATATGACGGCAGAGTGGGCCGTGATTGATAACGCTCGTCAATATATTTCATTTCAGGAGCCTTAGTCAAATGACAACTGGTTGTCATTGACTGAAAGCAATCTTTTTAAAAGGGGAGCCTTTGCTAAGTATCAGATGAAAATGATTCCTCTGTCTGCTTGGGTGTCACTGTCTGTAGGAGCTTTATTGATTGGGCTTGAATATATTGCACCCGCAGTAGTAACAGCTGCTAGCAATATCTCTCCTCTCCTTCTGCTCTCTCCTCTCTCTCTCTCTGCTCGCAGCACTTTCCGTGCCACGGCTTATTGTCAGCGATCAGATGTTGGTGCTCTCTCTCTCTCTCTCTCTCTCTCTCTCCATCTCTTTCCATCTCTCCATCTCGTGCCGATGTTGCATATTCATCAAGAGTGATGTGTGACAAATGTAAAGTGAGCTCGGTTCCGACCCAAATTAGAGGAAGAGAACACGGGGATCTGCTAATGTGTCCTGAAGGCCTGGCTTGTTCTGGCCACCACCCTCTCTCTCTCTCTCTCTCTCTCTCTCTCTCTCTCTCTCTCTCTCTCTCTCTCTCTCTCTCTCTACCACCCTCCACCCTCCCCATCCATGTGCATGATTGCGTTAACTATACCCACTATTGTCCCCCCACCCTCACCCACCCACCCACTTTCAGCCTTCTCTATACGCTGTGTGTTATCAAGCACAAGGATGCTGGCATTGGCTGGTAAAGGTCATTTACTGTAATGAGATTTGCCACATGCAAGCATATGGCTTGATTATTGCCCTGTTCGTTAACATTTTCAGCAAAGAGACAAATAGACAGCTAAAACAGGGGCCGATGGCCGGGCGGGCGGTTGTCGGGGGTGGAGGCGAGGGGGGGCGACGGAGGAGAAACGTGTTTAGCATTTTCTCTTCAAAGATAGCGAGAAGTTTGTTTTTTTTGTTTTTTCTACAGATCTGCCACAGACATGATTGATCTTTCAATTTTCATAAGGAATGCGTGCCATTAGAGCCGAGGATTTTAAATTATCCCATAAAAAGTTGCCTGCCTTAGATTTCGTACACTTAAAGGACAAACACCTCTGTCTGTCTCCTCGGATAATTTCTACCACATGTTACACTCCAGTGGGTTTTGGGGTAGGAAAGCAATTATGTTACCTCATCAAACCAGAAATGTTTTCTTATCATGGCTCCTCGTACATTACATTAGGCATCTTGGCACGAAAATCTTTGCCCACCTGAATCATCAGGAAAGTGTATCTCTTCATCCTGAATCAGAAACGCGTCCGAATCGCCGCAGGCTCTTATTGTTTGCACGTGTTCCGCGCACCTATACGCAATTATCTATACGGCGTGGCCGCCTATGTTTCCATGTTTACCTCCGTGCTTTCTGCATCAGGACGTATTCTCCTTTTTATGTGTCTGTGTGCACATGTGAGCGTGCAGCAGGTATTTAACAAAGCCAAGATGTTTGCTTTATTATCAACATTAAGTGCGTAAACACAAAAGGCTTCAAAGTTTCATTCAATGACACCGAGGGGCTGTGGGTGGCTACATCAAAGCTCGATACCTTCCTCTCTCTCCCCCCACCCGTTTTAATGAGAAACAGGACTCACCAGCCTTGACTGAACCTGCCATCTGTGTGTGTGTGTGTCTGTTTTTTTTCTGCTTGTTTGCATGTGTGTGTGTGTGTGTGGGAGCAGTTGTGTTTCTGTGCATATGTAAGCATGTGCTTGTGTTGTGTAAAGTGGCACCGCGATGCCAGGCAACATATTTATGGAGGGCTGTGTCGTATGTTTGATCTAATGGCTGTAAGCCTCTCCTCCATCTCACGTGGCAGACGTTTTTTTTTTTGGGTTGGTGGAGATTAACAGTTATGGTAAAGATGAATAGCTGATTAGTGCCACGGACAGACCTCTAAACGTCTCGCAGCATTGACAGACACTTTGTCATGAGCCATTCATTTCCTTTTTCCGTGGCGTGCAGACCCCTCGATACGACCACAACAAAGACTCTCCATGTGCGTGCACCGCCCGTCTCACCTTTGTCGGAGAAATACGTACGCGACATGGGGGCATTTTTACAAGCGCAATTAGGAGATTGTTTTTTTGCAGCGGCGGGCTGCATATGCATTGTGCAAAGCGGAGTCAGTTCATTTAGCCGCTCGCCTGGAATGGTCCTGTTCAGTTTGACAGATCAGAAGAGTGGAAAAAAAAAAAAATATCTCAACGCCATGAAAAGCAAAGGCTTAGCGCCTGAGCAAATCAGCCCTTTGTCTTGTTCAATTCAAATCAAAGGATAACCAGGAATGTTTGTTTGACAACAGCATTTACAATGCATTGTTCTGAAGCCCAGAGCCTCCCAAACAAAGACAGATAGGCTTTAAACAAGTCATTTAATTAGCACCGGATCCCCAGCTTTAGCTGCGCCAACCAATTATACATTCCTGAGGCATGTGCAGGTCCTATTTCACGGGAGCGAGAGGCAGATCCTCTCCAGCCCCTGTCTCTTACAGTACATCTCTCGCCTTCCATTTAAGAGAAGGTAAATAGCCCAGACAGACAGCTTCATTAGCCAGCGTCTGAAGAGCGCGGGGCCGATTGTCGCTTAAATAGTGCGCTTTTACTGCAGGCCCAGCCGGCGACCTCCGATCAATTACAGCTGACATTATTGTTTGTCGGGAGCTTTTTTTTCTCTCCTGGACAGAGGGAGTAAAAAACGAGATCAGGCCTGAGCTTTGGCTGGAAATGTAATCTTCCCCCTCTCTTTGGTTCTTTCGCTCCACAAACAATAAATCATTCAGTTGAAGAGATAATAAAGTGCCAAGTAGGAGCTAGTTTAATTTTTGTCAGGGGAAATCTGTCCACAACAGAGTTAAGGGTAAGGGGGCTGGCTGCTACCTCAATACTGTTTTCAATGACAATGGCTTAGTTCCTTTTTTCTTATTTTCCTCTGTAGGGTTAGACGTCCAGAAAGAGGCTGAAGTCCTGTTTAGATGAAGATTAACGGCCGCACAAATCACTGCAGGTTATCATTTCTGTCATCAAAATGAATTACTGCTCTCTTTTTAATCATTTTAAAACATTCAACATTCAATCTTTTTTTTTTCTCCCCGGTGTGATTCTTTTAAGTATCGGACCGTCAGACGCGCCGTTCTGGTTCTGATGTAACAGCTTTTTAATCACGTTGTTACCGAGGGCTGTTTTAATTCATTCAATTCATCCTCCGCGATTCGGATCTTTGCTTATCCACTGCGTGAACTCCGCGAGCACTGCACGACATAATAGCTGAGCTGTTTATATTGGTATTAAGTGATTTGTAGTTTTAATGATGGTAAATAGGAGTTCACCTTTGCAGGTCCCTCAGGCTTACTTCAGGTAAATTACTCCAAATGCATTGTTTATGCCCTTCAGGAGGGGGAGGAGGAGGGTGGGGAAGCTTGTGGGATTTCACCTCATCATCAAGTCTGAACTTCTGTATCAGAGATAAACACAAACTGACAAATACGTTTCCAACGTTTGTGCCCACTGGAATATCTACACAATATCTGCGTGATTAATGAGTCTGATTAATGCGTGTTGATTCTGTTTTTTTTTTCCGGGGGGGGCGGGGATCCCCGCACGTTAAAAACAATTTATTGTTTTTATTTAACGAGAACAAATCCAGCAAGTTGCATTTGAATGAGGGCGAGAAAAACACTTTAGCCAGATTCCTTGAATAAACCAATATCCTCCTCACCTGGCTCCTTTCAGCCTCAAATAAAGGGATTTGTTGGAGCCCTTGTTGGGGCTGTGGCACATTCCCCTACAGTGACTTGAATGGGCTTTTATGGGAGAAACAGCGCTTTAGGGATGGGGTGACATGAAAGGGGCTGGACAGGCACCGAAAGCGAGACTAATACCCCTTAAGAGTGAACAGAGGGGTCCAGTGTTTCCCCCCTTACCGGGGCTTGTCTGTCAGGTGGACACGTCGCTACAGCGTCGAGGACGAAATACAACAAAGATACGAGCAGACTGGATCTTCCACTCTTTCTTCGCGGTTTATTGATCTGGTGTGAATTTGGCTGCGGCGCGTCTTTATGCACGGAGCTGTGTTTGATTGGATGGGTGTAATATATCCACCACAAAGGCAGAATAAGTCTCTTCACTCCGGCCCTTGAGTGGCCTTGAAAGGCTGATAGGTAGCCTAAACCTCTCCACGTTGTCCTACAGTAAAGTACCCCTGCAATCAGGCCCTCTGTGGTGTTTTTTAATTGAGCTTAGCCCGCTGAGTGGTAATTGATTCAGTCTGAGCTACAGCAGAGGCACTGATACAAGGTGCTGCTTGGCTTCCGCCTTTCTTTAATCTCCTCCCCTGCTTTATATTGTTTGGGAATACTCGCCACTGAGAAACTGCATGCCATCTTTCTTATGGAAATCAATGCTTCTTTTAGAAGGGGGTGAATGACAGAGAGGAGTACTTCTCATGTCCTTTCATTTTTCAACCAGTGTCCTTCTCTTTAGAGGCTTCGCCATGCAGATCTCCTTGCCCTTTGGCTACTGATGTTTTGTCAGAAAAGAAGAGTTGTTTTGTGGATCAGCTTTCTGTAGTGCTTTCCTCTTTTTTCTTTCACGCAGCTTCTCTCTTTTTTTTTTTCTTCTTACCTTGAACCGAGCTGCCAAGAAAAAGAAAAAAAAAATCAACAGAGAGGCTCAATCAGATCCAATAGTGTCTATGAGGTTTTTTTTCTTTAAAGCATTTGAGGGAAAAGCATCTGAGTTGGTAGAGGAATGAGACCAAACTGTTCCCAGTCACTTTTGATCCTGCCAGTTCAAAGTCCCCATAGAGCAGAGAGGGAGAGAGAGAGGGGTGGAGGGACGGGTGGTGCTGTGGTAAGGGGGGAGTACAGACACCTAGCTTTGACCTTCTGTCTGCACTCGTGTCCTTTGAAAGTTGGCTTGTTTTCATTAAGCCGTTCAGAAGCGCGGCCACAGTTTGACTCGCTCGCGCTATCTTTTATTAGACATTCTTTACATTTTCGGACTACTAATGGTTTTAATTTCGCCCAATTAGGCGTCTGTTGCTCGACAGCAGATTGAATAATTGAAAACATTTGTAAGATATCTCTGATGTTGTAATGGAATAAATTTAAAAAGAGAAGAAAAGAAATGAAAAAATCCTATTATTGTGCGAGCTGAAAGTGACTTTACTCTCTCTTCTCTCTCTCTGGTCTGGAATATAGGCTGCTATAATTAGCCTAAAGTCATTGCCATACTGTGGTCTGACGGTACTTGTTTGTCATTAGCACATTTAACTAGTCATTTGGGTAATGGCTTTCAAGATTGCCTTTGTTTTTACAGAGATATTTTTTATATGTAAATATTGAGATCATTTCCATAATGTGCCCTTTTTTATTCATCACAGAATAATTGATGCTTCTTTACTGCTGTGTAAACTTTGGTCTTTGAATGACTGTGTGTATATAGTTATCATACCGCCGTTTTCTTTATTATTATTGCAGTAGTATCTATTATTAACGCGTGTTGTAAAACATTTATGTGTATTATGTTAACGTGAAAGATTCCAGAGAGGCGATTTCATTTGAATTATTCCATTTTTCTGCTAATGGACGGCGGCGTAAAGCTTTAGTGTTATTGGACACTGATTTTAAAGGCGACCTCAGTGGTGGGAATTAACTGATTGCTGGATTAACAGCAGCAGGTTTTGAGTTTCCACTCCAGACCGTCGGAAGTTTCCCCCTGCGAATATCTCACTCATAATATGCATCATTGAGTAACCAACGACCTCTTCATGTGTCTCAGGCCTGGAGCTCCCCTTCATGATGATGCCACACCCCCTGATCCCAGTCAGCCTGCCCCCAGCCTCTGTCACCATGGCAATGAGCCAGATGAACCACCTCAGCACCATCGCGAACATGGCGGCCGCAGCACAGGGCCAGAGTCTGCCCTCCAGAATGGTCACCTCTGTTATAAAGGTAACTCTTAAAACTGAAACGTCACAGCGCTCAAATGTTTTGACTCCCTCGCTCCTGCGTCGGAACGTCTCGCTCCATACTGGATATTTATTTTGGGGTTTGTGTTTGTTTCTGTTGCTGCTGGGCTTACAGGAACGTGTGCCGGACAGTCCCTCCCCTGCGCCCTCCTTAGAAGACCACAGGAGGCCAGGCAGTCACCCATCGTCTCACCGCAGCAGCAGTGTGTCCAGCTCCCCAGCCCACACAGAAAGCTCCTCAGACAGGATACGTACGTCACAACACAGATAAATGGCTGCTGTTGTTTTGTGTAAATACATCTTCCTACTCGTGTTCCTAATGTCCTGTTTTGTCATCCTCTCTCTCCAGCGGCACACCACAATGGCCTGTCCATGAACCACTGCCCTGCTAGGCCTGTCCCCCAACATCCCCCCTGGGCCTAAAGAGGGAGACCTGGCCCACGACATGAGCCATGAAGCAGCTGCACACAAGAGGATGCACGCTGATAAAGGTGAGCTTTCATTTAAGATACAGTGCGCTGGTTAGGGTGGTGTCCAGAGATGTGGCCGAGCAACAGCTGAGCTCTTTCTCTGCAGGAAGACACAGCTGGATTTTTGCTGCTGTTGCTGCATAAATACACATGTGTTGACTATTTATAAATTTTATTTGTGTAGAATCACCTGAAAATAAGAGTTAGGACGAGTCCTTTATATCTGCAGAGAGAGCAGGAGGTCCACTTTCTTTTGCACCACTTGGAAGACACGTTGAGGCACGGGGTATTCAGTTGGCTGCAACTGGCAACTCCACCACTAGATGCTGCTAAATCCTATACACCTTTAAATAATCGTATAATCCTTTTAAACTCTGGTGTGACTGTGTGAAGTTGTGTAAATGATTTAACTAATAACAGATTGTCACATTTGCATCACACTGTTTAGCATTGCTTCATGTTATGTACCACAGCTGTCCGGCTAACATATCGGCTGCAGGGTTAGGAATATTTGTTTCAGGTTCACTGTGTGATGATGTTCAGTATGCCCACTAAAAATCGACTTCAACTCTATAGGAGTTAAATATATACGAAAACCCTTAACTTTAAGTTCACAATCACTCTGAGAGCATCATATACAGTAAGTTGTTATTCTGGGAATTAAGCCTGCAGAAGAATCTGAACCAAGGTAAAGTTCATGTAAAGTCAGAATAAATTTCTGAGTTTGTCTGACCAAAGAATAAAGTGTTATTAACCATCCAGTTAAATTTAAATGATTAAAAAAATCAACAAGTTTATGAAATCAGGTGAAAATGAATTCCCAGCTCCAGGACTGTGGGGGTGTGTCTCTGCTCAGGGTGGCCTCAGCGTGTCATCGAGCCACCCTTTAAGGACCGCCCACAAAAATCCTGAAAACTGTTTGAACTCCACATTTCAGTGATATATCGTTCAAAGTCTTTTCATGTGTTTTCAGCAACTATTGCCCGACATATTTAATGTGTTTTGGAAAAAAATCTCAGCATCAGTGACTGACTGAACTTTCGGTCGACGTGTAACCGAGGGCAGAACAGCGATCTGAGGCCGGTCACGTTGCCTTCAAGTGTCATCAACTTCGATATAAGACTCGAAGTGGAGTTTTATTTGTAAATATTTTACATCGCTAAAAGAAACACTTCACATTTCTTAAAAAGGCCTTGAATATTGATAATAGAATTTCATACATGTTAAGCCTCTGACAGGATTCGCAGTCAGCCTTCAAGTTATCCTGTTTCATAACATTAGGCCTGAGACTTTTAGAGACAAAAACACAGAGCGTGCTCTTAAGATGAGGTAACCTATAGTGTAAACATGTGTGTGTGTGTGGATCGCACATGTTCTGCTTGTATGGAGATACACAGAAACACAGTGCTACAGTGTTTTGACGCTTAAACACATAAACTTCATGTGTTTTTATCAATCCTTCTCAGATTTAACATTCCCTTCTGCTGCTGATGGGACACCGCTCTGTCATGTTAGAAAGAAATATAGGTTAAGAGCAAAACATAAAAAACATAAAAGAGCCGCTAAGTAATCACAAAAGCATTCAGCAGTGCAACAAAATAAGAATTATTTACTCGCTGAATGAATCCTGATATCTGTGCATAGATATGTTACACATAGAACCTTAACATATTCAAATCAACTCCAACAAATCGTCCTGAGTAAATGTCGTTATTAATTGCTGCCGTTATTTCATTAGAATGATTTTTTTTTAAGAAAAAAGATAGAAATCTACGACGCGAGGCAGATTAAATACAAAATGAAGCAAATAATAGATTTTAGTATTCTCTGTTGGTTTTGTGCAGAGCCGTGCTGCGTGCTGAGCTGTGCTGTGCTGAGCTGGGTGATACAGGGTGGGGTGAGGCTGATAATGATATTAAACCCACTATGGAAATCATTGGACTGTATGTTCCCTGTTGGCTCGGCTGACGTGAAGATCAGTGTTAGACCTTCACTCGCAGGGTGTGAAGCAGTGAATAGTAATAATTAGCAGGATCATGAGCTGAATTTATGGGTCACAAACTGTCTAACTGTCTGTGCGGGTGTGTGTGTGTGTGTGTGTGTGTGTGTGTGTGTGTGTGTGTGTCAGGCAAACAGAGCAACACAAACAGAAGAAGAAGAAGAAGAATTAACCACACACACACTAAATCAACCCAATGTTTCCCCAGCAGCAGAAATCTGACTTCTTAACTGAAGTGCCTCCTCCATACTCGGATAATCAACACAAATGGACTGTAATTTCTTTGCAGTGTTGGAGAGAGAAAGCAAATGACCCAGCAATCCACACCAATTCTAAGCTAGTTGACCCACACATACATCTACCCGCAAACACACGCCGTATTATCTCAGAGATTGTCGATTCCTAATATGTCACTGGACTTGATTAGGATTCTGAGCTCTCCAGTGTGTGCACCAGAGGTCTCGGGCTGTGGAAAACATTTTTATAAAATAACCCATTAATGCAGAGGAGTGCAACTAAATTAGTTACCAATTTGCTGAGCATGAATTAATGAAGAGAGCTTCTCCCGGCTCCCACAGTTGTAATTTTCATAATAACCCCAGACCTTTATTTGGCAGGTTGTTTAGTTTTTTCGTTTGAAGGTTTTCATTAGTCTAATGAGGACTGTGCAAGGGCGAGCAGTCAGCACAATTTACATGAGGAAGCTATCATAATAAATGAGGCAATTTGAATAACATGCACAGGTTTATGCAGCGAGATAAGAGAGATTGTAGCAGCCAGATCCAGAGGTAACCAATACATTAGAACCAACTAATAACCAAAGTAATTCCAATAAAAGCTTTAAGTGAAGGGAATAAAATTAATGATAGATATATTGAACTGTAATGATATGATACATGATGCATTAGATTAATAAAATAAATGTGTTCCATTGTTAAAGAGGGGAGAGGCCTCGCCATCCGAAGCTTTGTTTATGGTGAGCTTTTTTAATTAGGCTTGTTCATCGCATCAGTTTGTTTAGATAAATGAGATAACATTCCAACGGTTTAATGATATCTCTCCACTTGTTTGATCTTTATGATCCTGGCAGAGCATTAAATTAATCTCTCGCAATGCACTCGCTCTTCAGACGAGAGCACGGTGGGCGCAGAGGAAGGATGCAGTGCCCCGGCTCATATGGAAAAGGCTATTTAAATAGCCCAGACACCTCGGAGACAGACACTATGATGTCACATCACTCATATCCTATGAACGCGGCTCGTCTTTTTCATGTCATCTCTGCTGATGAAGGACAAAGGCTGTTTGTTGTTGTCTAAAGGAAGAAATAAAAAGGCAGTTTTGCAAAGTTGTGTCACCAGATGGTTACTCTGTTATTTTTTTATTTTGGGGAGGGGGGGTTTGTTTGAACTTGATTATTTTTTGTCCAAATTTCGCCCGACGGAAATAAAAAAAAAAAAAGAGGCGAGATTAGATGATGTGTGATGGGGAAGGGGGAAGAAAGGGGGCTAGTAGAAAGCTAAGTGTTATCTCACATGTGACTAATTGAATTGCTTCAAACAGAACAGTCTGCGGCGATGGCTTCCGACAAGCCTCTGTCTCGTGAAACAGCAGGTAGCTGACAAACAAGGGTGGCGGCGGCGTTGGCGGCGGCTGTGGTGGTGGTGGTGGTGGGGGTTGGATTTGAAAGGTACGGAAGCCTTTGGCTGTAAACTCACTTTGGACATCAAACACTTGACATCATTTTAGTTCCTCGAGGGAAAAGGTGTTTGAAACGCGAGCCATATGTATGTACATCCAAGTATAAGTTTTCTGTAAATACCATGTGGCAGTTTGAGCATTTTTTTTGCCAACAACAAATTTCCGCCACTTTACCTCAGCCCTCCCACCGCAGTTAAACATGCCACTTCTCTTTTACGCGGAGCTAAAACGCCTGACAGGAGAGTCGGCGGCGGCGGCGGCGGCTGCTACAGCATGTAAGCTGATTCTGTAAACCATATTTTAAAAGTGGGTGATTCACCGGTAACACGATATTGGCACTTCCCCGGTAAACGTTATATATCCTTGTTGACCCAACAGGAGATGCACTCATAATGTCCTCCCGAGCACAAATGGATGCTTGTGGTGTATTATGTCACCTAGAGGTGCATCCGTTCATACCTGCTCTCAACTTGGGTAAATCGTTGATGCATCCGTGCCGCCGCGATGGACGCGAGGCTCGATTCGGCCACGCCTTTGTCTTTGTGGATGTCCGGTTGACATCTCGCTCTCTGCAGTTTAGCGTCTGAATGATGAAGTGGAGCGGATACCTGTGTCACAGTTTATTACGTACAGCTGCTCTTGGGCGAGGACCTGTGGACGCCGTTGGGCTCGTGCAGAGATAAAAAAAAAGTGATTTCTGGCCTTTGTAGTCTTTGTTCTGCGTCTTCTTTGCATTCACAACCACAAAAAGGAAGTTCGGGGGACTTTGGGTCAGGCAAAAGTTTCAGTTTTGAGCTTTTTCCTTGGCGTAAATATTTCACTGACATTGATGGTATCTCGGTACAGTATCATTAAAAGTTGGATATGTTCCGCGTAAGCTCCTTCTCTTCATCTTCCTGACTTTAATGCATAGTGTTTTGTTCAGTCCTCCCGATGTCCTTGGTGTTGCGAGCTTCAAACACATGCTGACTACCTGACTTTTCCCTAAGTCAGGAGGCAAGATCATTAGCCATCACAACCCTGAAATGTGACTTGGCAGACAATAATGCTTTATGATCAAACAACTTGTCAGTGCGTCCTGTTGAAATGAAAGAGTGCAAAAAAATAATTCAATAGAGGATCAATCAAATTTCCCCCCAGCCCATGTGAGAGAGATTGCTGATGGTGCAGAGAGGGGCTATTCCTCGAGGACATGGGAGTTCATTTGGATATTTGTTCTCTCCCCTCATGAATGTTCCATTGCGTGACACCATCTCCTGCTAATCACATTTCACTGAAAAGGGGGGATGCTTTTAGGGACGTTGAAAAGAGAGAGGTTCTTTTTAATCTTTGAAATGCCTCAAAAGTGACAGAATGCTTTCTCCTGCCAAGACGTGAGCCTCGGATGGGGAGATAAATATGCTGTGGTCAGCTAAGTGTATCTAGTGAGCAGAGAGGCAAATTTAATAATGCATTATCATTCACTGGCGAAGGTGAAATCTCCCTGTCCATCAGAAGGCTGAGGCCTGTTTCATGTTACCCTTCACTGCAAATGAACAAGTGCTTTACTCAGCCATACCAGAGATGCACAGTAGGCACCAGTGCTGCTGCTATAGAGGCTGCTGCTCCGGACTGTCAGGAAAACAGGTCCGCAATCAAAGCAATCATCTCTCCGTCTTGACTGGAGACATCGGTGATCACAGCCCGTAATCCTGATAAAAAATAAAAAAGCTGTTTTGAACAATAACCTTTTTTCTTTTTTTTTTAAAGTGTGTGTCTGTGTGTTTGTGTTTTTCCTCTTTGAGAACACAAGGTGCGTTTTACATATCTGAGCATCTGCTATTATGCAGATTACCGGAGACGCATTTACACGAATGCCCTTGGACAAACGGCGTTAAACAATTATGAAGATTATGTACAATGCAGGAAAATTTGCGATTCAAAACAATTCATATCTTCGCCGTGTGTGCAACTGTTGCAGACAGATAAGGTTGACCCTGAATATGTATTTCTGTACTTTTTTTTTTTTTGGAGACATTCTGTGCGGCTTGTTTGTATAATTTAATATTTACATGTAAACAGTAATTAAGTGATGCTAGCGACATGCCAAGGCCCGGGCTCTGCCAAGGTAAACACCAGCCCTCGTAGTTTGCCACAGTCCATCATGTTTACAGACTTGCAGAGAGCCGAGTGCTGTTTGTGTGCTCTTCCCTGGCAAAGCCCATAAAACACAACCAATTGGACGGCGAGTGTTGAACACAGTCACTCTTATCGTCTGGCAGTCTACTCGCTGACTTGAGGACATTGTGAGTCAAACCTTTAAATTTTCACTCTGCGATAATTACGCCGCTATACTTGAGCTTTTATATCCTTTCACTGAGAAAGTAAATCATTCCTAATAAAGAGAGGAAGAATAGTGGGTGGAGGGAAAAGTGCTTGAGGACTAATTCTCTTCACTCCCTCCCTCTCTCTCTCTCTCTCTCTCTCTCTCTCTCTCTCCGCTCTCTATTCTGCTTTTTGAAAGCCTTTCTCTGAGTATTCCAGTCACCTTGACTTTGCAGCTGCAGCCTTATAGTCTGTTGCTTATCCTGCCTAACCCCAGCCTGTCAATTAGGTGTTTAAAAATTAATCTCTTTAACTGGAAATACCATGCCAGCTTTCTTCCGTCTGTAAATGAAGTGTTATTAATTCACACAGCACAAGGCCAGTGTTATGAATAATGTTATCAAAACAGATTTCCACACGTTTAACACGTCGCTCCTATTAAAACCTCTTAAGCATTTTTAGAACTGTGAAACCGGGACCACTAATGGATTTGCATCCGTTTTTTTTTACACGTTTACAAGCCGTACAGAGAGTGCTCCTCTAAGCCCGGCCCCCCCTCTTTCTTTTCTTTTTTTTTTAAGTTTTTACATTTCCCATTTCCTCTTTTGTTCTTCTCATCTCGTTTTTTTAAAAAGCAGCTCAGTACATCCAGTCTGGATTAGCGCCAAAGCCGTCGTCGACGCTCGTTTTCCAAGCAGCAACAGAACAGCATCGCCTCTCCCTGTAGGATTGCAATGCCAGGCAATGACACCAATGTGTCTCCCGGCCTCCCTCCCTCTTTTCTCCCTCCCTCCTTCCTCCCAAACCTAGCTGTGATCTTAGTAGCGGGCTATCTGGCCAACCACACCAAGCCTAATACTTGTTCCATTAAAACCTGGTGATTACGGGGGGATTTCCTCTCTGTTTGTTTGTTTGAATGCTTAATTATCAATATGTAATTGGCATGTGCATTGTGATGCCGGGGTTGCGTATTCGGGTGGCGTATTTTACCGGGATGCACGTCGCTATCGGGCAGAAACAGGACTCCCCAGTCACCGTCTAAGTTAAGCTGCATGAGAAGTTGCTCTGATGAATTAATAAACGCTAAACAAAAGGGAGAACTAAAACAAAGAGTGAGAAATAAACGGCTTGATGATTAGTGGGTCAGAGAGATTAGTGAGGTATACAGTGCAAATGATCCCCTCCTGAAACGGCAATGATTCAGGTAAAATACCCGATCGATAGTTTAGGCCAGTTTAATCTCAGGGATTCTTCTGTCGATAGCTGGACCCGGTCAACGGAGGTCAATATGCAAAGACAATCCAAACACCTTCAAAGAGCCTCACTATGACGTCCTTCTTCCTGTATTATCTCTCCTGACAGTTTGGTCTCACAGTCGATAGGTGAATTACAGAAATCTATGCAGCTCTGTCATTTTCTCCTTTTCCCCAAGTTTATTTTGTCGCTCCTCTCCTTTAACGCGAGCCTCGCCCTCCCGAAAGCGAAGGTCGTGTTAGCGCCGTGATCTCTGACCTTTAATCACCTTGCTACGTTACCGACCGCAGGTCGCGGCCTCTTTCTACAAAAAGAGAAATGCCATTTTGTGTCTCCGGCCGCTGCTGCTCCCTTTAAGAGCTCATTTGAAGGTGTGCGCTGGCAGAAACAAAAGTCCTGTATGCTTTTATGCAGTCATCACAGTCAGCCAAGCCTGTAATCCTCAGAGGTCCGATAATGACATAGCCCCTGCATTTATTACATGGAGGAGAGGAGAGAGGGAAAACGCTGACTTTGAACAAATGAACACTCTGACCTTTATGCAATAAATATGACATGGGCCGCATAAAAAGACAAGATATCTTCCTCCTGAATGGAAGTCAACACATATTCTGCTCCCTTGCCTCTTGCTCTCTCTCTCTCTCTCTCTTGCTGTTTTTTTTTTCTCCTCCCCTCTTTCTTCCAGCTTAAACAAGTGATGAAATTGATTTTAATTGTTTGCGCCATAATATCGTAATCTATGCTCCAAAAGCTCCATTTGTACTTCATAATTTCCTGCGCCGCCGCCGTGCTGTTGTACACGATGTACATTGCGGCATATTATGGACAGTCGAGTCTTCTAATCTTCACGCATGATTAGATTCTTTAATGTAATCGTAAGTGGGTGTTTTCACAGCAGTGAAAGCAATAAAGAAATATTCTTTGCCCACTCCAAGAAAAGGTGAGTTTTAACAGAGAGAATCAACCTTTCACTCTTGTCTTTTGTAATCTCGCCGTGATCCCAATTGAGCATCGCGATTGTCTCCTTTTGTCACCTCAGACCGCCTCTCTGACAGTAAAGGATTTATGGTTATTTCCTCCATGCAGCCTGTCCATCTGTGGCTCTATCTTCATATGGCCTTGAGAATACGATTCAATTTATTAAGGCAAAGCAATGGACTCATTACTTTAAAAAGGTGGCAAGAGAGGGAGTGAGAGAGAGAGGGAGAAGTGACACACTGAATTGGTTATTAATGGAAAGGCACAGCCATAGGGCAGTTGAAATTTAATGATATCCTACAAGAAAATATGAGGGTGTCACTCTCCAAAAAGTCATGCTAAATGTCAACATTTTAAGGTCCCGACGCTAATTTTATGCCTGTGCACAGTAATGTTTTGGAGAGCATTTAGGAAACACGGCCCAGTGGCCAGCCTGATTATCCCGCTCACCTTCTCTCCTCTCTCCAAATGGGTTTGTGCAGCAAGCGATTTCATCTCTAAGTGAAGGGAACATTAGGGAGGGGAGAAAAGAGAGAGCGATAGAGGGAAAACACGCGGTTTGATTTTCATGCTGTGATAAGAGAGTGGGAGCCAAATGTTACCTGTTAATCTAGCCCAAACCGACCGGGGCTCTTGACTTTGTCCCCCAGCAGGGATGGGGCAAACACTCATTTTCCTCTCTCCGTGATGAAAAGGAAATTAGCTTAAATGTGATGAGGGCACATTAGTGTGTGTGCCGTGCTTGTGCCTAATGAGTGTGTGTGAGGGTTTTTTTGTTTGCAATGCGTGCGTGTGCACGTGCGTGTGTGTTTCCTCTTTCTTCCCGGTGTATACAGTACTTTACGCACACATGTGCACAACATATGCACGCGATAGTCATCCTAAAGGAATTTCTGTCTCGTATGGATCATCGCACGCCTGCATGTGCTCACTTTAAAGGTGCAGATGCAGACATGGACTATAATATTCTATGTTTCCATGCATGTTTAATCACCTGAAAATAAAAAATCTTTTTGTTTTTGTCCTTGTTTTGCTTCTCTTTCATACTGACTCCAGACTCAAGTCTCCTTTACTATAAATTCCACACACTGGACCTTTAAGAAAGTGCGTGTAACCCTCCAGATTAGTCAGAAATTGTGCAAAAAAATTCAAAAGGCATGAAATAATATCTACTGATGCCACATTTGAGCCAGTGCTGCGCCGCATCACGCAGTTAAAGCTGGATTTATTTGGCCTAACAGACCCTCCAGAGTGCAGACATCATTTGCAAGATAAGCTCAGCCTCATGTTTTTTTTAAAGTGCTCAAATTGCATGCGACCACAGCTCTGCATCACTGCGTGCGCGTGCGTATGTGTGTGTACCAGTAAGACAGATATTTCCCCTGACAAGATTTTTCCAAATCCGGCGCTTTAAGTGCAGGTGGAATAACGCTGTGTTAGCTGCTAATGGCTGTCCGAGAGGTCATAACTACTCCATTTGAAGGAGGCTGCTTTCTCCGCGAGCCCTGGCAGGTCAAATCAAATGTAATTGTGCAGTGAAAAAGCGGCGGCTTGCTTTGTGTTGGCTGTGCTGACAACCTCCAGGTTTAGCATTCACTTCTCCTGCTGGGAGGAACACAGGTTTGCAAGGACAAAGGCTTCACCTGTCAATATATCACACTGACTGGCCAGCCAAATGTACCTCTGCTCTCCCTCCCTCTCTCCCACTCTCTCTCTCTCGCCTATCCCTCTTCCTCTCTGTCAGTCTTTCATTCTCTGCACACCCATTCTATTCCAGCCTCCTCTTCCTCAGACTCTGCCTCACCTATCTATCCGTCCATCCATCTTCTGTCTTCCACCATCTATCTCTCATTCCTGGCATCCTTCTCTTCCTCTCTCTCTCTCTCTCTCTCTCTCTTTGTGTGTCTTTTCCGTATCTTCCTCTCCTCCTCCTGCACAGCTCGCGCTTGCCTTCGTGTGAGGACTCAGCTGAAATGTCCTGAGGGACCCAGTTTCAAACACAGGAACCAGAAACATATGGCACATTTTCAACTCCCAAGGTCAATTACAGCTATTTATCCAGAGATTGCAGCTAAATTTCCCAAGGTTTCTTCTAGATTTACCACAGATTGCAATGTGTGTCTGTCACATTTTAAATCAGGCCAGTTTCCTCTGCTTCTCTCCGCTCCCTGTGACTTTCCATCAAATATTTCAAAGGCTTTCAAGTGGGTTTTAGACATGTTTTATCTCTGGTTATCATGTGCCCCATCTTTTTTTTTTTTTTTGGCTAGGTCCAAGTGCCGCTTGCAACACAAATCTAATAACATGTAAATTGGAGATAAGCCCAGATCCCTCCAAGTGATATTTTTTACATTCATAGTTTGTCAAGTCAATTCCTGGGCCCCTGTTTTAGCAGCACAACACATGAGGAGTGAGAAAATTAACTGGATAGGTGATTCATCATTGCTAGCACACTGTCAAGGACTCCCTCTGCAGCTATTGAGAGCAGGGTGGAGGAGGAGGACGGAGGGAGAGAGAGAGAGGGTGGAGCAGGGAGGGGGGGGGACAGCGTTGTTTTAAATTATGGCATTTCATTCAGAATGCATTGTATTTACAGCGTCCCATTTTTATTTGTGGCTCCTATTATCCGCCGAAACAGTTGTGCATGAAATGTTATTTGTGACAGGGGTGACCTGCGAGTGTTTTTCCACACAGTATTTCATAGTGGGTTGGGGTGGCAGGTGGCGGTGGAGGCGGTGGCGGTGGCGGCGGTGGAGAGGGGGGGGGCCTTAACTGTACCTTTACCGTACGGTAAGCACAAGAGGCTGTCACAGCTGCTGTTGGCAGCCTTGCTTAGTGGAGAAATATCACCTGGAAACAGAGTACTCCATTTCCACCGGCCCCCATCACTCTAACGCCTGTCGCTGTAATTAAGTTGAAGTCAATGATTCTGGAGCGATGGTGAGAAATAAACATGCAAACACATGCCAGCGTTTGCAGCCAGGAACGGTGGAAAAAGAGGGGAGGAGGGTGTGAGAGTGGAGAGAGAGCGAGAGAGAGAGAGAGCGCGGATCCGCGGTCGTGTTCGGCTGGAATTTACATCTGAGTTTCATTAAGCCGCTTTTTGATTATATTGATTAAATTAGTCACTTATTAGCTCCTTGTTTCTTTCTTTTGAAAGTGCCCACGTTCACGCGTCGCTCCTGGTGGAAATGTTATCTGACAAGGGGTTGCTGTACGGCAGTCGGAGTCTGTCGAACAAAACACGCTGTTTGCTTTTCCCAGAGCATGACAGGTTGTTTCCCCTGCAACAAAGCCATCAAATATTCCGTGTGATCCAACATTGTGTTGGAGGGGAGGCCTGCTGAGTGGGAAGCCGGAGTTTGTTAAAGCAATGATTTATGATTAATGCCAACACTAAATAAGGGACAAAGTGCCTACAGTACAAATCAATTACAAAGCTACAACAGCAGACCTTTCCCCGAGGTCTACTAACGTCTCTAGTTGTTATGGTGATTTTTATTGGAGGTGGGTGATGCAAGCATATAATGCATGCAATACATCTATATCAACCTGAGCTGGAGCCAACTGTAATGCTTTTGATCTTTGATTAGTTCTTTTATTGAGATAAAATGGGACTTTCATGTTGTGCCACAGGATGGTGCAGGTTTTTTTTTTTTTTTTTTACATCTCCACCCAGACGCCCACCTCGACAGGACTGCACCAAATAAAACAAATTACCACAGGAGTGGCTTCTTAAAAGTAGGCAATTCATTATTTTTATGAAGTCAAATTATAAACAAATTTTAATCCATTAGGCAACCATCCATTCTAATTAATCAACAGGAGTGAACTCCATCTGAAAAGAGGAGAAAGGTTGTTTACTCTCTCCACGGACCAGCGATGCATATTTCACCATCTTCTCTGAAAGAGAGAAGAGAAGAGAAGAGAAGAGAGAAAAAAAAAACGCTTCTTCAAATTACAAACCTAAACTGTGAATCCTAACACTCGACTTTTGGCGCGGAGATGTTTCCAGGGCATTTGCAGATGCTTGAAATAATCTCCAATGTTTTTGCTCAATCTGCTCTGAGGATGGGTGAAATAAATACTTTAAACTAATTAATGTAAGACCAGCTGTTCCCAGCACTTGGCTGGCGTTGGTGAATATTGATGGGAGGGAGGGAGAGAGAGAGAGAGAGAGAGGCAGGGCTGTTCAGCTCCACTCTGCTGTTTGTACAAGATTCAGCCTGCCACATAAACAGATATGAATACTGGATGAGAGCAGAGAGGTGCTGTGCACGACACAGCCAGGGTTCCACATTACAAATAAAACTTTTTTTCCCCCTATTTCATTAAATTAACAATTAAACAGCTGATGGTGCAGACGTCCTGCCGAGACCTTTTTTAGACTGGATGTGTTTAATGAACTCTCTCTCGCTGCAAGATGGTAGCACTTACAAATCGTTGGCTTCGTAAAAAAGCTCGCCGGACAAAAAACATGTGTCAGATCTGATGGGGCAACAAACGGCAGCGTCTGACATACTGTTTTAGTTTGACCAGGCTGCGTCTGTGTCTGCCCCGGTTTCGCCTCCTGCTTTCTCTTCCCCTCCCCTCCTCCTTGCTCCTCTTTCCTCCTCTGAGGCCTGGTGGAGAGGCTGGACAGCAGATGGCAGGGCCCTACCCCTCCGCTGCCGCCGCCGCCGCCGCCGCTGATGAATGGAGGATGATGTCATCTTAGGTTTGACAGGCACCCGTGCGTGCATACACAAAAGGAAGCGCGAACCTCTAGGGGTCGAAACGCTGGGCCTGCTCCTGATTTTTGGAGTCCACATGACTTCTTTAAAGCTGGATTTATGTGCTGGTTCACACACACACACACACACAGGCCTTGAGAAGAAGCAACACAAAGGAATCTCCACTACGTTTCTGAGAGCTGGGATTGGCTACTCGAGATCAATACGGACCTGGTCATTGCTCGGGATCAATGATCTGTCAGCGGCATCACCAAAAAAAACTACTCACACATTCTACCTGCAACAAATAATATTCCATGAATGATTAATCAGCTTTGTGTGTTATTTGTCTTTGCAGAGGACAACTCAATGTGCACCCCGACAGCGAGAGATAGCTACGAGAGGTTGTCATTGGCCGGCCAGGCTCTGCCTCCCGGCTTCCCCTCACCATTCCTCTTCCCAGACGGCTTGTCGTCAATAGAGACTCTCCTCACCAACATACAGGTACGGTCCGCCCTCCTAACAAGGCAGTTAACAGAAGGCGACACTTCAGCTTCTTCCAGCGGTTTGTGCAGTGAACGGTCTCTGCGCTGTACCTTTAACCTCTTCAGGTGTGATCCTAGCATCCCAGTGCAGTCTATGTTTTTTTAACCACTCGGGGGCGCCAAAGTTAAACATCCTGCACGTAGACGCTTTAAAGATTTAAGAGGCTCTATTTATATGTTTTCAGTCGTAATAGTTTTTGTTTTTGTTTTTTAGAAATGAGCCTTTGATATCTGCAGATCCCGAGGGCGCAGAACGGAGAGAACAAACCGATTGTTCACGCGTTCTGCAGCCACGATATTTTCTCCTTTACACAAGGAATGGGAGGGCGAGGCGAGATCGTGAAGATCACTCTGTGCAAAACACGTTTAGTGTTGAGTTCATGTTGTAGAATCAGGACCGCAGACTATTTCACTTCAACCCTGCTGTTCTTTAACCAGACAGACAGACAGACAGACAGACAGACAGACAGACAGACAGACAGACAGACAGACAGACAGACAGACAGACAGACAGACAGACAGACAGACAGACAGCAGTGATGCGTGGGTCCATGTTTGATCGACCTGCACCGACCGACGTTTTAAACTAACCTGCCCGAACTCGGACCACAGCAAATAATTGTGAAATCTTGTACCCGACCCGCTTCCTGACCCGCATTTTAAAAAGTAGTAAAATTTTGTCTACTACATAAATTACAAAACTTTACTCTGCATCTTTATTTCAAACAACCCGACCGACCGCGACCCGAATATCATTAAAAATGAGTTTGGTGACTCGTGACCTGCTCAATTTGGATCAACCGGCGCATCACAGACAGACAGACAGACAGACAGACAGACAGACAGACAGACAGACAGACAGACAGACAGACAGACAGACAGAGCTGGAAATGCTCATATTTTAAAATCAAAATAAGTAAAAACACTCTAATAGAGAACCAGATTTGTCCCGCTAAACGTTTTCTAACTCACAGTCAGGAGTCAGTAAATGTTAGTGTCACAATAGTGTCACATGGCTGTTACTTCACCTTCACCCTCCTCCTGACCTGCATCGAAAGGTCGACAACAAAAACTGGCAGTTCAGTGAAAAACGGACAGACGAGGCACCATCGTGAGCCAAAACATGCTAGCTTCAGTGCAGCGAGAAGATCGCGACTTTATTCTGCCGCTTCAAAGATCATCATTCATCAGATAAATATTTTTAAGGGTTGTTTATGAACTGTCTTCTGGCTTCGAGTCATTTTGCAGCAAGCAAGCAGGCTGACTCTTAATGAGTCTGATTATTAGACGATGTCGGTGAAAGTCGTGGTCGTGACGCGGACTCTCCTCCCCTCATCCGAGGGTCAACGCGAGAGGCCACATTCGTAAATCTGCATACCTTAACAACACCCATCGACTCCGAGTGCCAGTTAGTCTCCAGCTCAAACCCCCTCAGTCACAAAGATGAATGTATTTGCCTTCTGTCGGAGTGTAATGATGTGTGCACACCGCTGCCCTTCTCGTTGCACTTGTACCGCTGGCATCAGAGTCCTGGCGCTCCTTTGGCTTCGCGCGGTAATTAGAAAAGTCACGAGTTAAAAAAAAAAACGTTGCGAGCTCCCCGACACTCCACTAAGTCATCTTTGATAATGATCTTCGCCTTGAATATTTATATACGAATCAACAAAATGAAACCAAGCAGAAAATTAAGATAAAGCAACTTAGAATAAATTGGGGTCAGAAGAATCAACAATTAGTGAGATATAGCCCAGTGCTTTTGATATAATTGCGTGTGGATGGGGAATAATTGTGAGGCTGCACGACTGTCAGGTCTGTGTTTCCAATGGCAGTCGTGTAATTGATACATGATGAGACTTGTCATTCGTGTTATTCATCCCCGCTGTGTGTGAGGAGCCGCACACGGACTCATACTGTATATTTATACCGATCCACCGACACTTGTCAGCTGTGTACTTAAAGGTGAAGACCACAAGACGAGCTCCGTCTTAAGTAAAGGTTACGTTGTCGCGGTGCTGGACTTCTTCTCTCCGGTTCAGTCCAGGTGACTTTAAAGTGTGACGCCTATCTTTGACCAAAAGGGGTCAGGCATGCCCGTCGCTCTCACGTCATTATTAAAAAAAGCCGGACGTGCGTTCGTGTTTCTGGATCTCCCTGCTGAAAGATAGCGACACGCTCGCGGATAGAAAGGTGTTAATCCAGCTGAAAGGAATCACGTAGCAGCCGTCGGCTTCTGGCCCGGTGTTCAGCTTCGCTACAAAGAACTGCTGTGACACACTTTCACTGTGGTTTGCTGTCACTTCATCTTGAAGCTCTTAAATAGCCCACATCACTCTCTCTTTCCCCGCTCGCCGCTCTCTCTCTATTCCTTCTGTATATCTATGTGTGTGTGTGTGTATACTCATTCCTCCATGTGTGTGTGTGTGTATACTCATTCCTCTATGTGTGTGTGTGTGCAGGGCCTGCTCAAAGTGGCGATTGACAACGCGCGGGCTCAGGAGAAACAGGTGCAGCTGGAGAAGACGGAGCTGAAGATGGAGCTGTTCAGAGAGAGGGAGCTCAGGGAGACTCTGGAGAAACAGCTCGCCATGGAGCAGAAGAACAGAGGTACCGCCTGACGACTACCTGGCACTGTCAGCTGTGTGTGTGCGAGTGTGTGTGTGTGGGCATGCCTAATGTGTGTACTCCAGACTTCGCAGGCCTGCGCTCATGCAGCAGCAGCAGCAGCAGACGTGATAGGTCCTGGATGTACACACACACTCGTGCATGTATGTTTAATGTTTCCTATTGAAACGCTGACACGAGCCGCTGTGTGTTCCTTTGTGCAGTGATCTGCTTAGGCGCCCGGCTTCCCTTGCTCTTTGTCAGTTAACATAATTGCTAGTACACATTAACTTAGAGAAATTCACTCTCGGCCTCATGTTAAATGCATCAGCTTCATATGCTAAATGTGTTCGTTTATGTTTAATGAGAGAAATTCATGAAAAATATCCCAATAAATGTTTCAATTTGCTTTGATTCCCTGCAGCAGTTTGTTAAGTCGCACTCACTATTTTCTTTTATTAAAGAAGATCCTAATATATCATCAAATATTTAGCTTTTTTTTTCTATTTCAGTGTGCAGGACTTTTTAAAAACGAGGTTATTATCTCAATCATCAGATTTCAGGCTAAAATAAGTCTCCGCCGTGTCTTTTCCTCCGTCCGCAGCGATCATCCAGAAGCGTCTGAAGAAGGAGAAGAAGGCCAAGAGGAAACTCCAAGAAGCTCTGGAGTACGAGTCCAAGAGGAGAGAGCAGGTGGAGCAGACTCTGAAGCAGCCCTCGCCCTCCGACAGCATGCGCTCACTCAACGGTCAGCCAACGTTTTTACATATTTTAGAGTTTCCAGTGGGACGGATGAGATAAAACACGAGTTTTTAATAAAGTAACTCTCGTCTTTACTCAAGCTTCACGTTTACAGCAGCTCAATATGAAAAATCAAACCCCAAAGCGTCTTTAAAGAATGATCAGTTATTAATAACAGAACATCAAAAATGTTAAATCACGTGAACATAACTGGCCACATGTTGTAAATCCAGACGCGGTTATCGTTCATTAACAGGAGCTGCTGGTTCCTGCGCTTCATGCAAAACATGTTGAGCTCATAAAATCTGATTTACTGTCAGAGTTTAAAGCAGCCAGTGTGTCAGGAAATGTCATTTTAATATGTCAGTGTGGTTTTTTTTTGGTCTGTCAAATCGAATCTGCTTCAGCGTGCAGACGACAGCACGGAGTTATCAGACTGGTTACCAAATATGAGTATTTACCTTTGACACACCGACGAGCAAATGTTTTTTAATGGATCAATCATATATTTTTTAATAATAATCAAACGTGTGGTGGTTGTTAGGGAGGAAGGAAAGAAGGGGGGGTTACAGCTCGAAGGCTCAGCCTCTTGTTTTGAATGAACGATGCTGCGAATGTGGCGTGGTGATAGGTGGATGTCAGGGATGTTTAACGGCGGTGATCCCTCTCTTCTCGCAGACTCTCTGACCCCTGAGATGGAGAGTGACCGCAGCAGTGGAAGAACAGATGCTGAAAGGACAATACAAGGTACAGGGGCTCAGATGAGACAATAAATCTCTCTCTCTTTCTCTCTGGCTCTCACTCTCTTGCTCTCTTTCTTTCTGCACTCCCTCCCTCCCTCCACAGACACACACCCCCACTTCCTCTCTCTCTCTGTCCCTCACACACACACACACACACACACACTGCTTCAGTTTATGAACATTAGTGTTTCTGTGCCTGCTGTTCAGGCATACAGCTCACCATCTGGGCCACAGCACTAGGTCAAGATCATTGGTTTTCTGCAGAAATAATATTGTTCTTTGACTCGACTTTTAGCGGAAAGCAAAAAGATCTTTGATGGAGCGAAACTCGACACAATGCCGCAGAAAACAAGGAGCGAGCTAAGAAGGTCGGCGAGACGGGAATGTAAGAAGTGGTTTGTTTACAGCTCAGGAAGCATTAATGAGTCATAAAACCACAAAAAAGCAGGAGGAATCCCCCCTTTGATAGTAATAAACGGGGCAAATCAATCCAATTTATGAATAAGCCTTGTACATTTTTAATGGTTTGTTTGTTTGTTAGCCTTGGGGGTGCAGTATGTGTTTGGGGAAGGGCGCTCCAGTGATAACCTCTGCAGACTGTCTGCTATCTGTGTTTACCCAGATACAAGACACCTCGCAGAGGTTGAATATCTTCATTATTACTCGAACGTCTTCTTCTTTAATGCGCGTCTGCTCAGATCCCGCCCTTATCAGCTGGGGGGAGAGGTCCCAGTTTATCCGAGGGGGGGAAGAAAAAAACGCTGCGTGTAATTTGCTGTGAAAAGTGGAAAATATTCATCTTTGTGCGGCAAAGAATAAGTCGAGTCCTCTTTAACTCTTTAATGTTTGATTAGTCTACTTGAACTGATGTTTTGTGAGAAAAAAAAAGAGAGAGAGAAAAGAAATGATGACTCCTCCTTAATTAAATGTCATTCAGTCACTGCGGGGATCTGAAACAGTTTGATGTCCAAAAAAAGGAAATCCATATGTCATCATTTAAACACAAAGATAACTCAGATACAGAGTAATTATAGCCCCCTATTTCATACCAAATTAGTATATTTAACCGCTTTAATTTCTTTACACTCGTGTGAAAAGCTGGGCCCTTCTCAAATTAAACGTGTTAAATCTTTAGAGTGACAGTAAATATGAAACAAAACAGTTTTCTTTACGTAATCCGAGCGCGATGCAGCCGCGCCGTCTCTCAATCACTCCGCTCGTCTCCTTAAAGAGCCGAAGAAAGTGAAGGAGGGAAGAAAAAATAAAAAAAACGAATAACAGGGGCTGCATTTTGTGTTTTTTTTGTTCAATTAGAGAAGCATTTGTCTGCCACCCATGTCTCCTCTGCTCTACTCTGCAAGCCTCGCTGTATAATTAACCTCAAATGGCAAAAAAATGATGTTGATAAATTACACAAGCAGAAGGGGAAAAAACAAGCCTATCACTCGCATGAAAGCCGAGAGAAATGTGTGGGTATACTCACAACTCCAAACTGAGGGAGGCGATGTGGAGAGAGAGAGAGGGGGGAAAAATAATGAGGGCATAATTTTAGAGAACTAATTATTTCTATTTGTCTTTTGTCACACTTCTCTAATTCTGCGATATTAACACAGTCTGTGTTTATTAATTGCTTTTACAGTGTTTTGAATCAGGTCCAAGAGGGAACCGCGGCTCTTTTCACAGTCATGCAAGCTACTGGGACTGCACACACCTCGCCAGTACTGCCTGGCAACGGTGCACACGCGAATATCTTCCCCCGGTATCTGTCTCCGAGTTTCCCCGCCGCTTCCCCACTCGACGTGTTCGGCAAGTTTACACGACCCTGTGCGCCGAGATAAAGTTCTTTGTTGCGAGATTAAACATCAAAACAGTTAAAGCGAAATTAAAATTAAATGAATGAATGTCACTGAAGCAAAAAAGACCGTAATTAATGGATCCCTTAATTGTCTTCATAAAATATTTGCATGGGCATAATTTGCATAATTTACATGTATTAATTAATCTTTCAAAGGAATTTTTGTGCTGAGAGAAGCCAAAAAATTCCCTTTGTTTTATTTAGCATCTAATGAAATATTTATTCTCTTTAATGAACTTTTCATCTTGATTTGAATATAAAAATACTTTTTTGGTTTTAACATATTTTAATGAGGCAGTGTCAACACGTCACCGTGTTTCTGAAGCAGATGTTTCGACATTTGCGTTAAAGAACCGGCCGATCCGATTTATTGGCAGTGAAACCTCCTCCTCCTGCTCTGGCGACGCGTTTAAACGTCACCGTAATCGTTACGGACTTCGTTTTCATTAACACCCCCCCTCCTTATGAACCGCCCCGACTGTGAAGCCGAGGCAGGTAGACAGGCGTGCGAGAGGTGAACGTGTGATGTTTCATCTGCTCCTGTTATGAAAGTCGCTCGTACATACATACATACGTGTGTGTGTGTGTGTGTGTGTGTGTGTGTGTGTGTGTGTGTGTGTGTGTGTGTGTGTGTGTGTGTCAGGTCTTTTAACACTCTCCGGCCCCCTCCTCGGCTGTCTGCTCTCGTCTCCATAGCGCTGCATTCATGCTGTAATGACTTTTACACAGAACTCAGTGGTTGTTGCTTGAATAGAGGCAGCCAGAGTGCAATGCCTCTGAGACCTACGGCAGTGCTGGGTAATTAGCCTGTGTGTGTTTGTACGCCCTCCCCTTCTTCTTCTGCTTCCCCCTCCCAACACACACACACTGTAAACACACACACACACACACACACACACACACACAACAAGCCTTTGTTGTCTCCACTCTGCTCTGCATGCACGACAATATATAAAACACAGGCTACTGTAAAAGGGAGAGTATTGATGATATGAAAAGGTTTTAAATCCTCGGTTGTGAAATAAGTTTTTAATTATAGAAAAATAACCTGATGCTTGAAGTGTGAGCTGACACTCTCCGTGTCTCTGATGTCCTGCGAGGCTCGTGTCATGTCCAACAACCGGCGCTCGCTTAAACGTCTTTGTGCGCGTCTCTCTTTAACGCTGAATTATTTAGGCGCGCTGCCATAGAGAGGTGTGCGTTCTTTAAAGGCATTACTGTAGCATTCTCCGGGCGAAAGGAAAAAAAATGGTGAAGGTAATAAACGTCAAACATGCTCCTGAGCTGTGCCTAACAGATGCTTTTACCAGCTCAGCGTCGGAAGCGGCGCTTGCTCGCTCAGGCGAACACTCAGACAAGAGTGTTTCGCTGGAAATGGACAAAGCTCGTTAGGTTGGAGGTGTCTGGAGATAACGCGGCGGAGGAATGTCTGCCGTTTTCAATAAACACTATTTCCACGCAGGAAATGTCACTTAGAGAGCGCTCGACATCACGAGCGCGGCATTATGTTCAAACAAGCGTATCAGCGGAGATGTCTTAAACACATGTGGCGTACAGTTCTGACGCCTGGAGTGCGGTTCACGGAGGTGTTTGTACAGTGTGGTAATAAAATATGCATGAAACAGTGTGATTATATTTATATGTTCCTGACTGACGTGCTGTGTGTGATCCTAAATACAAAGGTACAAGTATAAATATGTGACTGTACAGGATGTTTAATCACGTTTGTCACGGTTACTAACTTAATCTCATCCTTAAAACGCTTTTATGAATCCAGAGGGCAAACATTTTTGAAGTTACGTCTCGACGACGACAACAGTCACATCCTGAATAGTGCATGTGCGTCAGCAGGATGTTAGCTGTTGGCTAATTCCTGTGTGTCCTCTGTTGCAGATGGAAGACTGTTCCTGAAAACCACAGTGATGTACTGATAAGGCCGCGAGGAGCTGGAGGAAATCAAAAAATTTCAGAAAAAAAAGAGACACACACGAAAAAAAAAACAGAAAGAAAACCCATGAAGATTCTCACGAGCCCTTATCCAGGCTGAGTTAGTAGAGGAGAGAAGTCGAGCTGCTTGTAGGATTCAATGGAAACGCTGGAGGAGGAGGTTGTGTCTGAATGTTTCTAACAAAGCAGCGTGAAGGATAAACACATATATTGAGCACAGTAAAAATGTACCCGTGGTACACTGTTGGTAATAACTCATAAAAAAAATTGTCAGCACTGAAGATTTTTATACTGTATCTCAGCCAGCGAGAAAGCTTCGAAACAGAAAAAAAAAAAAAATCCGACTTTTTGTTTTGTATTTCAAATTGAATTTTGAGACGCTACAAAAGAAAAACAACAAAAAAAAACGACAGATGAACCTTGTGAAGAAACGAAAACAAACAAACAAACAAAAAAAAAAAGTGAATCGATTCACGTGTTCATGAAAAAGAGAAGACTGATGTTTGATTCTCATGTTTTCTAAATTAGATGACGATACAATCAAGTTTCCTTTTTACCATTGTTGTACATACGAGATCTGATGATACTGATAGAAGAGGTCACTCTATCGAGCCCGAGCGGATTGATGAGGTATGTGTATATAACGTTAAGAGGTATTGTGTATGCAGTTAGAGCTATTAGGCAAACAATACCACCATTTATATAAACCTACCGTTTTGTTTTTGTTCTATTTCTGAGCCATCATTCTTTCCTATAGCTGCCATTTTTTTTGGTGAGAAAGCATGCAGGCATGTAAATGTTTGTCCTGGAATTATGATATTTAATAAATCCTATATTGTGCTGAACAAATACTAGGGTTGACTCACTTAAAAAAGCCCAAGACGATTTTGAAAATTATCAAACATTTCACTTTCAGAATGAAGACTTTTGCTGTCGATAGTACTGTAATCTTTGTAACAGAGGTTAATATTTCTTGGATCTTACTGTACTTTTATTTTTTTTTGTCATGAGACACGCTCAAAAAATCACCTCAATGCTTTTTTTTTTTGTTTGTTTTCTAAAAAACAAAAATTATTGATCAGCTTCAATCAGTCACGACTTTTAACCCACGTCGCTCGAATCTCCCGTTGACACAAACACACGTTTGTTTTATTTTCCGAGTGTTTCATGATGAAAGAGAGAAAAATACGTTTTTTGCTGTTTTCTTTCCCTAAAGACTTTTTTGGATTTCGGTGCTGAAACACCTGTGTATATTCTCTAGACATAAGCTGATGTCAGTCCTTTAACTGCAAAACAGTTTAGACCTTATGTGTTACAATCAGGAGGAGGAGGAGGAGGAGGAGGAGGAGGAGTGTCCCATGTTCACAATGTGTTTGTTCTTTTTGTTCTCAATGGAGTGTCTAGGTCTGTTGTCACTGATAACTTATATAGCTTCTCGAATCATCTCTTCATTGTACTTCAAATTCAAATAAAGTTAACATGTTGATGATAAGCTATGTGAGTTCAAATGTTGCTCGATGTCTCGAAACGCATCTCGATCTGCCGCACGGCAACCAAACAAACAACAAACAAACAGACGCGTAAACGTGTGGATCGTCTGCAAACGGGTTGAGATTCAGTCAAAGAAAAGTGTCGGGGCAGCTGCTTTTGCTTTGCGACTCTGAATCCTTGTTTTTATTTTGAGACATTTACAATCAGCCCTCAGTGTTTGAACTCGTTCCTATGTGTTATGAATGAACTACAATAAACTTTACAGGGATGCTGTGTTTTTAAAAATGCGTAGGCCAATAATCCGAGCTCAGTTGTGTAAATGAGGGTGTGACCAAGCTCGCTGTAAATAAATTATTTCATGTGTACGTTCAAGTGTATGACACTAATTCACCGTATATCACCAGGAAATAAACAACAACTCGTTCAACCAGTCGTACGTGCTTTCAGGGTCGTGCATGAAATATGAACTTCCAACCTTAGAGGAAGTTGTTGAGAAATTATGAAGCTTTTTATTTTATGGCCTTTTATTTATACATTTTTCTTTGTGTGTTTTTAATGATAATTTTCATCATTTCAGAACATCTGTAACTGGTGCAGCTCTTAAAACCCATATAAAAAAAGAAATGGACGTGGAGAGACGGATTTCTCCTGTAAGCAGTTCTGAGTGAAATGTGTTGACACAGCACGCTTTGGCCCGTTCCCCATTCTGCATGCTTTTTAAAGCATGGCCCGTAACACAGTCACAGAGATGAATAATTGACTGATTGCTGCATAATTCAATGCTGCATTGTAAAAATTCAAGGCCTGAAATATTTCAAGCTTTCTTTCTTTTTCTTTTTTTTTTTTTTACTTTATTAAAAATGAGGTTAAAGTTTCAATCAACCTTGAAAGAACAATATGACACACAATGGGCAATCAATCATGACGCCGCGCTTCTCGTTGACTTCTCTCCAAACTTAAGCTCACTCTGGAGTGAAAGAAACTGACATCGCGTCTACTTCATCCATTTAATGACTCAGTCCTTCCTTCTTTTCATTTTTTATTTCTTCCCTTCGCTTGCTGCTGCTGCAGTGAAAGATTCACTCCGCTCGCCTCCAATGAACTCGTGAGACGTCGCAGCTATTACTCAGATATTCTGTTTATTTTCCTCTATCTGATGCTTTTTTCTTCCTCGCACTGGCATCTGAGAGCAGGAGAGGCCCCGCAGCTACATGTTTCATATCACTGCACATTTTGTAATAAATTCAATTCAGTACAAATATGACCATGAGGCACGGAGACTTTAAATACCAAATGTGCATTATAGCTCGCGTTGTGCTCGCTTTGACTTTTTGCTGTGGTGCGGAAAAGCGCGGCGCCGATTGCATATTCACAGAGTTTATTTGCTTGGCTTGACGTGGTTGGATGTGCTCATGAAGACATCATCCAGACGTGATTATTCCGCATCGTCTTATTTCACGTTGCACGATTTGTTGTTGTTGTCGTCGTGCGCTTGTTTGACCGGCTGAAGGAACTGCGTCCATCCCGACGGATTTATTTAAACTTAAAAAGTTTTGTGAACTTCAGCAAAAGCGCCTGAGCTAATTCCCCGCTCTTCATCACGGCCAGGCGACGGCCGTTTAGTGGAAGCAGTCGTGTTTGCTCGTCTCTTGATAACTCAGCGGTGCCCCGAGTCTGCGGAGGGACATTAGCAAGGTGCAAGGCTGATCAGTCTGAAAGATAAGGACTAATGTCACCTAATCAGATAGACCATTATGTATTAGCGAAACTACAAAACAGTTTTATCTGACAAGGGCCAGGCCACATTACCTAAATTAACATTTTGCAAGCGTGAACATGGAAGACCACAGAGGCGAGGGGAGGGCCAGGACTGCGGCCTGCGCTTAGACATTCGGCAGTAATTATTAATTTATGATTGTCTCTGGTCTTAATGAAAATGAAAGCCAGGAAAGAGAACAGGGAGGGATAATGTGGCGTGAAATTGAGTTTCATTTGTACAGGGTCCACCTTTTAACTCTGCGCTTCTTAGGCGGAAATGGAGCCGAGCGTTCTCTCTCTCTCTCTCTCTCTGTCTGTCTCTCTCTAGAGAATGCATTTCAGTGTTTTCCTTATCTATCGTGCTCTCTCTCCTTTCAGTCTCTCAGTTCGAAGCTTGTTCATATTCTCTCATCCTTTTGTGATATTTGGGGCCAACACGCCCTTTAACATCTCCATTACTCTCATAAGGCCTTTTCAAAATGACACAAGGCTCTTTGATGCCTGATAACTAAGTCAACAAGTTTCTTGAATGGAAATGTCTCGGCGCGGTGCTTCTTTAATGTCAACAAGGCAGCGCAGAAAGGTCTCGGGCCAGGTTGGCATGAGATGCAGAGAAAAGGTAGATTGATTTACACAAGATTGGATGAAGTATAATGCCTCGTTGATATAATACCACACTGATTTTTCTTTTTCTTTCTTTTTACATAGGCAGATAGAATCTCTGCAGTCCCAGTTTAAAGCTCGTCCTCACGCTACACTGACGTGATAATGGTTCAACAGGAGGTGATAAAAGCCTTTGCACAATCGTATGCACAGTAGATTATGTAATTCTGGATCGAGTTCATTCAACGCTTAGACTTAATTATGCACGGCATAAATGTGATCTATAGAAATGTTGCGTGTCCGTTACCTTCACTGTCTGCAGAGAGGACGTGTCTTCTTGCACAGTGTCCAACATGTTGCACCATCAAACAAAACAAACGCTGACGTACTTTCTCCTGCAGGGGAGGGTGAGGCAAGAGGTATTCAGTTGGTTGCCATTCAGAGCCTTGCCATTAGATGCCGCTAATACAACAGAATACATCACCTGCGACTCCATGCAGGATAATGACGTATAGGCACAAACACTGTGTGCGTTGTTACACTTTTTGGCCACTAGAGGTCGCTGAAAACAAGCTGTGAAAATCTCCCGTGCACGTGCACAGACTCAATTATCGATGTTCAATATTATATATTATTTTTATTTATCTCTGTTTTTGGTCATGACCAGCTGCAGGAAACTTCCTGATCTTCAGATGCTGCAAAGGTCTCGCCTTCCTCTCTCCCCTTCCTCGCTATGGAGGCTCTGAATCACGCGGAAAATGTTTCTAGAAAAAACTTTTTTAGTGTTTAGTTTTAACATGACGGACTCCGTAGAAGAGGTCACGCGGCGTCTGTAGATATAAAAGGCAAAAACACAGACTACAATGAAAACTTTAATAAAATCAACCTCTATGAATTGAATGAACGTTTATCTTTTATTTTTATGGATAATTCACTTTACTGCGACATGACGTCTTAACAGTAATATTAATTTTATTGTTTTAGAGTTTAGCTCAAAATACACACAAAGGACACACACACACACACACACACACACAAAGAAAAGACAGTCTTGACCTTGTGTTTTTTTTTTCTTGATCTTGACGGTAACTTTGTGTGACACATGTTTCTGTTACCATAGAGATGAGTTCAGTGAGGAGACACACCGTGACATTCACAGTAACTAACAAACTACAGTACATCATTAGTTACTGTAATTTTCACAGTAACTCTATAGTTACTGTAGTTTTTTGACTGAATACACAGTTTTACTACTGTTTAATGCTTTACAGTGATTTCCTGGGCACAAACACAGAAAATTATTCTGGATTTCACAGCTGGGATTTACAAAAAAAAACATTTTTACATGGTGTGAGTTCATATTTATATGAAACTATTTGAAACATTTCATTTCATGCAGGTTACAGCTGTAGGACATGAACCAAAGTTTGGTTTAAACCCATGAAATTCTTGCTAATCACATTATTTACTTTTTTTTTTTGGTGTGTATAATGTTCATATTTTTTGTATGTGACAAAAACATGAATCTATGGGCGGTCGGTGGCGTGGTAGGTTAGGCGGACGCCCCATGTGTGGAGGTTATAGTCCTCGTTGCAGCTGGCCCCGGTTCGAGTCCTGCATCGGACGGCTGGTTTGCTGTCGGTGTCGCTCCCCCTCTCTCTGCCCCTTGATTCCTGTCTGTCTTCAGCTGTACTATCAATAAAGGCCCAAAAAATTATCTAAAAAAAACATGAATCCAAAATTTCACAGTTTGTCTGTAGTTGCAGAAACTCCCAGGTATTCATATTTTATTAAATCTCCGACCATCTCTACCTCAGAATAAGATTTGAAAACATTTATTTAATGTGTGATTTGAATTATTCCTGCTGTCACAGAAAACATCAGTAATATCAATAACTCACCGTGTGTCACGATGCATCAGCGCGATATTAGACTTGGAAGACGCTTCAGGTCTGAAGTGTCGCTTTGACAAAATTACTCACAGAGTTTCCAAATCACCAGGGTTGGTTATATTAAGTCAATTACATTTTTACAATTGTGAGCGAGGGATGGTTAATTTAGTTTGACCCAAGAGCCTCCCTGCACACACACACACACACACACTCACACACACTTACACACACACACACTCCCCCAGATAGCAAATGGATGGAGACGAGTGACCACAGGCGTGAGGGAGTGTGTGTCTGAGTGTGTGTCTGAGTGTGTGCGAGCCCGCTGGATTAGTCTTCATTTGGCGCCTCTGTCATAAGGGAGAGGAAGAGCGAGCGCTAGCGTGGCGGAGTGAAAAGAAAACACACACAGGGTCAGACGAACACACACAAACCCGAGCGCGCACTGTTAACCTCCCCCTCCCCCCAGCTCATCAACTTTATTTTGCAATCTTCCCTCAGAACCATTAGAGTACCCTGAAGAAATGACTTTCCAATTAAAGCGGATCTAGAAGAAGAAGAAGAAGCTTTTTTCTTTTTTTTTTTTTATATCTCCGTCTCCTGGAGTTCTTTATTCCAATAATTTAAATTGGAATTGATTTTTCAATTTACCCGCTGACTGCTACGGACACAGAGCGCGGGGCCCAAATAGAGCTTTGGTTCCCGGCACATTTGTCACGACAGCGCGCTACATGTAAATTTGCACAGTCCTTTCTAAATAGTAAAATATATTTCCTCCTGTGAAAACAATCAGCGCCGATCTGTCGCTTTATTAGTCTGATTTCTCTCTGATAGCTTCGTGCTAATTAGCCCGGGGAGCCATTTTTATTCATCCCTGCAAACAAACACGTTGAAGTTCCGTCATAATCTTCTTCCTTTTTTTTATCACACAGCCTGATTGCAGATTTACACGGCGCTCAGGCCAAACTTTACTATTACGCAGCGTTTCCCACGTGCTCTCAGGAAACAGTAGTCTGTCCCAGGCGATGGGAGCTCGGGCCTCACATGTTTAAGTTTGACAAACTATGCCTATGAACTCCGCAACAACAGCAGCTCCAGCTGCGTTCTAATGAGCATTTATTGTGTTCTCCGCTGCAGCGAGCGCTTTGCGAGGAGCCCCGGCTTCAAAGCCCGACCGCATTCTTACTCGAGCTGTTTTACAGATGCGTCTAGAAATGCGAGGCCGTTCTTCTGTGGACGGATGGTTCTGTCTTTTGCTCCTGACAGCTGCGCGGGCTTGTTGTTCGGCTCTCTCCTGAGTTGTTTTAATAAAGTTGTGCTGCAGGAGTAGTGAGAGAAGATTAATGGACGCACAGGAAGTGTGGCAGTTGTGAGAGGATGCAGGACAGAGCGGGCCAGCAGCCATCTGTTCCCTCTCCTTTACAGCTCTCTTAATGGAGAAGCAAAACCAAACAACATGGATCTGAGCCCTGCAGACAGACACACACACATGCACACACACACATGCACGCACACACACACCTCAGCTGCACACAGCTAAACACAAAACATCACTTTATGTGACAGAGATGAGAGCTAGGCTTTTGTCATTGTATTCCCCCTTGTTGGATGTGTGTGTGCACATATGCGAGTGTGTCTGTGTGTGTGTGCTCTTTCTTTTTCTTTTTTTTTTCTACCTTTCAGCGAAATAAAGTTGGGCGTGAGCCACGGCTGTGAGATTTAGATGAAAGACACAGCCTGGATGGAACGTGATTAAGAGATATGTTCTTGAGGCAAAACAGGACTTGGCATTTGCTGAGACAAAACCTAATCAAATTAAAGCAAAAAAAAAAAAAAAAACACGGGGCCCATTGTTGTGGAGTGTGCTATGCGCTCGTGTCACGTCTGAAATGAAACAGTGTAAAATAGATACTGTGTGTGTCTCTGCGCTGCATCACCGACACACACTGCTTTTATTCACATCTACACGCAAAGGCACTGACTAATGACGGCCGTGCCCGATGATGCCTAAAGCGCTTTATAGAGCTGTCTGGGTTGTAAAAAATGTTTACTATGATGGAGCTGAGCGGCTCGCTGAAAGAGTATTATTGTTTACAAGTTATTGTTTTAGATTAATTCACTCAGCCGAATTGTTAAATTCTCGATCCAACAGGCACCTCGGCCCTCGCGCCGCCGTCGCCCCGTGAGTTTCTCCGAGTCTCCGTGTTTATTTATTAGCTCCTAATGAAATGTATAAGTCCGACTGTTTCTCATTTTGTTTGTTTGGAGGGAACGCAGGGCCGTGTCACGTTAAATGACAACACGCATCGTCTTCCCTCTTCCTCCCAGTGAAGACATCTGTACGACATGATGAAGTTTCCTCTCTGAGTATCAATCCTGTAATTGAGCTCAGGGAGAGGAGACGTGATGTGCACACAGAGGAAGTGAAAGGCCTCTCTCTCTCTCTCTCTCTCTCCATCCCTTCTTCTTCTCTCCCTCTCTCACCACACACACAAGCTGTGTCCTCCTTTTTTTCCTCCCTCCCTCTTTCCTCTCTCTACCTGCTTTTACATTAAATTTGTCAGTCAGCTCTCTTTAGATGCACATCAGCTGAAATGAGTGCATTAGCATGAGCTGCCATAATATCACTCACCGTTCAGAGGGCGGGCTCGCACAATGGCCCGGGCCTCGGCAGAGAAGAGAAGAGAAGAGAAGAGAAGAGAAGAGAGGAAAGAGAAGAGGTTTCTGTCGTAACAGTAGCAGCGACGTCCTTTCCTCGCTCTGCTCTCACGATACCGTCGGATCATGAGGAACCTTGGAAGTGAGACCGGATTAAATATTAACACAAACCTGACTCGGTTCCTCAGCGGAGCTCCCGACTTCTCCCAACTTCACATGATACAATTAAAAAACATTCCCCACATGCACCGAGCGGGAACGCTTGTCAAGAACACGCCGCGTTACACACTTAAAATAAATCTCTCATACTAATCTATGGAGAACCTGACAAGGAGGAGGCCAAGGTTTCCATGCAGGCACTTAGCTGAGTAGAGAGTTGGAAAAAACACACACACACACACATGGAGAAAGATGAGGGCCGTACATTATTTATATGTGCTAATGGCGGCTCTCTCTCTCTCTCTGTGTGAAGCAGCTACAGAACAATCTGCTAAAATAGACACACAGCTGTAATCAAGGCCGTACGTTTCCTGTTCTCGGGTCAATTGGAGTCAGTTTAGCAGCATTTGAAACTCTTGCAGTAGATTATCTCCTTTTAATGGAGATTGCGATCGCCAAAGGAAAAAAAAAAAAAGAGATTTACCTCTGCAGACTAAATATGTGCGTGAAAAGGAAAAACCTCACACAGCTTACATGAAGATATCGCTGCACATCCACCGCAGATAAGAACAATAGCTCATGTGCTTAACCTAGTTTTGTCCACAAAAGGAATCCATTAGTCTTATTGTGCAGCCCTTAAGCTCGGCGTCACAGGGGGGAACCCGCTGCTACATCCACGCACATGTGCCTCTCATTTCCTATGGCAGTCCAGAAGTATCCTTCAACATCCTATTGTAAAGTTTACCAGGGGAGAGGTTGGTGTATTAAAGTGCCCTGAGAGAAACGCTAAATGATGTAAACGCAGGCAGCTGCTGGCTGCTAATGCCGTACAGTAGACGGGGAGGCCCAGGCGAGGCTGGATGTGTACAGTATCTATATAACGTTATAGGCTCTCTTTCATGTGCTCGTGCGCTCTAATGGGAACAATATGAAGACTAATGGTATAGTAAAAGTGCAGGGAACAGAGCTGCAAAGCAAAACATCGTCCTGCTCTGCTGTTTCAAACACGACAACACGTCTGTACGGTAGAAACGCAAAACGGGAAAATATGACAGCGTTATTTATGCAGTGGTCTTGTGGTGACACGTGAGTTTTGGCGCTGCTCCTCCATTAACACCACCTGTCATGTTCCACGCATGATCCTTTGAATTGGGTTAGGGGCAATGACAGAGCATGAGCTACGTCACCCAGCGCCGCTTTGAGGCTGAAACTGGATGTTGGTGATGTGCGATGCTGCATATTTTGGTATCGATCCAATACCGAATAAATACGGGCCAGTGTCACCGATAGCGATACTTTTCAATAAATAAGGTGGATGCGTGATTGAATTCCTGAATCTTAATTAATTTTCATGACCTCAAGTGTTTTTTGTGATGTTTCTTTTTTGATTATTAAATACTGTAGTTAAAACCCAGGACAGAATTCAGACAAAGTTTATAATTAAATAGAAAAGGTCACGTCACGTGACGGTGCAACGTCTAAACACTAGAGGGTGGAAGGACACAGGAGCGGCGAGTCCGGCGACTTGGCTGTTTCCTCTTTGCCGAAACCGCAGCATTTGAAACAAGATCGGACCTTAAAGTAAAGAATCGATCTCACCAGGCCAGTATCGCCGATACCGATACTTTTCAATAAATAAGGTGGATGCGTCATTGAATTGCTGAATCTTAATTAATTTTCATGACCTCAAGTGTTTTTTGTGATGTTTCCTTTTTTATTTATAAAACGTTTCAGGACAGAATTCGGACAAAGTTTATAATTAAATAGAAAATGTGTCTAAGTTGCGTCTTGTGACGGTGCAACGTCTAAACACAAGAGGGTGGAAGGACACAGGAGCGGTGAGTCCAGCGACTTGGCTGTTTCCTCTTTGCCGAAACCGCAGCATTGCAAACAAGAATCGATCTCACCAGGCTAGTATCGATCCGATACCAAGTAAATACGGGCCAGTATCACTTTTAATAAATAGGTGGATGCATGATTGAATTCCTGAATCTTAATTAATTTTCATGACCTTAAGTGTTTTTTGTGATGTTTCCTTTTTTATTATTAGACAGTTAAAACCCAGGACAGAATTCAAACAAAGTTTATAATTAAATAGAAAATGTGCATCTAAGTTGCGCCGTCACACGCAACATCTAAACACAAGAGGGTGGAAGGACACGGGAGCGGCGAGTCCGGCGACCTGGCTGTTTCCTCTTTGCCAAAATCGCAGCATTGCAAACAAGAATCGATCTCACCAGGCTAGTATCGATCCGATACCGACTTGGTATCGATACTATCGATGTTTGGATACTGGATGTGGATGTGCTGCTTCTTGCACCAGCGAATCTAAAACTCCGTAAAGACTTGGATCAGCAGCGAACCTGAGACGCCGTCATGGTGCCGTCATCGAGCATCGACACGCTACAGTTGTCATGAACGGGGAAATTAGCTACAGAGACCAAAACTGTTTTTTGTACCAGGCTGTAAACATGTTTATTTCTGCTGTGAAACATGGGGACTTATGGAGACTGACTCACTTCTGGAGCCAGCCTCAAGTGGACGTTAGAGGAACTGCAGTTTTTTGGCACTTCTGCATCAGCTTGGTCAAGTTTGGTTCATTAGCTGACGATCATGGAGCCTTTTTAACGCTTTTATCTGACTGCTCTGCTTTGACTTTAATCAGTTTTATATAATTTTTAAATATAAAAAGACACTTTTAGATTTCTGTTCATTTAGGCTCCATTCACTCGCTAACTAGTTTTTTTGAGCTCCGTCAGTGTTCGAGGTGTTACAGCTGACTCAATATGTGTGAACTTTAATTATAATCTATATTGTGTCTTTACACACCCCTCCTGTTTACCGCTGCGGCACGTTTTTGTTTTTTAACATTCAGAAACAGCATGACGCGTAAACGAACACGCAGGAGACACAAACTGCAGAGAAACACGTTTTTTTTTTAGTTTTTTTTTAATCGTGATAAAGATAAATAGTCCAACAAAGCGCTATTTAGAAAAACAAATCCAGCCGCGCTGCCTCTGATCATCACTTGATAGTGTGCTGACATGCAAACTCTATTAAGCTGTCTTCAAATATGCAAAAATGATATGATTTTACAATGATTACATATTCACTTCCCCAGCTGGCTGGCTCCGAGCGTCTCCATTTGTCATCGACTATTGTGTCCAATTATATGATTAGCTTTGAACACTCCAGCACTTCGAGAGCTCTCGTGTGTTCTGCCGCGGAGAGTGATTCACAAACAAAGTCATTACAACATGTATTCACACATATCAAATAACAAAACAGATGGCCAGTGCGCTCGCCGCCTGATTTGTTTTCCACACGAGTGCTAAGAAAAAAAAAAAAAAAGTATTTTGTGCGAGCTGTGTTTAATGCTGACTGTTTTTATTCCCAAAGAAGAGCAGCTGGCTGTCGCGCTGTTAGATCAGCTCCTATGAAAGACAATCTTGTTTTCATTAATTTCTCTACAACAAAGGCACTTGTTGGGAAGATTTAGAATTACGGCGGGTAAAGCTTCCGGATAATTCATCACAGGGACTTGACAGGAAACTTAATTGTTTTAAATGCCAGTTGCTGTGAGGCAGCGCGGCTGCTTTTGCTTTGATGCCTAACAGGTGGGACAGATAGACGACGCTCTGATGTTTCATCCGACCTTTGACCTCTCCGTTATAAATCCACTTGTAGTCTAAACCGGGCCAATAAACCTATCATCGCGTGATGAACCGCAAGTCCCAGAATTCCACGTGAGATGGAAATCTTGTCGGTTGAATCTAACCCTGAAGTCTGGACGACTCTCGACCTTTGAACCGCGCCCGAACCATCGTCTAACCTTTAACTAACCGACCCAGCGAGAGCTCTTTACTCTTTATTGGATCGTGTTTGCGATTGATCATCCATACGATAAACGCCACGGTGCATGTGGTCACACCACAGGGTGCCTCGGCTGTCTAATTGCATGAGACACTACGTAGTTACTGAGCTACACTGACTCACTGTCTAATCCGGTTAAGGCCGTGTCGGCGTGACAGACACGCTAACTTGATTATTTTAGCAATTGGAAACAGCGAATCAATTCTCAGCCTGGGTTGATGTTTGTGAAGGACGCCCGTCCGAAGCCAGACTCCTTCATTTAGACATTCAGATCCTCTAACTCATCACTCGTCTGTCACTGGAGGATAAACTGCAGGATCTCTGCGGCGTTAAAGTTTTTTTCCTCCTTTTTCAGGTTGAGGTTGCTTTAAATCTAGTAAATAGCCGCGCTTGACATCTCTCGAGGATGTTACTGTAAATGCACTTTAAGTGACTGAATCATTTAACATCTAATCAATACGATTCGCATTGCACCATAAACACACTTCAGTCTGACTCGTGGTGGAGGAAGCAGCCATGACTGTAGTTAACAACTTCTCTGCGACGAGGCTGGATGAAAGTGCAAAATAAAATATAGAATAAAGAAGTTTGAAGCAGAGATGAGGCAGTTTCCACTTCAGTACAGACAGCAGCGGTTTGTCTTGCTCTTGGCAGGTAGATGGGATCTAGCTGTGCCATGCTGCCATCACCTGGTCAGTGTGTTTACAGCAGCGCGTGTGTGTGTGTGTGTGTGTAAATGTTCTAATTATTGCCCTGTATCGAGTGGCTCGGCTTCGACACCACAAATACGACAGGGAAAGTTTATCTGCAGCCCGTGTGCATGACATCATGCAGCAGTCGGAGGCGTGAGGTGAAGTCTGCAAAGATCCTGCAGCCACCGAACGAAAAAAGCTGCAGTTAGAAACCCACCGTCGCTTCCTGTGCACGCAGCAAGCCAGGTCACCTTTATAGATGCTGGCCGAGAAGAGCTCGGGTGTTTGTGCTGTGCGCTAATAAAGCAAACACTGCGATACTGTAAGCTGTGTTTTGTTTAATGATCAGAAGCTTTATTTATGCCGGCATGTATCACACCTGAGCCGCGC